>CM057228.1:126055650-126655650 GCA_029891385.1 Erythroxylum novogranatense
GATTAGGACATATTAGTTATAAAGTGATTCATTATATGTCTAAAATAGACTAATCTTTTATAATGGCCAAGTGAATAGGAAATGTGAAACATGCATACAAGCAGAAATAACCAAACTTCCTTTTCCTAAAGTTGAAAGACATACAAAATTGTTTAATTTAGTGCATTCAGATATAAGTGAATTTAATGATTTTTTAACAAGAGGTAGTAAAAATTACTTCATTACTTTCATTGATGATTGCTCTAGATTTGTGCATGTTTATTTGATGAAAACCAAGGATGAAGCATTTGTTATATTTAAGACTATAAGTCTCTTACTAAAAATCAATTAAGTAAAAAGATTAAAAATTTGAGAAGTGATAGAGAAGAGAATACTTATCGAATGAGTTCTCAAAATTTTGTGAACAAAATGGTATTATACACTAAAGCTGTGCACCATAAACTCAATAGTTTGGTGAAAGAAAAATAGAACTCATAAGATATAGTTAATTATATGTTGTTGAGTTCGAGTTTTCCAAAACACTTGTGGGGTGAGGATTTGTTGACTACATGTCATTTGCACAATTGAATTTCATCCTTAAAAACTAAAGTGTCTCCATATGAAGTATCGAAAGGAAGGAAGTCAAACTTATCATATTTGAAAGTTTGGGGCTGTGTAGCATACTATAGAGTCTCTGACAACAAAAGAACAAAGTTGGGACTAAAGCTTTAAAAGTATGTTAGTGGGTTATGCATAAAATTCTAAAGCTTATAGGCTACTAGAAGTTGACTATAATGTGATTGAAGAATTAAGGGATGTTGAGTTATTTGAGGATTTGTTTCTTAAAGGCGCAATGGTAAATAAGGATCCGTCAAATGGACCTACCCCTTCTCCAAGTATTTTAAAAAAGCCAAATGCAGACCCTTTAAGTGAACCTAGGAGGAGTCAACTTCAAAGGAAAGAAAATATTTGCCTTTAGATTTTATTTCTTCAAGCTATTGTTTTCTTAGTTGAAGGCAATAGGTTTACTCTACTAAATAAAACTTCAGTTTATTAAGTGTAGAGGAAGATCTTTAGTGAAGCCATGAAATCAAGGGATATGGCATTTTAAAGAGAAGTGGTAAATGATAAAATGGACTCAATATTGTCTAACAATACTTGGGTTCTAGTTGATTTATTTCAAGGGTCCAAACTAATTGATTGTAAATGGGTATTTCGAAGGAAATATGCCACAGATGGTACTATTTTAACTTATAAAACAAAGATAGTAGTTAAAGGTTTTAGGTAAAAAGAAGGAATCGATTACTTTGACACATATGCACCGGTTGCTAGAATTACATGCTAAGAGTACTTTTGGCTTTAGTTTCGATCTATAGCCTTCATATACACCAAATGGATATAAAGACACTATTCTTAAATGGTGATCTAAATGAAGAAGTGTATATGGAATAACCAAAAGGCTTTGTACTACCAGGAAACGAAAAGAAAGTATGTAAGCTAGTCAAGTCATTATATGGCTTGAAACAGGCACCTAAACATTGGCATGAAAAATTTAAATTTGTTTTACTCTCATATGGATTTAGATATAATAATGCTAATAAGTGCATTTATTCTAAATTCATTGAAAAGTATGGAGTGATCATTTGTCCCTGTGTAGATAACATGCTTATTGTTAGTCCTACATATAAAGTTATGGTTGAAACTAAGAAGTATCTTTGTTCTAAATTCAAGATAAAGGATTGCGGTACAGTAGATACTATCTTAGGCATTAAAGTTAAACATAGTAAGGGTTTAACACTCTCTCAATTATATTATGTTGAGGAAATATTGAAGAAAAATCAACATTTGAATATGAAAGAGGTCAGTACTTCTTTTGATCCTAACTTTAAGTTGCATGAGAACGAAGGTAGTCTAATTGCACAACTTGAATATGCTAGTATAATCGGAAGTCTAATGTATGCAAAGAGTTACATTAGACCGGATATCTTATACTTAATATATAGACTAGTTAGATACACTAAAATTCTTAGCCAAAAAAACTTTGGCAAGCTATTAAAAAAGTGCTGGGATTTGTCCAATTAAAGACAAATCCTGAAATTCAAGTTTCATTCGATGACCTCACCTTATCGCTTTTGATTGTTCATATCCATATGAAAACATAATCATTTGAAAAAAGTTTATACGCAGGAACATAAGAATTATTAAAGAAAATTATTGTCTAATTAATTATACATTAATAAATATTAGTATTTCAGTATGTTTTATTATATTCACTTATATTATATAACTTTTCAAGGATTCCGAGCTCTCATAGACGTGAACTGTTGCAATTTAATCATACCTGATTTCCCAAAAATTGGTTTATCCTTTCCTGTATTAATCATACCTTATTTCGCTAGTAATTAGTAAGACTACGTATAAGACTTTAAATTTCGACATTTCGTTGGTTGCTCTACTCCCTCGCACTTTGCCCCGTCAGAGCATGAGTTTGTGCATCAGTTTGTCGACCTAATTCCTAGGACGTCTTGACTGTAGTCCGCAGTAAAAAGATTGGGGCAAGTATACACGATTCAATATTCTAAGTTTATTCTGAGGTTGAGACGGAATAAACAAACGTGAGTTGATACCGACCCAAGCTAGTTCAATCCAATATGGGTGGCTGCTATAAATTTATCCTTGTCATCTCTGATTCTTCTTTCCCTTGTGAAAGTGATATTGGCATAAAATAATCACACAAAATATTGACGAATGATTTGATTTAAAAGTACTTAGTTTATAATTATCAGCGTCTGCAGTTGACTAGTGGCTTGTTGATCGGTCCATTTCATTGCGTCAGAGGCACTTAATCACTAGGATTTAAAAAACATTATGTTGTGTCATTCTCTTCTCTTTCAACTCGGCAAATCGTCCAACTTAAGGCTTTGTTTTTAACGAACATGACAGTACAGTGGGCAATTAAACGAAGATGACCGATCACTGTATTTATCTTGTAATTCTCATTGTTGAGTTCTCAAGTGATCAACTAATCAAAATTAGTTTTAGATATGTTAAATGCTCGTTCTGAAGTGCAAGTATAAAGGTGCAAATTATTTATTTTCTTATTAAATTAAAGTAATATCATAATTATGTATTATTTAAAATTTTATGTAAAATATACAACATTTTATGTAATTTGATTGGTTCTTTTTATATTTTAATATTTAAAATAACGTATTATATTAAAGTTATACATACTTCAAATTTGTATGTGATGTTTCAAATATCATAAAAATTAACGAAGATCATCGTATTTTCTAATTGATTTACCTCACGAGTCCAAACTAATTGGTTGTAAGTGGGTATTTTGAAAAAAATATGCCACAGATGGTACTATTTTAATTTATAAAGCAAGGCTAATACCTAAATGTTTTAGGCAAAAAGAAAGAACAGATTACTTTGACACATGCACCGGCCGTTAGAATTACATAAGTAAGAGTACTTTTGGCTTTAGCTTTGACCAATATCTTTCATGTACACCAAAAAGATGTAAAAACAACATTATTAAGTAGTGATCTAAATGAAGAAGTGTGTATGGAACAACTGAAAGGCTTTGTGCTACTGTGAAATGAAAAGAAAGTATGTAAGCTAGTCAAGTCATTATATGACTTGAAACATGCACCTAAACAATGACATAAGAAATTTGAATTTGTTTTACACTCATATGGATTTAGACATAATAATGTTGATAAGTGCATTTATTCTAAATTCAATGAAGAGTAAAGAGTGATCATTTGTCTCTGTATAAATGAAATGCTCATTGTTCATCCTACATATAAAGGTGTAGTTGAAACTAAGAAATATCTTTCTTCTAAATTCAAGACAAAGGATCTCGGTGAAGTAGATGTTATCTTAGGCATTAAAGTTAAGAAACATAGTGGGGGTGCCGCTTATAGCAAGAGTTTAAGGTAATCTCTTGTATATGATCTTGAACTAGGACGAGCACATGGCTTGTAATAGTGCTAAAATTGTAATGTGAAGTAACTGAATGCTAAGAAGGTTCATGTATGTGATATGTTTGAACCTTTGTGAATGATGGTTTAAACAATGAGCCACCAGTCATTTCTTTGAATTTTGTGATATGTTTGTACTATAGAATAGTTTAAGGTGAAAGCTACCTTACTTTAGGCATGATTTCCTGTTTTGTGTTGTGTTTTTTCTTATGTCACAAACTAAGTGGAGGTTTGTTGGAAATTAGTTTGTTTGGAAATTAGTTTGTAGTATAAGTATTTAAAGTCAAACTTGGAAATGAAAGATTACTTTCTTTCTAAGAATTGTGAGTTATCGTAAACAGACGTGTCTATTCTGAATGATTGTTTCCTTTCCAAAAGTTGGGACTTGTCGTAAACAGACGTGACTATCTAAATGGTTGCTTCATTTTCAAAAATTGTGATTTATCATGAACAAATGTGACTGTTATGAAAACTCTCTATATACACGAGTTTTAGTCAAGATTAAAAAGTTTTGAACAGTTCTACAAACATGATCCTTGCATTTATACTTCGAAGAACATTCATACTCTTGCAACCTGAATGTTCTTATATTTTTTGTATACTAGAAGTAATTTACCTTTAATCCAATTTGCAAGTATAATAAGGACAAATAATACTTTAAGAAAAGTGTCCAACATGCTTAGAATACTTTAAACTTTGTGCTTTGAACTCAAGGTTCTCTCAGTTCTCTACAACATCGTTTAATTCATTGTTCATCCTTTGTTTTGTGGACTTCCAACCTCATTCTATTATATTGTTTACTTTGTTTTGTTTCTGCAAAACACTGCAAAATTTTCTATTTTAAGCTCTAGAAAAATATCTTACTGTAAATCTAGGAATGAAGTGAAAGGCGAAAACGATAACGATGTTACCCGCTGATTGAAAGATTACTCTCTTATACGCTCTCTCTTCATTCACCATATTGCGATGGAAACATATTATTAAAAAGTCAGTTATAAACTGTGAAATTGCCGCATTATTGTAGCCTTGTAAATTGAGTCCACCTATCTTTCTCTTTTCACAGATGACTTGTATTAATATAAGCAGTGTATTTATTCTTCTCAAGATAATTATATTTATCTTGAATTCTTGACACATTCTTCTCGAAAGAATTTTCACATTTACATTTTAATTTATATATATGTGTTACGAATTAGCACAATTTAGAACGGATGAGATCTTCTGCCTCCAATAAGAGACTTATTAAAATTAAAAATTAAAAAATTAATTTACTAAAAGAGTCAAAATTTTAAAAGCTAATAAATATATTTATTAAAAGGGAAGAAATTGAAAAGCCAATAAATTTGTTTCGTGATGTTTATATATACCAAAAGATTTCTTGACACGTTACCTTATAGAAACTGAAAAGAAAAAGTTCTTACAATTTCTTATTATGAATTTCAAGCTCTATTGAATAGAGCTAAAGAAGATGATTTCGGTTCCAATCATTAATTGAGATACATGCTTACATCTTTATTAAAATGATAAATTTTATTATAATAATAATATTTGATTTTAATATGTAAATTGAATTTCAATACTTGACTTTTCATTTAAACTCCACTTTTCAATAAAAAAAGTTTTGAGGGCCCCTCGTGTGAGATTGAAGATTTTTAAGAATAGAATGAAAATTTTTAAACTTCTAAATGAGTAAGATAATGGCTCTGTTTGGATTGCCTTAATTGTTAGCCGATAGTTGATTTAACCAACACATTGCATTAGTACATTTACGATTTGATATTTGGTAAAATTTGATGTTTAGTATTAATTATGTATGTATGAAATGACTTATGAGGGCATGACTTTAAAAAATTATAAAGGTATGAATATATATATCTTAGTATTTCGTTGAATATTTTTATAAGAATTTAGAATTTATAACTCTAATAAAAACATAGAACATATAATAATAATAATAGCAACAACAACAACAACAATAATAATAATCCAACGATAAATTTTCTATTAATATGAATGATGTAGCGAGCTACATCATATTAGTGTATTTTTCATATAATGTGATTGAATTTTATTATTTAATAAATTAAGAATGACTTATAAAGATATGAATTAAAAAATTTATAAGGTCACAATTAAATATTTAATTTTACAAAATTAAAAATTTGACAATAATAAAAATAAAACAAAATTAAATTTTACAAAAATTACAAATGTTTCGGGCATAATTCATAAGCATAACATAGGCATAAATTGACTTGCAAAATTTGATTAATTTATAGCTTTATTTATTTAGGAGGGTGTAATTGGTTTTTCACTTGCACATAATCAGCTAAATATGAAAACGCTGCTATTGTGTGACTTTTCAAAGTTCAGTTGTTTGAGATAAATCAGCTACTTATTGAAATGATCGAATAATTGAAAGATTTGAATTAGCTAAAAAGTAGCTGATCCTTGGTTCACTAAATGCAGCCAATATCTCATCTAGTATGAACAAAGTTGTAGTGGGTCTCATAAATAATTAGATTATAATAAACGCACATTTATCCAAAAGTATATGTTAAAAGATTTAAAAAAGATAATTATTGGGGCACTTTGTAATATTTGATATTTTCTTTTAAAAAGCATAAATTAAGAGTTTTGTTTTACCGTCTCATTTGCCAAACACTTTTGAATTCAAAAGTACTCTAGTTTTCTTTGTCCAACTGAAGGCAAATCCTGAAATTCAAGTTTCATTCAATGATCTCATCTTATCGCTTTTGATTGTTCATATCCATATGAAAACATAATCATTTTAAAAGTTTATACACAGGAACATAAGAATTATTAAAGATAATTATGATCTAATTTTAGATTGAATCATCAGAATTATTATTAATTAATTACACATTAATAAATATTAGTATTTCAGCATGTTTTATTATATCTATAATTTTCAAGGTTTCGAGCTCTCATAGACGTGAACTGTTGCAAATTATTCACACTTGATTTCCTGAAAATTGGCTTATCCTTTCCAGTATTGATCATAAGACTTTAAATTTCGACATTTCGTTAGTTGCTCTACTCCCTCGCACTTTGCATCGTCAGAGCATGAGTTTGTGCATCAGTTTGTCCAGACTTTGTCGACCTAATTCCTATGACGATTTGACTCTAGTCCGCAGTAAGAGATTGGGGCAAGCATACGATTCAATATTCTTTATCCCAAAAGGTAGAATCAATCACCGCAGCTGTCTTCACATCTGGCCTCGACCAAATTGTAAGGAATTAAACTACGGTTTGATTTCGGTCGACTGTCTAACAGAACAGTCCATGCACTTTTATTACTGAGAATCGAACCTTATTTTTTATCCTAAATTACCCTACTAGATTGTCAACTGAGCTATCCGTGTAAGCACACGATTAAATATTCTAAGTTTCTTTTGAGGTTGAGACGGAATAAACAAACGTGAGTTGATACCGACCCAAGCTAGCTCAATCCAATATGGGTGGCTGCTATAAGTTTACCCTTGTCGTCTCTGATTCTTTCTCTCCCTTGTGAAAGTGATATTGGCATAAAATAATCACGCAAAACATTGACAGACGATTTGACTTAAAAGCACTTAGTTTATAATTATCAGCGTCTGCAGTTGGCTGGTGGCTTGATCAATCGATTTTCCATTTCATTGCGTCAAAGGCACTTAATCACTAGGACTTAACAAACATTATATGTACTATGATAATGGTGTCATTCTCTTCTCTTTCAATTCGGCAAATCGTCCAACTTAAGGCTTTGTTTTTAACGAAGATGACACTACTGTGGGCAATTAAATGAAGATGATCGATCGATCACTGTATTTGTCTTGTAATTCTCATTATTGAGTTCTCAAGTGATCAACTAATCAAATTATTTATTTTCTTATTCAATTAAAGCAATATCATAATTATGTATTATTTAAAATAACGTATTATATTAAAGATATACATTTTATTTTTGGATTTAAGGAAAAGCATAAATGGCGAATTGAATGATACACCTCTTTGAAAGGCTATTGACCTTGACTGCTTAGCGAGATGGGTAAATGGTATGACTTTATCGTTAATGAAATAGTCAAATAAATACTCCATCTACAGGCAGAATACCCCATTTGCCAAGGCTGCTTCTAGAAAGAAGCTAGCGTGGAATCGAACCCAGGACCTAGCTAAAATGGTACACTCTCAATAGTGAAAAAGCAGCATGAAGGTATTAAAGATATACATGCTTCTTATTTTATGTGATGTTTCAAATATCATAAAATTAGCGAAGATAATGCGTATTTTCACCCAGTAAAATATAAAATTTTTTTCTAAAATTTAAAATATATAATTTTAAAAAATCAAATAATGGCAAAGGTGTCGGTTTCTTTTCCACTCTTGTTTTACAAGGACAACAATAACTAGATTGACTAATATCAAAATGGCGTTTTTGCTGTTCGACGCATTAACGTTAATCGGCCATTGACTTTTCTTTTGGCCATTGAGAATAAACATTTTCTAAAGCACTGAATAAGCTGACGGTGGGAAGTCAAGGCATATAACATGATGAATAGACTGAGTTGAGATGTGGTCGACTGCACTAGCGGTGGAAGAGCGGTCCAGTCTCATCATCCCATGCATTTCACTATTCTATTGCTTGCAAACCAATGAAATTTAACATTTTTCTGCCACACTTTTCATGACTTCTCTTATTTTCTGAGTACTAAACTTTTCATAGTGCAGTCGTACTTTAAAAAAATCGCATAATATTCCATCTTTTTTGTTCATGACACAATATTTTTTTTATGATAAATGGAAAAATATTGCATTAATCTATTTTTATAGTGCAAATGTTTGAAGAATTTTAATTATTCAGCTTCAAATTGAAAAAATAAATATAATAAATAAAATTAACCATGATGTTGTGCTTGCTTTTCTAGGCATTCGTAAAATAGACATGATGTTGTGCTTGGAATTCCACTTCAAGAAATAGTAAAATCGACATGAAATGAAAGTTCAGATGCATTTATATTTTGTAGCTATTGGTACCAGTGAGGGATAACATAGATTTAAACCCTTTCCTTTTAGGTTACGGCACTTTCTAATGATAGATTTTGTAGTTTTCCACGAAGACAAGATAGAGCTTATCTGAAAGCACTAGGAAACCTTAAACAAATTGATTTTGTGCTCAACCATCCGACTTTTCTTTACACTTTCAAGTATACTATTACTTATCTAACGTTAATATATAAAATTAATTAAATTTACCTCATACAACTTTAAATTATTACGATGAAACAGTCATTTAATATAATGTTAGAGTCTTTATATTAAGTAGTAAATGAGATTCAATCCTACTGGCACTTTATTATTTAGCAAGATAAAATAAACTTTACGAGTTTGAGTCAAGAGAACTTTCTTAAGGGGTGTGTTAGTGAATATATAAAGCCGTCAGTTGGCTTCATCACAACAACTTAAGTTATTATAATGAAGCGGTTACTTAACATAATATCGTAACCTTTATGATCAGTAGTTGTGAGTTAAATTTATCACTCACCTTTATTATTATTGATGAGTAGAGTGAGTGCATGTAAGTTTTAAGTTGAAGACTTTCGTTTAAGGATGTATTAATAAATATATAAAATCAATTAAATTGACCTCATAAAACGACTTAAGTTATTGTGATAAAACGATCACTTGATAATAAGATAATCATTTGACTCTTTGCTTTGGTATGCCTTAATGAGGTCACTCATGACGTTATTACATCCAGTAGATTGGCTAGCTATAGCTTGTTGGTGTCCACCGCATAGTTTAGCTAATCAACCAATATCTCTATGTTGCTCCTCTTAAATTTCCTGAATAAATGTATCTACCTTTTGTTCTTTTTTATAATCGTTGACTACTCGGTGCTTTAATTTATGCACTCGTCATTTGCACTACATTAGACTTCCGTTTCTGACAAAATGGAATGGCAGAAACGTGAAAACGCACAAAAGGAAAAAGTGCGTGCAATCAATTTTCATAAGCAACATCTATTTTCCCATGAAATATAACTAAAATGATATGTACAATTTAAGTTTATTTTGATTTAAAATTATAAATATTCATTATCTTCAACTATGAATAGAAACCTAAAATAATCTAACCATAAGAAAATATACATAAGAAATAAAAAATTATAAGATGTCAGAAATATCTTTTAATATAATTATCGTAACATTAATTTTTCCTAATTAGTTGTGATTTATTTAAATCATAAATATATATTACTTTGATTTGATTTGTGTATGCATAATTTTAATTTAGTATTGGACCTTATTTATAAATAAGGACTTTTAATGATATATTGAATACAAATAAATAAGTTTTAAGGTTAAACCACGTGACTCTAATCTTTCTCTTTTATTTTTAATCATCTTTTCATTATTTTTATTAATTATTTCAATGTGGTATCATAGTAATTATATTTTTTTCATAGTTGTAATTTCTTTTAACTGACTATCAGTCATATTGTATTAAAATCGTCATGTCAACAAATGTATAAGTTGGAGCTCCCTATTGCCCGCTTAATAACCATGTAAGCCAAAGTTGCTTATCAAGTCTACATGTCAGTTACTCTCTTCTTACTAACAAATGATCACCACACCTTCTTCTTTTTTTTTTAACAAACGAGCAAGATCATTACTATAATTCGATTCATCCTCATCTTAAGGAGGGATGTTAAGAGTTTTAGGATATGATCATAATCAATCAAATCTTTTAGTTTAACTGTGTATATTACTTTGATTTGATTTATATATATTTATATTAGAGTAAGTAAGCTTTCAATTCACTATTTTGATGATAAAAAATGTTACTATAATTTTAGTTGTTGACGATATTAGTAAGTTAATTTGTCAATCAAGTTTAAAGCAAGGGATAAGTGGGCAAAAATCAAATTGAGCAAAGTGGAGCACCAAATAAAATGCAAGAGAGATTCAAAATAATTCAATTCAAGGAAACCAATAACAAGAAAAATGAAGTTGCTCAATGCATTAACAAATCATTGTAATCTTTTATAATATTGTTTTAGTCATTTTTTAATAAATTAAGGATTTGTATGATTAATTACATATAATGCATAGTGCATAAATCTTTTATAATCAAGAAATCTTATTTTAATTTTTAATAAAAATTCATTGATCTTCAAGCAAATTTAAGAAACTTTTACAAGTGTTTTGAGTCAAATATTCATCAAAATAGAGTGATTTACTACTCTTGAAAAATTGAAGTGTTAGAAATTAACATTTCAAAGTTTAGAAGTTGACTGGCTAGAAATCCTCGGTGGTTAGTGAGAAAGTGGTAGTTTGACTTAACTAGAGTATTAAATGCTTGTTACACGATGTATTATTGGTATTAGTACAGGTAAATATCAAATATGTGGTAGAATTGTGTACTTGTTTTTAGAAATAGGGTTGTTACGAGAATTTGACAAAGCATTGAGATGTTTGAAGTGTGTGCTTACATCTTAACTACAGAATTTAATTAGTATTAGTAGAATAACAAACATAAACACTATAAAATGTCATGTAAAACACATTGATAAAGTTGATATAACGAATAGAAGAAATACCCAAGAGTATGGGTCCGGTGAAGGTACTATTGTTGATATGCTTGATCCATCTCTTGATTTGTTAAATCAACATTAAAGGATTCGAAACTATTAAATATGAAAAAAATTATAATCTGAATTTAAAAATAAAAATAAAATATTTTAACTTTCAAAATTTCACAAAAGTGGCCCGATATTAAAGTTTTGTTAACAAATCTAATGTAATAATCCTATATTATAAAATAAAGGGCAATATAAATTTCTTTTAGTATAAATTTCAACCCAATTTTAGATAAAATCAATATAGTTTTACAGTAAATGTACTCATTTTCTTTCAATTCTTTATAGGATGGGTTTATCATTGTCAAATTCTATCAACAACCTAAAATAGCAAAAAATAACATTATACCTTCCATAAGTGTCAAAATGATCATTTCGTGCCTACCAAAGTTGAAATAATTAAAAGGATGACTGGCCAAATGGCTAGCTATCCCACATATCTTCTGCCTATAAATAGGCAGGACATGAAGAGAACAAAGAACAATAAGCAGAGAAGAGCATAAAAAAGAGAAACATGAGGTGAGAGAGAAAAAAAAAGAGAAAAAAAGAAAATATTTTATGTATTTTTGTGAGCTTAGTTTTTTCTTGTAATTCTCTTATTTTTTAGTAATAAAATTCTTCTATCTTTATTCATAGTTTTTACCTCAATTTGGAATTTTTTTAACGTAAATTTTGTGTGTTCATTAATATTCCTTCAGTCTTATTTAGTTGCGAATTTATTCTAATCTGATCGATTTTCACAACAAGTGGTATCAGAATGGGATGAGAAAATACGACAAATTTTTTGGTGTAATCTATTCGAGTTCGGGTGAGTACAGTAAAAGTTAGTGAATATTAATCTCAAAAGGTGATAACTGTTCATGCATTTATTTTTTCATTCAACTGTGTAGTTACTGTAATTCAAGTATATAGTACTATTCACACATACACATACGATACTATTCACATATACGAAACTATTCATACGTAAAGGTACTATTCATACATATGGGTACTATTCACGTGAAATAGTGAGAGCTAAATTTTGTTCGTGATAAAAGTAATGGCAGCAAAATTTGAGATTGAAAACTTTAATAGGAGTAATTTCTCATTGCGGAAGTTGAAGATAAAGATAATCTTGAGAAAATCTTCACCCAGCTTTAGCTTATAAAGTATTATCCAGCATAGAGGAAAAGAAGAATGCAAAGGAAATATGAGATCACTTCACAAAATTGTACGAGGTCAAATCACTTCATAACAAAAAATTTTCTGAAGAGGAAACTATACACTTTTTGCATGGCGGAATCTATTTTAATATCGAAGCATTTAAATACTTTAAATATTCTATTTTTTCAACTCACATTCAATGGGGACACATCAATAGAGATAAGTTAACGTGCGGAACTTCTACTCCAAAGTCTACCAGGTTCGTATGATTAACTCGTCATTAATTTAATAAACAACACAGACACTCTAGTCTTCGATAATATTGCAACTGCTATTTTGGAAGAAAAGATCGATGAAAAAGTAAGAAAGATAGGCTGGCAAATTCGCAATAAGTGGACGCCTTGGCGGTGATGAGAGGAAGATCAATGTTATGTGGCCCAAGTGGGAGTCATAGTCATGTTAGATTAAAATCCAAGAGCAAGAAGAATTTCAAATGCACAATTGTGGCAAGAAAGGGCACCTGAAGAAGGATTGTTGAAATCTGAATAAGAAAAATTATATTCCTCAAGAAAATGCTGCAAATACTTCAGATGATGGAGGTGCAATGATCTATAAAACAGCAACGATTATTAGAGGTAAGAGAGATTTGTTGATGTATGACTTCTCGATGCAGCAGCTATTTTTCATATGATCTCTCGAAGAGAATGGTTCCATCAGTATGAATATGTCTCTAGGGGATCTATGTACAACTTTAATGATCAAGCTCTAAAGATCATTGGTATCAACAACATCAAGTTAAAAATGTATGATGGGATAACTCTGACCATTGAAAAAGTACAACATGTGGTGGGCTTGAAGAAGAATTTGTTATCTGTAGGACAATTGGATAATTATTTTAGATTTGAGATTCAAAATAAGATCATGAAAGTGATTAAAGAAGTGATAGTATTTATGAAAGTAGAGAATATTGTTGCAAATCTATACATGCTAAAGGGAGTAACTTTGTAAGAAGGATAGGCATTCGTTGCGGTGAATAGTCCAGACAACAAATCTGCAATGACATGGCATAAAAAGCTTAGACATATGTCAGAACAAATAATGGAGATACTTGCAAAGAAGAATCTACTTCTAGGTCTCACAAAGGTAACACTACGCTTCTATGAGCATTACATTGTAAGTAAGCAACATCGATTGAAGTTCAACACATCAAAGTTCAAAAACAAAGAAATTCTAGAATTGATCCACTATGATGTATGGTAAGCACCAATTACGTCCCTAGGAGGAGCAAATTTCTTTGTATCATTCATTGATGATTATTCGGAAAGATGTTGGGTATTTCCTGTCAAGAGAAAGGAAGATGTGTTTCCAATTTTCAAATTTTACAAAGCGCGGGTGGAACTCAAATCTGGTAAGAAGATCAAGTGTTTGTGTTTAGATAATGGAGGCGAATATACTGAAAAATAATTTGATGAATTCCACAAGCAAGAAGACATCAAAAGGCAATTCACGACAACATACACTCCTCAACAAAAGGGAGTAGCAGAGCGGATAAATAGAAATCTATTGGAAAGAATAAGAGTGATGTTGAGAACTACAAGCTTATATAAGAAATTATGAGCGTAGCGATCAATACTTTGTTATGTGGTGAATTGAGCTCCATCAACTAAAATTGAGTTGAAGACACTGATAGAGATGTGGACTGATAAACCAGTGAATTATTCCAACCTACATATATTTGAATTTCAGGCCTATGTGATGTTCAGTGCCTAAGAAACTACAAAGTTAGATCCAAAATCTAGAAGATGCATTTTCTTAGGGCATGTTGAAGGTGTGAAGGGGTATTGTCTGTAGGATCCTACTGTCGATTGATTGTTATCTGCAGGAATATTTTCTTCATGGAAGATAAGGATCAAGAGCAAGCAGAAAATTTTGGCACAGTATAAGAGAATCTAGAAACTATAGTAGTACAAGTGGATATGGAAGTTGATCAAAATGATTCTTTTGAAGTTGCATTAGAGCACGAGGAGCAAGAACCAGTTGAATATGAGGTTCCAAATACTCAAAGACTAACTCGCATAAGAAGAGCACCAAGCTGGCACTCAGATTATATTATAGAGTGCAATATTGCATATTATCTTTTAACTGAGGATAGAGAGCCATCAACACTTCAATAAGCACTGAATAATTTATATGCATCTCAGTGGATGGCAGTAGTGCAGGAAGAAATTGAAGCTCTGCATAAGAATAAGACATGGGAGCTGGTATCACTACCACAAGGAAGAAAGCTTATTGGCAATAAATGGGTTTACAAGATTAAGCGAAGTGGTGACGATCAAGTAGAGCAATATCGTGCAAGATTGGTGGTAAAAAGATATGCTTAGAAAGAAGGTATTGATTTAACAAAATATTTTCTCCTGTAGTTCAACTCATTACAGTTCAAGCAGCTCTAACAATGTGTGCTATATTTGACTTGCATCTTGAGCAATTAGATGTGAAAATTAAATTTCTTCATAGAGACCTTAAAGAAGAAATTTATATACTCCAGCCAGAAGGTTTTGAAGAAAAATAGAAAGAAAACTTGGTTTGCAGGTTGAACAAATCTTTGTATGGTTTAAAGCCGGCATCGAGTTGTTGGTATAAGAGATTTGATTCCTTCATCATAAGCTTTAGATACAGTAGACTGAATGCAAATCCTTGTACATATTTCAAGAGGTTTGCGAAAGATGATTTTATAGTTTTACTGTTGTATGTAGACGACTTATGTAACACCCAAATACCCCCTGAGAGGATACATGGATGCCACCCAAGACAGGACGAACAAATCAAAACGTTTCACACATGCATTTTTAAAAACTAAACGTAACACACATATAATACATCTCATAATTTCATAAACAAATCCAAAGAATATTTACAGGCCCAAACAAACCAAACAAAATACATTTTCGCGCGACACAAAACTCAGACTCTTTTAGCCACTGCGGTTGACTTGTCCCAGTCCTTAATCTCTTAGCTCCGAACCTACACGAGGCAAATCCACCGTGCTAAGCATATAGCTTAGTGAGTAATAACAAATCTATATTAACCGATTTCAGGAAACAGAAAGAATGCATTTTAGAACAGATTTTTATACTAAACAGAACGGCAGAACACAGGAGATCCTTCAGAATCAGAATATATTTTAGTGTATATCAGAATCAAACAGATATCATAATACAGAACAAATCCAACTATCAATCCATGAACAGAAATGGGTAACGGGACTTATACAGGAGATACCATAATTAGTATCAGCAGGAGAGACATATGTCTCGATATCAGGAGACACCAAAGTGTCAAATAACAGGAGCAGCTGCAGACCCTTCTAGGCATGCCTATTTACCCACAACTAGGACTTAACAGTTTTACAACAGAACAAGATCATTTCAGTCATTCATGTGCAGGCAAATAGCACTCCCAATAAATCAATCCTAGACATCATCTAGGTTGACTCACAAAATTTAACATTACAAAAATTTACTTACCTAAAGTACTTACACTGAAATTTTCTACCTATATTACGTACTGAAATTACTGACCTGTATTACTTACCTAAATCGCCCTTAGTGTTTATTGTCCCGATAATATCTGGCAGTGGTCTTTCCTCTATCATAGGGAACACGGACACAAATTATTATTGTGTTTAATTACTGTATGATAACTGAGTATGATGCATGTTCATGACAAATTTCCGGGATTAATCAACAACTCATAGTACCAAATGATCCATGAAGTTTCAGGAAATTAGCGATACTGCGAGTATTCAAATGAAAGCAAGTCTTTACCAATTAAAGCTGAAAATGTACAAATTACATTAATTTTCAAATGCTATGCCAATAAGTAACATAAAGATCATAGGACATGCTAAAAAGAGAAGATGAGTGTGAGCTGAATCATTTAGCTCTACACTAAGAATGAAACAAAGACACATAATAATAAGAAGTAGACAAAAAAATGAAATAGCGGACAACATTTGAAATTTGGTTTCGTCGAGAATCACTTGTGAGGTAAAGGATGAAGTAAATGATGGAGGTGGTATCTATTTATAGAATATTTTGTAAACTAGTCGTTTTGTGCAGTTAACTAGCCGTTATTACCTAGCCGTTATACATTTTAATAAATTATTTTGGGTGAAAAATACGTATGACTCATCATTCATAAATACGTACGATTCTTGTTCACAAATACGCGATTCATTATTCACGAAATACGTATGACTCTGTTCACAAATCGTCGATTCATTCACGATTTGTAAGCGTTACTATAGCAAGACACTTGTTCACCGACATTGTTCATCATCTTCAACTTCGACTTGGACTCGAAACTTCTTCTTTCTTTTTTTTTTCACCTTCCTTCTTGGTTTACAACTAACCTATTTAGCAATTCTAACCTATCGAATTATCCTAATCTTCAAACATGATAAATCTAAACAAAACAAAAACAAAGATGTAACTCGCGTATGATAAGCTAATCGTCAAATTCTACTTAGCGACTTTCAAAGAAAACTACAAAAGCGGTGTTGGTGAGTGAATGACTTCACTATCTCTCTTGATGGATGGGTAAAGGAGGCATTCGGTGAGGAATAAGCGATAATGTTCGATTTAAATCGTTGCGTGTAGGTTTGGATGGGATACAACTAATAAAAAGTTAATAGGTCCAAATAGTAATAAATAACCAAAACATTGTTATGAATTCTTATGTGTAATAAATACCCAAAAGTTTGAAAACTTTCAAAATTTACCAAAATTTAAATGAGAAAATAATGACTCTCAAAATAAATTGTCAACTCAAAACTAATCCTCCATTAATTTCTAAAATATTTGAAGTATACAAAATTACGAAAATTATAATAATACTGAGTCAAATCAATCCAAGTTTCATTAAACCAATTGATCAGGAAAATGCCATGAATACATGCCAAAATACTTATGCACAATTTAAACAAATAGTGAATAAGCAAAGAACAAACATAATTCGTACTAACTTCCTTTAATATTCTAACCCCTAATGTGGGGCGTTACAACTCTTCCCTCCTTAATAAATTTCTTCCTAGAAATTCATACCTGATCCGAATAATTGTGGATACTGGGCCTTCATGATTTCCTCTGGCTCCCGTGTTGCTTCCTCAAGTCCATGGTGTTGCAAAGGACTTTTACCAATGGTCTTGTCTTGTTCGCAATTGTTTCACTTCTCACGCTAATATGGAAATGGCCCTTCTTCATATGACAAATCTGTTGCACTGAATCTCTTGCATCGGAATCTTATGTGTGACATCGGACCGATATCTCCTCAACATAGAAACATGGAACCTGACATGCAATCGGCCAATTCTCCGGGAAGAGCTAAGCGATAAGCTCTGTGTCCAACCCTCTTGAATTTCATAAGGATCAATGAATCGCGGACTAAACTTACCCTTCCTTCCAAACCGAAGTATATGCTTCCATGGTGACACTTTCGAAACACCTTATCACCCACTTGAAACTCAATATCCTTCCTTTTAGATCAAGATAAGATTTACGCGATCCTTAGTAGCTTTTAATCTGTTGAATTATCTGAATCTTTTCTTACGTATCTTTCACAATATCGGCCCGATCATCTTGTTTTCCTTAACTCCGTCCAATATACGGAGTTCTACACTTCTACCATCTGATGCTTCATAAGGTGCCATACCGATGCTCGTCGATAGCTGTTGTTATAAGCAAACTCCATCAAAGTCGATAATTATCCCGACTCCGGAAACTCTAACACATAACCCTCAACATATCTTCCAAAATCAGTATAACTCGTTACATTGTCCATCATGTTCTGGGATGAAAGCGATCTTAAACTTAAGTTGAGTACCCAATGCTTCACTAAACTTTTCCGAATCTCGAAGTAAATCGAGGATCACGATCGAAATAATCGATAATGGTACTCCATGCGGTCTTACAATCTCATTCACATACAAATCTGCAAGCCTATCCAATAAATAGTCGGAATGAGCAGGTAGAAAATGAGCAGATTTGGTGAACTTATCCTGATAACCCATACCTCATCATGTTTCCTTTGAGTAAGAGGAAGTCCAGTGACAAAGTCCATGGTAATGTTATCCCATTTCTATTGAGGAATAGGAATAGGATTTAACAAACCAGATGGAACCTGGTGCTCAGCTTTAACTTGTTGGCATGTCGGACATTTTGCTACATAATCCACAACATCCGTTTCATACACGACCACCGATATCTGCTTCAAATCTCGATACATCTTGTTTCCACCCGGATGCATAGTAAAGACTGTATTATGAGCCTCAAACAATATCTTCTTCTTCAGTTCATCATTAGTTGGCACACACAACCGGTCCTTATAATACAATTCACCATCACCTTGCACAGAAAAATCAGTTTGTTTACCTTCCTGAGTAGCCAAGATAAGTTGTTGTAACTTATTATCAGCTCTTTGAGCATTACAAATCTCCTGTCTCAACGTGGGCCTTGCTATCAATTGCGCCATCAAGGCTCCATCAGATCCCAACTTCCATCCAATCTGCTTCAGTGATAAAGCCGAGATAGTCTTTCGACTTAAGGCATCTGTTACAACATTAGCCTTACCCGGATGGTAGTCTACAATACAATCATAGTCTTTAAATAATTCCAACCAACGTCGTTGTCTCAAATTAAGTTCCTTCTGAGTAAGCAGATACTTCAGACTCTTATGATCTGTAAAAATTCTACACCTTTCACCATACCGATAGTGTCGCCAAATTTTTAAGGCAAACACTACTGCTGCAAGCTCCAGATCATGAGTAAGGTAATTATATTCATGAGTCTTTAGTTGCCGAGAAGCATAAGCAACTACCTTCCTTCCCGCATCAAAACACAACCTAACCCAATCCCGGATGCATCGAGATATCTGAACATACTCCTTACCGTAAGTAGGTTGAACTAATCTGAAGCTTGATGAAGCATACATTTCAACCGATCAAAGCTACTCGACATCTATCGGACCATTCATACTTCACTCCTTTACGTAATAGTTTAGTTAAAGGGATGTTATCACTGAAAACCCTTAACAAACAGACGGTAATAACCGGCCGGACCAGAAAACTTCTTACCTCATCACGTTCCTTGGTGGCTTCCAATTAACAACCGCCTCTATCTTACTAGGATCAACTCTAATTCCTTCGGATGAGACAACATGCCTAAGAATGATACCCCGAAGCGAAATCACATTTACTCAACTTCATACAACTACCTTTCCCGCAGGTCTGTAATACAATTCGGAGATGGTCAATATGCTCATGTTCATTCTTGGAATAGACCGAGGATATCATCAATAAACACCACAACAAAGCTGGTCCGGATAAGGCTGAATACTCTATTCATCAAATCCATAAATCTGCTGGAGCATTAGTTAACCCGAACGGCATTACTAGGAATTCGTAATGTCCATAACGGGTCCTAATCTGCGATCTTGATATATCCACATCCTTTACCCGGTCGATAATACCCGATCGCAGATCTATCTTGAAAACACTCCTGCATCTCTCAACCGATGAAATAGATCGTCAATCCTTGGCAGTGGATACCTATTCTTCACTGTGACCCTATTTAACTGCCGATAATCGATGCACATGCGCAGTGTACCATCCTTCTTATTTACGAGCAACACCGACGCACTCCTTTGTGATACACCGGGTCTAATAAACCCTTATCCGAAGTTCTTATAGCGTAACTTCAACTCCTTCAACTCAAGAGGAGCCATTCTATCTGGTGCTCTAGATATCGGAGCGATCTTGTTAGATGCATTTTATCATTAGAATTAATGGCATTTTCCTTAATTTCTGGATTAATTATTGGGTCTTTTACATGTTTTCCTATTAAATTATTTAGTTTATCTTAATCGCATTTTTAATGGGTCTTGTTTAATCTGTAGGAAATACACTTGATTTTAATTGAAAAGACCGCAACAATAATTAATTTGAGGAATGTCCAAAACTTTGTCCTGAAGGGAATTAATTAAAGAAATGAGTGAAACGAAGTCACATGTAGGAGGCCAACGTATTTGATGCTAGGAATAAAATAAAATCAAGAAAGTCTGTCAGGACGAAAAGCAAAGCATGCGCATGAAGTAGCTACAGAGGGAGGTGAAAATAAGGCATAAACAATGTTTTCGTGGAGAGAATAAATCATGCAGCAAGAGACGCACAAAATGAATTAGGAGGCAGTTAGAAGACGTGGACAGCTGGCGTTTTACAAGACAAGAGAAGCAGCCAATGAAGAATATATTTGATCCAAATCAAGCAATTAAATGGAGGCATGTGGGATGTGAACAGCAAATGAAAGGCAAGGAATAAAACAATTAAGAAGGCAACATGTGGGACCAGCTCAAGTTAGCTAAAAATAAAATACAATTGGGGAGCCTTTAACTTGATCAAAAAGCAGTAGGCGTGAAGGAGAAATAAAGTAAATCAAGAAGAAAATGATTGGAAAGCAGTTGAAGAAGTGATGCAGTAGTGATGGTCTTAGCTAGAGGAAGAGAAAAAAATAAATGTAGCAACACGTGGAGCCAAGGCAATTTGGAACCATTCACATTTGGAGTGAATCGGAGGAGTTAGATGCATGCGTAACACAAGAAAACAAAGAGGAAAATTTACGCAAATCAAATAGAGAGCACGGTGTCGGCATGCATATAGATAGAGACAATGGAATTGAAAATCACAAAGCGAGTTAGTTAACGTGGTTTGCGTTTGTCAACACGTGGAGCGACAATCAAGGCAATTAAATCAAGGAAAGGGAGGAGCAAATTATCAAGAGAGAATCAACGTTTGAGATAGTGGAAGCAAGCAATAGAAAGCAGAGCCTTAATAGCCAAGAGGGCGTGACCAAGGAACAAGGATAAAATTAAGAGAAGGCAGCTAAGGGTCCCATGCAAAGCAAATAAATCAAGGAAAATTTACACATATCAGCCTAGCGCAATAGGGTAGTTGTGAGGCATGTGACATACCAAGCAACATTCGATTTAAAAGCGACTATAGGAAGGCAATACTGGGTGAGCACAAAGAAATAAAAAATAAATAAATGATGGGAAGCTATCAACGTTGAAAAACACAAGGAGAGGCTCCACCAGACAAGCAATAACGAAAACATATAAGGGGGGCTCTACTTTTCTTTTAAAGAAATCCTCCACTCAAAAGCAAAGACTCTCTCTCAACGTTACTCCAATTTTTTATTCACTTTGCTATCAACTTTACAACACCAAGACTCAAAAATCCTTGGCCACAAACAATATAGGAAAAACTCACCATTTACGCACAATAGGTGGGGAATAATGCAAGAGGGGAGAGAAATTAAGGTCCTGGGTTGGAGAAGTTAGCTTATACGCTGGAAGCAAAAATTGAAAGAGCAACATCATTTCTTTCATTCCTTCTACTTATTCCATAATCAAAATGCTTGCTTTTATTATTTTCATTGTTGCTACTATTATTATGAGTAACTAATCTTTTCATTTTAGGATTTTAACCGAACCCTTGATGTAATCTCGGTTAATTGGTATTTTCTCAGTTTAATTTCTTATGCCTGTTTTTACTTAAAGGTTTGATTATTGCAATTTGTTCTTAATGCTTTTCATAATTTGATCACCTATGAAATTGATTTTCTTAATCTTTGTGTAGCGTGGCGAGGAGCAATAGATTTGGAAAAAGATTGCAATAGCTTAGGATCACTTTCGTAGTGATTTGTGTCTAGGATCGGGAGATACCTATCCACCCTAAGTAACCACATTAAGATTGATTCGATAAAGCAAACATCGAATTTTCACAATTTACCATAGAAATATAGGAAATTGGTTCGATGATTAGGATTACTAATGATCCGGTAGGGCTTAGTAATTAATTCTAAATTTTAGGTTATCAAACCCGGTATATGAATTAAATAGAGAAAATTTTGACACCGAGGTAAAATCAAGGGGGAAGTTAAATTCCTAGATTTTCATCTTATTGATAATTCTTATATTTTTATTTAGCTTTAATTCTCGTTTTTATTTCATTTTTCAAACCACAATCAATCAATCTTTTCTTTAATTTTTATGTTATTAGCTTAAATTAGAAGTTATTACAAGTATTACGTTTTAACTAATTTGGTCTCCGTGGGATCGATATTTTTACTACTTGACGATAGAAACATGCACTTGCGTTTACGACAGACCAGTTTTTGGCGTCGTTGCCAGGGATCAAGTTTTAGTTTTAATATTGATACTTGTTTTGATTTTTGGTTTAAGTTTACTTTCGTGTCTCATTTTGTTCTTATTGGCTAGGCGATCTGCATGCTCACCCGCTCGAAACCGATCCAACCCATACGTGATCCTGAAATAGAAAAAACGTGTAAAGCGAATCGGAGAAGAGTTCGAGAACAAAGAGCAGCTGCAGCTAACATGGCAAACAATAACGAGACACCTGAGCAAATGGCCGAACGACTCCGAAATGAAGAAATACGGAGACAAGTTCGAGAGGAGATGGAAGCCGAGCAAAGAGAATTGGAACGAGCACGAAGTTGCTTAGATTTCCATACACCTACTTTTGATGAGAGAAGCAGTATAGCTCACTTTCAGTTCCAGCCACTCAAACTTTCAAAATTGATTGAGCGGTCATGAATTACTTGAGGACAAACCTTTCTTTGGAGTGGCATCCGATTGTCCCATCACGCACCTCAAAAATTTTCTCGAAATTGCCGATAGCTATCAAGTAGCAAATGTGTCAAATGAGCAAATGCGACTAAGGGTCTTTCCATTTTCTCTTGCAGGTGCAGCCAAAGAATGGATGTGGGATGCAAACCCAAAAGGTTCTTTGACGACGTGGGGCGAATTAAAGGACAAATTCATGAAAGTACTTCTCCAAAGAAAGACTCACAAGCTCAAAATGGAGATTATCAACTTCAAACAATCCGAGATGGAGTCATTAGCTAAAGCCTTTGAGCGATTCAAAGAACTCCAAAGGAAGTGCCCACATCACGGATTCCTCCATCATCTCGGTCTCTCATTTATATCATGGGTTGACTCTCGCTCTGGCAAGTCAATTAGATACAATTGCTAGAGGTGCGTTCTTAGAACTCAACTCGATGGCGCTATATCGTTAGTAGAAAAGGTTCTCGCTAACAACGTGTAGGGCTCGTGAAGAGGAGGATCTCAACCCACGCGGAAAGCCCCAAGCACGTATGAAATCAATCCTCGAAATTGATGGATGCCAAGATCTCGAATTTGTGCAAGAAAATCACGAGACCTTTGTTTTAGAGCAACAAACCCATAACACAACGGTAAAAGCCGTTGCATTTACTTGTGATTATTGTGGTGAAAGCCATCATTATGAACAGTGTCCAAACGTCGAGCCACCGACCGAGAAGGTAAATTATTTCAGAAATCAAAGAGCTCCGTATAATCAAAATGCAAACAACTACTGATTCGGGAGCAAGAAATTACCTCAAGGCAAAATTACCCTTTGGGATTCCAATCGCAACAACAAAATTGGCAATATCAAAACCAACCACAAGGACAACCTTCAAATACATCCAACCAAGCATCATTGGAGAGTATACTGGGGAAGTTCATGGAGCAAAGTAGTCAAAGAATGGTTAAACTTGAAGAATCAACAAGGAACTTGCAAACTCAAATGGGACAAGTGATTGAAGCTTTAAAAAGTCGTCCTCAAGGAACATTGCCAAGTGACACCGTAAATCCTCGGAAGGAACAACTTCACGCCATCGTTCTTAAAAATGGCAAAGAGGTGGATACAACACCAACTCCCAAAGGGAAAGAGGTATGTATAAATTCTGAAAATTCTAAAATTTTACGAGATGATGTTGTTATTGATGTTGATAGATCCATGGAAAACGAGGAGGAAGAAAAACCAAGGGAAGTCAAGGAAAAACAACCAAGGGAAAGACCATATCCACCACCACCATTTCCTCAAAGGCTAGCAAAGCAAAAACATGAAAAGGGTTTGAAAAATTTATGGATGTTTTAAGAAACTAACAATTAACATTCCTTCTTTGAAGCTTTAAAAATATGCCAAGCTATGCCAAATTTATGAAGGATGTTGTATAAAAAAGAAGGCTTGGAGATCATGAAGCGGTGGCTTTGACGGAAGAATGTAGTGCGATACTACAAAAAAGCTCCACCAAAACTCGAGGATCTGGAAGTTTTACAATTCCATGTGTAATTGGCACACAAATTTTGGTAAGGCTCTTTGTGATCTTGGTGCTTCCATTAATTTAATGCACATCTCTATTTTCAGGAAATTAGGCATGGGAGATGTAATTAAACCAACTTCGGTGAGACTACAATTGGCCGATCGTTCTATTATCCATCCTTGGGGAATTCTTAAAGATGTGCTAGTTAAGGTGGATAAGTTCATTTTTCCAGCAGATTTTATAGTTTGTGACATTAAAGAAGATGTAGAGGTACCTATCATTTTGGGACGACCGTTCCTAGCCACAGGTAGAGTTCTCATTGATGTTGAAAAAGGAGAACTTACCATGAGAGTAAATGGAGAAGAGGTAACCTTTAACATTTTTTCTTCTATGAAATTTCCAAATGAAAAATGTTATGCAATTTCTTCAACCAGGGAAATTTTAAATGACTCAACTATGAATGCTCTAACTGATGATCCTTTGACAGCTGCTTTAACAACACTTAATGAGTTTGATGAAGAAGAAATTCTCGAATACATTAACTTGTTAGACGCAGGTTCATCTCTAAGACCATTTAGACAAGTTATAGAGCCATTGAACAATTCCAAGGATGAAGTAGCAAAACCTTCAATCGAAGTACCTCCGGAGTTAGAACTTAAGCAACTTCCTCATCACTTGAAGTATGCCTACTTAGGTGAGAACTCCACCCTTCCTGTTATTGTTTCCACAGAACTAACTAATGTGCAGGAAGAGAAGCTACTTCGTGTTTTGAAAGGACACAAAAGAGCAATCGGTTGGACCATATCCGATATCAAGGAATAAGCCCACTTTTACATCAACACAAGATCATACTTGAAGAAGAGTTCAAGCTAGTGTGCAATCACAAAGGCGATTGAACCGAACATGAAAGAAGCGGTGAAGAAGGAAATCGTGAAGTGGCTTGATTTGGTATTATTTACCCTATATCGGATAGTTCTTGGGTAAGTCGGTGCAATGTGTACCCAAAAAGGAGGAATGGCGGTGGTGACAAGCGAGAAGAGCGAACTCATTCCAACGAGAACCATTACCGGATGGAGGATTTGCATGGACTACGAAAAGTGAACAAAGCAACAAAGAAAGATCACTTTCCACTACCTTCATTGATCAAATGCTTGATCGATTGGTAGTAAGGTATATTATTGCTTTTGGATGGCTATGCGAGGTTATCACCAAGTTCCAATGCGGTGGAAGATCAAGAGAAAACAACATTTACATGCCCTTATGACACTTTCACTTTCCGACGAATGCCATTTGGACTATGTAATGCACCAGCCACATTTCAAAGATGTATGATGGCCATCTTTTCGGAGATGGTTGAGAACGGGTTAGAAGTGTTTATGGATTATTTTTCAGTCCATGGAGATTCATTCGATATATGCTTAGAAAATTTAACCAAAGTTCTAGAAAGATGTGAAGAGACCAATCTTGTGCTCAATTGAGAGAAATGTCATTTCATGGTACAAGAAGGTATTGTTCTTGGACACAAGGTTTCTAGTAAAGGGATGGAGGTAGACCGAGCAAAAATCGAGACAATTGAGAAGCTACCACCACCCACCTCAGTAAAGGGAATCCGAAGCTTCCTCGGACATACCGGGTTTTATAGACGTTTTATAAAGGATTTTTCTCATAAGAGTTATTTGAAGAAGATTTTGCAGCAATTCAACATGTAAGATTGTAAGTCAATTTATACCCCTCTTCTTGTTAATTTCAAGTTACCCTCAAGTATGATTCCTAGCAATGAAGAAGAGAGGATAGAGATGTCTTGAGTACCGTATGCATCAACAGTGAGGAGCCTAATGTTCGCTAAGATTTGTACAAGACCAGACATTAGACATGCAGTGGGAGTAGTTAGTAGATACATGACGAATCCTGGTCGACAGCATTGGAATACTGTTAAGAGGATTCTCAGATATATTAATGGAAGCTCAGATGTTGCATTATTTTATGGAGGATCAGGTTTTACTGTCAAAGGATATATTGATGCTGATTATATAGGTAATCTTGATAAAAGTAAATCCGTTACAAGATATGTGTTTACACTAGCTAAAGGAGCTGTAAGTTAGGTTTCAAAACTTTAACTATTTGTGGCTACGTCAACAAAAGAAGTAGGATATGTAGCAGCTACACAAGCTAGTAAAGAAGCAGTGTCGTTGAAGATGTTGTTGGAAGAACTTGGGAATAAAAAAGAGAATATTACTCTGTATTGTGACAGTTAGAGTACTTTGCATCTTGCAAAAAATCCAGCATTTCATTGAAAGACAAAACACATCCGAGTTTAATATCGCTTCGTTTGTGAGAAAGTAGAAGAAGGAACGGTGGACATGTAGAAAATTCATACAATAGCTAACCTAACAAATTTTATCACAAAAGTAATCAATGGTGATAAGTTTACATGATGTCGATCCTCGTGTGGCCTGATAGAGACGTAAGTAACATGAAGTGGCAAGGTAGAAAGAATAGTTTGAAGATCTTATTGACTCTCAATCAAATCTTCAAGTCAGAGAATTGCCAAAAACGGTAAGCACCATTTTCGGTGCCTACCAAATTTGAAATAAGTAAAAAATAATGGCCAAATGAAGAGTAAAGAACAATAAACATAGAAGAGCAAAAAAAGAGACATGAGGTGAGAGAGAAAAGAAAGAGAAAGAGAGAAAAATATTATGTGTATTTTTATGGGTCTAGTTTTTCTAGTAATTCTTCAGTTTTCTCAATAGTAAAATTCTTCTGTCCTTACCCATAGTTTTTATCTTAGTTTGGGGTTTTTTTTAACGTAAAATCTGTGTTCAGTACTATTCTTTCAGTCCTATTTAGCTACAAACCTGCTTTAATCTGATCAATTTTTACAACAATAAGCACACCATTTAAACTTACAAGAAAAATCTAGATATCAAACTAGAGTTGGATATCCTAAATAATTAGTTAGGAGAGATAACGTATATGTAGTTGCTTATAGAGGAAACTTAGTGGCAAAAATTAGGTTCCACCCTGCCAATTAGCTTTGATACTTACCTCTGCTTAGAAAATAAAAAGTTTTGTTCTTTCTTTCTTTAAACTTAGGGACATGCATTTTCCAGCTAAAAAGGAACGTAAGTTCCTTAACTAGTCAAGCACTCCAACAAGAAAAACTTCTAACAACCAATTAACCATAATATTGAATCCACCTTGTAAGATGCCCTGCAAAATATAAATTCATAGTCAATATCTCTAAAAATTTACCCTGTAAAGTAGACAAAGTTCTTAAAAAGGAGACATTGAAAAGCTAGAGCATTCTTAGCATTTTAAGAACTAAGATTGTAGGAAGAGATAATGAATGTAGGCAGATGGTGCATAGAGATAACAATTATAATCAGATGAGAGAAAAATGGATAAAAAGAAGCTTGAGTTAGGATAATATTTTTTCTATTAATAATTAACTTAATTTAATTATAACTTGATGTATAAATTGACTTACTCCAACCATTAAATGTTTGACTTATTATAGTTGATGTGCCTTGCTACTTTAGATCCGGTAACAAAGACTCTAACTTCCAACTATTTTTGCGAAGAATTAAAAATTTGGGTAATTTATTCACTTTTGATAATTAACCATATTTAATTCAACTTGAAAAGTTATCAAAATTGAAAAATATTTGTTTGGAATTGAATCAACAATTGGAAATAATATGGAGAATTGATTAAACTTTAAACGTGCTAAACTTTTGAATGACAAAGCTCAAAGAACAAAAACTAGGTTGGAATTCAGTAGAAAAATAAAGGGGAAAGTAACTTGTGAAAAACTAGATAATTGAGTATTTAAAATAAGGGTTTAAATAACAAAGCTTCAAAACATCAAAGGTACATTCAACCAAACATACCTCGAGTTGTTATCACTATAACAAGGAAGATATTTATGACGTATTTTTCACTATGCTTTAAAAATCATAGTAAAAAATAAGGCTTTGACAACGCTTTTAAAAATCATCGCAAAAGAGTAAGCTTTTGCAATGATTTTCATAATTCTCACCAAATGAGGACTATTTGGTGACGATTGAAAAAAATCATCGCTAAAGGGTCCATATTTTGCGACGGTTTTGAAAAACATCATAAAATGTAGACCCTTTAGCGACGTTTTGAAAAAACGTCACAAAATGTGGACTTTTTAGCAACGATTTTAAAAAATCATAGCATGATTTGGTGCAAAAAGACGACCTTGATTGAACATTTGGCAATGATTTTTAAAATCGTTGCCTAATATGATCTTTGGCAATGATTTGAAGAATCATCGAAAAATATTCAAATAATTTTAAGAGGAATGAAAGCGAGAATGCCACTTAAAATAAAAGGCCATAAAGCTTAAAGCACTCATCTCTTATCCTCTGCTCAATGTCAGCCACGGTGAGGTCTCACCTCCACCATTTCAATCCTAGAAATGGAAAACCCACCTTCACAACCAGAGATTGGATCTAAATCTACGCTACCTATGGCATGGACCAGTGGCAAACACTTCATGTTGTCTTCTTCTCTGCTCTTTCTTTTACATTTATTTTCTACTTCGAACCCATCAGTAGCTTTTTGGAGACCTTTTTCCTCTTTGGACACGGCCTAGGTGGTGCTGCCCACTTTGCTGTTGGGTTCACAGGTTGCATAATGGCTTTGTCAAAGGTTTGCCTTTTTTTAGCCCCCGAGAACTTCTTTTATAGTTCGTTAGCATTGCATCATGACATGATGGAGAGAATGGTGGGGTGTGTCAGTGATTGATCAACAATGAAGTTGGCTTTGGATGTTGGGTGTGGTTGTGGGATGTTGTTAAGCTCTGTGGTGACTCAATTGAAGAAAACAAGTAGCTCCGATCGGATTGTCAGTTTAGATCGGTTAAAACGAACAACCTTGTCAACTCTTCGCACAGCCAACATGGAAGGCAGGCATGTGTAATTAAATTAAATTAGTTATATTTTTTGAAATTTGACTATATGATGGAGTAATCTCTGATTTTACTCTACAAATTTGTAGGGTAAGCTTAGGAAGGTTGGATAGAGTCATTGGTTGGGTCAAAGATCGGTTGTTCAAGGTGTTTTATGAATCCAGTAGAACATCCTCATATAGGAGGTGAGGGTAAAAGCGTTGGAAGAGGTTTAGAAAAATTGAGTACTAACCAAGCTGCTAATTGTTAACTTTGTCCTCTCTTTTAACTTCATCTACTGATTATATGTTTCCATGCTCTCAAGGTGTTTGATGTTTTGTTTCGAATAGTTGCTATATGATATTGGACGTACCTCATAACAAATGGTTCTTTTTTTTCTTTTTAATGATTCCGGGCTCTTCTAATAATATTCATACCTCAGCTAATGGGGTTATATGTTTGGACTTTGTAGTGACTATACCATGTTAAATGCTTTTGGGTTTCAATGTCTGTTTTTCATTAGTTTTTTGCTCTTTGGAAAGGAAGTAAGTTATGTTTATTCCCATGTTTCTTGTATCCTATGACAATTGACATGTTAGAAAGTAAATTCGCTTTTTTACTGATTGCATGTTAGAAAATAAACTTCTAAATAAGACATGCAGAAATATGCTTCATTATAGATTTGGATTATGTAAGTGTTGGCCTCCTATACACATCTCATTAGGACCTAAAAGGTGATTGGCTTGAGCATGGTTAACCAATACATACATAGGAGTACTTGTTATAACTTCCATAATATGATCTTTGACTAAAGATGTATAATTCTTTGAACCTCTCCCTTATTATTGCAATTTAGTTTCGTCTTCCCTATTGTTGGAAGAGTTTCACAAACATTACCAGGAAAGCCCACCAAATCTAGCTATAAAACTGGTCCACTCAAGCAAGAAGTAACTACTTAATCTTTTAATTCAACCAATTTCATATTTGATTTGATTGCTCCTTACCATAAAATTACTTCAGCTTAAGAGTGTTATATCTTAATAAGGTTTTTGAAGATCCATTTTGAATTATGTTCTTTCTCATATAATCTGGTAGACATTTAGATGAATTTAGTCCCTTCCTATAGAGTCTTATGCTAATTTATTCTTTGGATTTGACACTTATCATTGTCAATGAGCTATCTTAAATAAGAAAAATAGTTAATAGAATAATCTACGACTTGAATTGGACTTCTATTGGTCTATTTTTTAATATTTTTGCTTTTCTTTCATTGTTTTGACACTTGGAGAAATCCTTTATCCACAGATTTTGTTTGTGCCTTACAAATATGCATTTGTTCGAGGCTTTATTTGTTAGGCTGAGAAGAAAATAAACTTAATTTTATTTTGTTGTTGAAGTTATGGATGCACCCAATGCATATATATTACAACAATCATTTTTTGTTTTACTCTCAAGTTGGATTGTTGAGTGCTTACATGATAAAGAAGTTATACTTTGAAAGGCATTTAATGGTTTTCAACGAATATTATGTTGGATTACTTTCTCATTCCATCACCCTCCTTTTTTCTTTCCTAATTGAAAATAAACTAGCTTAATTATACATAATTTTAGCACTCTACCAATCTTGAAGTAGTTTTCATGATTCTTAGGGCTAATCTTTCGTATATAATGGCTGACGTATGAAGTTGCTCTCATCAATATAGACAAACTTACAATCATTTAGTCACGTTGTAATTTTTTGTAATCTCAACATTTATAATTTATAAAATGGCCTATGCATTTATTATTTTGTCTATAAGAATTGTTAAAGTTGTAATTAAAATCTTGTATACCAAGAATATTTTTTTGGTATAATTTAATGATATATTCTTTTTATATATAATGTTTCAAATTATTAATTAAATTTTGTATTATATTTTATATAATAATTTAACAGAAAATATAAATATTATATGCAATTAAATGGATTAAAAATAACATAAATAATTATAATTACCATAGTATAACATTTCATTAAAATGTATGCTAAAATTTGACTACATTTTACAAAACATAGCTAAAAGCATTTGGCTCGTTTTCCAAAATGTAGCTAAAATCTTTTGCTTTTAGCTACTTAAAACTAAATATAGTGAAAATATTTTACCGATGATTTTTTAAAAACGTCGCTAATAATTTTTAGCTACGAAAATAAAGCATAGGCAAAAAGTATTAACAACGATTAGTGAAAAATATTAACTATAATTTTCAGCTAAGGGGATTTGGCAATTTTTTTGCGATGAATATAAATATTATTAGCCACAATTTTGGAATTTTAAGTGAAAATTTTTTTCGTATTTAAATGTCATTTTTATTTTAGTGTACACTCTTAGAATAAGACAAGAAAACGTGAAGCATGCACTTATATTCAAACTCTCTCAAATTACTCCATTCATACTTGCACAGGGTACTCTCTCCCCTACGTGTTTGGAAGTTTCTTTTACTTGATTTGGCAAAACAAATCTCCATCGAATTTCTGTGAAGAAAAAAAACTCCCTTGAACAGGAAAAGAATTATTAAATTCGTCCTTGAAATAAGTCAACTATAAGTAGCGAAGAAGCTCCCCCTTAGTCTTCAAGAACTACGAAATTAGTTATGCAAGGAAAATAGTTAAGTAGAATGAGAGAACTGAAAAAGTGATTAATTGTTAAAATAAACAATAACAAAAAGTTATGCTCAGTTGAAAGCTTATCAAATTGATTAACAAAAAGGAGGGTCTCACTGCTTCTGGGTGCTCAATGTTCAATGAAACAAATGACGTAACCGATTTTTTAATTCTGTGGTCGGGCCAGCCAGTCTATTCTGATTTGACGACGGCGGCCGCAAGTTCTTCTAAATTGGATGAAAATCACCGACATACCTAACATTTTATGAGTTAGGGTGGCTAATAAAGTTTAAAGTGGTCCTATTGAATAGTCGGCCATTTACATGTATGAATTCTTCGAACTAGCGAGACTGAAATTTTGAATCATTCGAGTTCGAGACCTCGGATTGTTGGTTAAAAGGGTTAAAAACAAAGAAAATATAAAATACCTAATTTTTGTTCTATCTAATGTTTCAAATCAATTTTCATACCAAAATGAGCTCTAATCTTTTTGGAACATTTGCAAAAGTCGACCATCGATATTCGATTAATATCTTTCTTTAGTTTTTTTAAGATGTAAGCGCTTTTAATAGATTAGAAGATCCATATGTTTACGAATTACTTAAACAATTGAGGGAGATCTTAATCTTTATATATAGTTTTTATATTGAGTTTTTCATTACAAACTTGATATGGATCCGGTCTATACTAATTAAGATCTATTTTTTCTCAAACTTTGATCCATTAATTTAGATCATTTATTGAATTATTTTATTATTTTTGTTAAAATCGAATTACGTAACTTAACCGATAAGTTATTAAAAAACCGAAAGCACGATTAATAGTTGTTCAATTTATAAAGATGTACAAAATTATCCAATAAGTCATCCAACAGTTCATGATAAGTTATTAAAAAACTGAAATCACAATTAATACCTGTCCAATTTATAGAGAAGGACAAAATTTTCCAACAATCATCAGTTTCAATTGTTTTGGATTTTATGTCCGAAACAAACTCACTGGATCTTGGGAAATGTTAAAGACTCTCTCGTGCAACTCCTAATAGGTTTGGCAAGAAACTGTATAAGAAAAAGAGATTGACCCTTCGACCCTTCGACGCTAGGCAAGCTTTTGGTGATTTGGCTTTCCAACTCACACTGTGGATGATGCCAAGCCATTTCTGACTAGACCTACACTAGTTTCCAAGGACCTGCCATGGCAAATGATGAGTAGGTATGCAAAGTTTGTAATTTACTTGCTATTATGTGTGAACTTATTGGTAGTAAATGATCATTTGAAACCCATGAAGGGTTAACGAAAGAGCCACCATTTTATCGATATCGGGTTCTTGCTGAATCCATATCAGTGTGAACATGACGTAATTGGCAATTCATTTACATGACATAAAGGATCTTTACGAGCCTCTTAAGAAGAAAAACGAGACCACTAGATAGACACTCACAAGAACAAAAATGAGAAGATGAGAAGCGGTGATACGTGTCACGAGTGTGCATACATCATCACGTTGTGGTTTCCCTTCCAATTAAAGATTGTTCTATTTGACCCCTTTCTAATATTTTTATGAAGAAATCAGCTCTATTACTCTATATATATATCCAAAACCCATAACTCTAAGCCCTACCCCTTGGTATGTAAATGGTCTAGCAGCTCTTACCCAAACTGACACGCCAATATGGTGCCTACCCAGAAGTTCCTCCTTTGCATTTTCCTTGTTCTGCTTTCATTCTCGAGTTCCGAACCTCGTCCACTAGTTCGTCACCAGAGGAATCGTTCATTGATAGAGACTGCAGAAGAGATGGTGATGGAAAGCATGCAAAGACAAGATGGGAACTTCAATGTGTCTCTTAGGATAAGTCCTGGGGGTCCTGATCCCCACCATCACTAGGCATGCTCTAAGATCACAGCGAAGATCTTGATCGTTTGCTCTTTTGCAAGCTTATAATGGTTGATATACGTGAAGGGAGTGAGGGAGAAGCGTAGAAGTTAACTTTTGTGCTATATTATATCTGTTAATAATATGATAGAGATGTCATGAAAGTTACTGGATTGTTTTTTATTTCTGGTTCTTTCTTTTCCTTTTAGCTATATAATTAAACATATGTACCACTAAATAATGAGGTGACATTGGATCATGACATAAATGTTATCCTTATTACCTTTCTAATTGATTCGTGCAAGTTGTCTAAGGTCCCCTTCCGGATCTGATGGTCTTGGAATATTGATTGAAAACTTAAAACAGGCGTAGTTATAAAGTGGTAATGTATTATTGCTTTGTTGGCATAACACTTCTTGCCGCATTTCTTTTGCAAGCCAGTACATCGATCAAGTTGTCATCTTTTTCATATAATAAGTCCGTAAAGAGATCCCAAGAATGGAATATGGCCTTTTGTTTTACCTCTACTGTTGCATGCATCGATAGTGATATCCTAAGCGTTATTTCAAAGAACTGACATTAAAAGCATGCATGTCTTTCAATGCTTTCGTCTTTCGGTAATATAGTATTTCTACTTTCTCGATTCTCAAAGTAAATAAAGTGCAAGGGAGTGGACCCTATACGGTTCTATTTTCACGACACAAAACCACAAGAAGCAATTTTAAAATTTTTAAAATAAGTTTTACTGTATATAAATAAAATTTTAAAATATATAAAAATTTATCAATTTTATTGCAGGTTTTGTGTAATTTATTGGAAAATTAAAGAATTTGATTATGATCGGTAATTAATTTTACATAAACATTAAAAATTAAGATCTCACATTTTAAACTCTTCCAAGAATCTCATTATATCCACTAATTTTACTTTTGAATTTGATGACATCAGGAGTCACATAACTATTATTATTACATGACTATTAATCGACTATGGAGTGGTGTCCACTGTCCACCACCGTTCACATTGTTAAGTCATTATCTAGGATGAACATCCCAAAAAAAGGAATGGGGTTTGGGAATTGGAAGTGGCACTTTCAGGGTATCTACTCCAGCCGAAATCGTTTGTGTCGGCCATCCTTATCAAAGTGATTATTTTGGAATCTTATAAGATTAAGAAAACAAAATGCATACGCATGTGCATTTGTTTGGAGCTCCTTTTTCCATTAGTGGATCCAAGGAATACACAACCTTCGTAGGTTCTTATTGAAGATTCTATAACTTGGATGACAGACGAATGATGTTGTTGATAGGCTCACTAACTTTTCCGGCCGCAGTTGACAAATTTGGGAAAGGGTAAACCAGTTGGATTTTGTAGTCAACTCTCCTATGGATGTATAGGTTACATTAACCAGACACGTAAATATATGTGTTTGCATCTACTTATTTCATCTTGACTTTTAATGTGTTATTAAAACATAATTCCAACCAAGTATTGTAAGATATGTCTTAATTTTTAGTGGACAGTAAAATTTATAATTTAATCTATGTCAATCTCAACTGGTAGGAGAAAATGTTAAATTAGAAGTTAATAGATATCGTAGTCAAGTGTGGGATACCAAATTGATGATGTAATTTCTATAAATGAGTCAAAATATGGTTTTAGCGTCATTAAACATATATGAAAATATAGTTTAAATTATTTAGAAGTCTGGAAATAAAATTTAACTTTGCTTAAATTTCTTATATGTAATCTTAGGATATAAATACTTTTATAAAGGTGCTACAATTTTATAGGAGAGAAATTTTAAAAGAATGAAAATGTTGTTGTCATCTATTATCTTTGTCTTTCTCGCAATAATAAAAGAAATAAATCTTCTTACTTGTGGATATAACTCACATATTAGTTGAACCTTATAAATTTATGTTTTATTTTGTTTATTTTCTTCTTATATTAGTTCTATTTGTACGATAATTGTTATCAAGTAATTGGCATCACAATAATTAATAGTAAACCATATGTTTTGTTGTCAAGATGTTTCTTTACAAGTTTGATATTGCGAAGTTCAATATATCATATGATTGGAAGGTGAAGATAATGGTAGTTCTTCTTCAATACGGATATGCAACAATATTGGAGAAGAAAACTGCTCAAGAATTTGAGAGTGCCAAAGAAAGAGAATCTATCAAAGGCACACAATTGTAATATTATTAAGTTTGGATGACGAGATCCTAAAAGAGGTATCAATGAAACAACTACTGGTTTTTTATAGAAATGACTTGAAATTAAGTATCGAAAGAGATCACTTACCGACCATTTATATCAAAAGCAACATTTGTTTATTTTTATGATGACAAATAGTGCACAAATGAAGGATCACATTGATAATTAAAGAAAAAGGTCTCAATACATATGAAGTTGGGATATATGTGTTAAGTCAGAATGACTTTACATATAAATGATTTTGATGTATAACAAATATAGTGAGATCAAAAACAAGAAAAACAAAAGCGATCCAATGCAATTTAGACGTATACGATTTAAGAAGACGATATGCAGCGAAGTCCAAGATGACGAAGTTTGAATAAATGAACAAAGAGATGGCGAAGTTGCAAGACATCAATCGAGATGATAAAGTTGATACAAGTCAAACATGACGAAGTGTGTCAAAGTAAAAATCAACACGTATACAGATGACACAAGACAATAAATGATAAAGACACAAATGTAGATACTGACGCAGAAAGAAAAGCGAGACGCAGACGCAGAGGCAAAGCGAAGCAGACGCAGACGCAGTAAAAGAAACAGACGCAAGAGTCGATTCGAAAGTTAGTTCTGAACTCAACTGATTAACTGTTTCTTTAAAGATTAAAGATTCAAGATTCAATAATCAAGAAGCGATTCTATGCATTTAAGGCTATAAATACAAGTCAAGTCAAGACCGCAGAGTTAATGCTTTGAGAAAAATTACACAAAGTGAAAAGCGATTAAATGCGAATTAGTGAACGCTATCTTATCAGAATAAAGTGTTCAAATTCTTTTCGAAAGAAAGAGTTTACTGAGATAACTGCAGAGGCTAAGTGTGAAAGAATCTTGGTGTAGAGACTCAAGAGGCTCGTGAAAGAATACTTGTAAAGTTTGAAGAGATAGTGAAATCTCGGAAGAAACTCGAGGATCGGACGTAGCCCACGGTTTGGGGTGAACCAGATAAATCTGCGTGTCTACTACTCTCATTCTCTATCTCACTTTTAGTTTCAAAGTTGATCTTTATTTACTATTCATATACTTAGCATTGAAAAGTTTTGATCAATCAGATTAATAAGAATTTCAGAAGAATTTTTATTTCTAACAAGTAATTTGAAAAGATATTCAAAAGGGAATACACAATTCAACCCCCTTCTCGTGCATTCTATTATCATTTTATTGTTGTATTAACGTGTGATTCACTTCAATTGGTATCAGAGCTTGGTATCCAAGAATCACTTTAGCGAAGTGTGGATTAAAGATAATGGCGGAGTCACATGTATACATCGCTGAAGGAGCCTCAGTCACTAGACCTCCAGCATTCAATGGAGAAGACTACCATTACTGGAAAGATAGAATGCGGTTATTCATCGAATCTACACATGTAGACCTTTGGGACGTAATAGAGAACGGACCCTATATACCTGTAGATGACGAAGGTAGTTCTATTCCACGAAGCAGATGGACGGCTGATCAGAAAGCAAGAATACAACTGAATTCAAAGGCGAAATTTTTCTTAACGTGTGCCCTAAGCAGAAGCGAATACGACAAAGTGCATGGTTGCGACACTGCAAAAGAGATGTGGGACACATTGTCCATTGCTCATGAAGGCACTAGTCAAGTTAAAGAATCCAAGATAAGTATTCTTGTACATCAATATGAACTTTTCAGGATGGAAGATGAAGAATCTATTGATCAAATGTTTGGAAGATTTCAAACAATTGTCAACGGATTAAAAGCTCTTGGAAGGACTTACAATAACCAAGATCATGTTCGAAAGATCCTAAGAAGCCTTCCTAAGAGATGGAGACCTAAAGTAACTGCAGTGCAAGAAGCAAAAGACTTGAGTGTGCTGAAGCTAGATGAGTTGCTGGGATCCTTGAAGATTCATAAAGTAGAACTCAATGCTGAAGACAAGCCCAAGCGAGACAAGTCAATAGAACTGAAGGCCGGACAGAAGAATCATAAGACTCAAAGAAGGAGGAAGTCATCGAAGGCATTGAAGATTGAAGATTGAAGAATCAAAGGATGATAACTCCAGCCAATCTGAATCAGAGTCAAGTGATGAAGATGACGAATTATCTTTCATTTCCGAAAGATAAGGCGTATGTGGAAAAAGAAGCCCGTATAACCGGACATTGTAAAGAATGGAAAAGATGAAACCAAGTCGAAAAGTCTTCTATCATTTACTACGAGTGCAATCAGCTGGACACTACAAGTCGAATGCCCTACTCTCAAGAAGAAACCTAAGAAGAGTAAAGAAGGCAAGAAAAGCATGATGGCAACATGGGAGGATCTAGATTCATCTGAATCGAATCTGCTCCAGTCATCGTAACATGCAAACATTTGCCTAATGGCTGAAGAAGATAGTGATGAGGAGGTAAAATCCGATTATGATAACTTCATGATGCATATTCAGAATTGTTAGAAGATTCTCATGCTATTACGAAAACAAGACAAAGTGTTGAAGAAAAGTATCAGAGAATATTAAACATCTTGAGAAAATAGAGAGAAAATATTTGCTTAAAAAAAGAGTTAGAAGTTAAAGGAAACTTGTAGATAGATCGATGAGATTAATCACAAGCTAAGGATCAAGAATCTATCACCGATCTGAGCTAGCTCATCCACCGAGAGTACAAAGAAAATGAATGATATGCTAGGAAAATGTAGACATCCTAGTGATAAGACTGGTTTAGGTTTACTAGAAACAATACTCGGTCTCGTAATAAATTTGTCTCTTAAAAGGAAGAAATAGGACAACACATTTTAATCAACGTCCGAGTAATATGCATTATAGATTACATCATGTGCATACTACTAACCATAAAGGACCCAAGAAAATTTGGGTACCAAGAAATAAAATAGTTTCTCCTGCAGATATCCTTCCTTGGAAGATACGTCAAGCACCATTGGTATTTAAACAGTGGATGCTTGCGACACATGACGGGAAGAAGGTCTATGTTCCTAGACCTTCAGTATAAGAAGGGAGGATCAGTAACTTTCGGAGACAACCAACAGGCAAAATCATTGGAATCGGAAAATAGGTAAAGATTCCTTTGCATGCATAAATAATGTATCGCTTGTTGATGGTCTAAAGCATAACTTGATTAGTGTGAGTCGGTTGTGTGATTCGATTTCACAGTTACATTCAATCAAAATCTTTGTGAAGTCGAAACAAAGATGGGTCTATACTTTTCTCTCGCCAAGAGAAGAAACAACCTTACAAAATCAATTTAGAAGATTTTCAAAATCAAAATATTTCATGTTTTCTATCTTCGAAGAAGAAAGACTAATCGGCATAAAAAGCTAGATCATGTCTCTTTGAAACATATTTCAAAATTGGTAAAACATGATTTAGTAAGAGGTTTGCCAAAAATAAGTTTTGATAAAGAACTTTTCCGTGAAAATTGTTTGAAAGGAAAACAAGTTAAAACCTCTTTCTTCTAAAAGTTTTGTAACGCCTTCAAGACCTTTAGAACTATTACATATGGATTTATTTGGTCCTACAAGGACATTAAGTCTTAGCGAAAGAAATATGGATTTGTCATTGTTGATGACTTTACTCGATTTTGTTGGATATTATTTTATCACACAAAGATGAGTTCTTTAAGTGCTTTAGAACTCTATCCGAAAGTTACTGAGCGAAAAGGAATGTCCATTGCTAGTATCGGGAGTGATCATGGTGGAGAGTTTGAAATGAGAAGTTTAGAGTTTTACGTGAAGAGAATGAAATTTTCCACAACTTCGGCCCTAGAACTCCACAAGAATGGAGTTGTTGAAAGAAAGAATAGGACGGTTCAAGAGATGACAAGGACCATGCTATGTGAGACTTAATCTTCCTAAGTATTTCAGGCGAAGTCGTGAACACAAAGATGCTATATTCGAATAGGATCATGTTGTGACCTATGTCAAGAAAACTTCTTACGAGTTATGGAATGGAAGAAGACCAAGCATATCCTACTTTCATCCATTTGGGTGCAAATGTTCCATTCTGAATACGAAAGAGCTGTTGGATAAATTCGACTCGAAGACCTATCCAGGAATCTTTCTAGGCTACTCATCATCGTCTAAGGCTTTTCGAGTTTACAACTTGATTTCAAAGACTGTTGAAGAGACAATTCATGTCAAGTTTGATGATAGTTCTCAATCCCATAAGGAAGATGACATGGAGATTGAAGGTCCTTCAAAGAACCTAGATGATGCCTCAGAAACTCCCTCGTCAGACACTCATGAGGATAAGATTGAAGATATTCCAGAAACTATAGAACTAAGACGAGATTGGAAGTATAAAAGTTCTCATCCAGAAGAGTTAATTATCGGTGAGACCTCAGAAGGAGTTAGGATAAGGTCCAGATTCAGACGAGAAGCTAATGTAGCTTTTATCTCTGAAGTAGAACCTAAGAAGGTTGAGGAAGCTCTTCAAGACGAAGCTTGGGTGTTAGCCATGCAAGAAGAGCTGAACCAATTCATAAGGAATAACGTCTGGTCCTTAGTTCCAAAACCTCCTAAGAAATCCATTATTGGAACCAGATGGGTTTTCAAGAATAAGCTAGGCGAATCGGGAAGAGTAAGTCGTAATAAGGCGGATTAGTAGCACAAGACTACAATCAGAAGAAGGAATAGACTACAACAAAACATATGCTCCGATGGCGAGACTTGAAGCTATAAGGATTTTGTTGGCATATGCAATCATCACGATATAAAGTTGTTTCGGATGGATGTTAAGAGTGCATTTCGAATGGCTTTATAGGCGAAGAAGTCTATGTGAAACAACCTCCGGCTTTGAAGATGTTAAAATCCGATTATGTCTATAGACTTCACAAAGCCTTATCTGACTGAAGCAAGCTCCCGAGCTTGGTATGATCGTCTGAGTACTTTCTTAATAGAAAATGGTTTCAGCAGAGGTCAAGTTGATAAGACGCTCTTTAGGAAAAGTTCTCGAATGATTTTATCTTAGTCTGATTTACGTTGATGATATCATATTTGGTGCTACTTCAAAAGGGTTATGCTTGAAGTTTGAGAGTCTAATGAAAGAGAATTAGAAATGAGTATGATGGGTGAATTAAAGTTCTTTCTTGGGTTGCAAGTGAAGCGGACTAAAGAGAAGATCTTCATTCATCAATGTAAGTATGTGAAAGAGTTGTTGAATAAGTTTGACATGAATAATGTGAAGCCAATGGCAACTCGATGCATCCTTCAAACCTTTTATCGAAAGACGAACTTGGTAAGAAGGTGGATCAAACCCTATATAGAGGATGATCGGTTCTTTATTGTATCTTCTGACAAATAGACTGATATTACATTCGGTGTATGCTTGTGTGCAAGATTTCAAGCCGATCCTAGAGAGTCTCATTTTTACTTTGTAAAAGAATTTTGAGATATCTCATGAGTACTACTAATCTTTGCTTAATGTTTGAGAAAGGTAAAGATTTCAAAGTTAATCGGATCTTGTGATGCGGACTATTTGGAGATAGAATCGAAAGAAAGAGCACAAGTGGAGGATGTCACTTTCTTGGAGGAAATCTAGTCTCTGGTCAAGCAAGAGACAAAGCTCAATTGCTCTATCAACCGCCAAGGAATATATATACTGCATGAAATTCTTTGTTCACAGATGTTGTGGATCAAGTATCGACCAAGACTATTCGATTAAGGAGGAGGAGATTCCAATTTATTGCGACAACACCAAAGGCAATAAATCATCAAAAATCCAATTCAAACATTCCGAGTAAAGCATATAGAAGTCGACATCATTTCACGAGAGACTACGTTCGGTGAAAGGTGGTGCTTCTAAAGTTCGTGAAACAGAGCTCAATGGGCATACATCTTCACTAAACCACCGAGTGAAGAACGTTTTGAGAAGATAAGACGCAATCTCAATATGGTGATGCTAAATGGCGGTTAGGATAAAATAACGTGAGAAACTAACGGCGTTATACCGATGAAGTTACAAATGGTAACTTCTCTCACAAGGAAGATTTTGGAGGAAATATCGATAAACTTGAGGTTCTTAATGATTCGAGAACCCATCGGTCTATAACCCTATAAGTAGACCGAGATGAGTTTATAGCGATCTTTTCATCAACTCTCGACGTTCATTTCTACTTTACCAATTCTCTCAAAATCTTCTCACTCAAAAGTTTTTCGAAGATAATCTTTCACTCTATACAATGGAAGCGACCACGGTTTATGGAAGACTTGTGGATTTTGAGTCACCGAGGAGAGACGGCATGGATGTAGAACCGAGAGATCACAAGAGTGGTTGGAAGAACTTCTTCAGATTCGAGAATTTGTCTATACGGACGAGGTTTATGAGTTACGGAAGAACGCTTCGTCTGGTAGAAGACACTATTGTATCCTCTCGTGGATAGAATATCGATTATTGTCACAAAGGATTTGATAAGGAAGGTAACTGGTTGCCCATCGGTTGGAGAGAAACTGTCTACCAAGGCCGGATGGATGTCCTCAGTTGGAATGAAAGAAGAAGATGTCAAGAGGCAGCTTTATGACACAAATGATTCCAGAGAGAGGAAGACATCAAATCGATTCAAGGCCGTAGTTCTTCATGCAATCTGTTCAACCGCATTCTTCCCAGAGTTGGTTCGAGGCATTTGGTGACCACTCTAGACGAACAATGTCTATTCTTTCTTCTCAATCGAAATCCTATAGATCTACCCTTCTTAATCTTTCACTATATGGTTAAGGGGTTAAAGGAAACTTCCAGTTATCCTTATGGTATGATTTTGACAAGGATTTTTATAGAATCCAGTATTCGTCTGCACCACGGCATCAGACAAACTGTTCCTGTGAAGAGCAAAATCGATGCACACACGATTCGGCGAATGGGTCTTAGCACAGTAGACAAAGATCACGCCGGTTCTTCAAAGAAACCAAGAACTGAGGGGGAGCGTGTATTGAAGAAGACTCCTGTCTCAAGTTCTCAATCGCCTGTAAGTATCAAATCGCCTACTGCCGAATTAAGGAGAGTGCTAGGGAGACCTCTTATGAAAATGGCGAGTCCTCTTTTCGAAGAAAATCAATCTCAGAGGGCAAAGCAAACTGCACCAAAGAGACAAGGAGAAAGTCTCTTGAGCGAAGTTGTGAAGAAAGCCAAGCGATCTCCAAGAATCAGGACTCTGAGGCAACAGGAAGAAAAGATTGCCAGAGAACAAAGGCGAGAAGAAACTTCTAAATCTTGTGCAGCCAAAGCCACAAGATCCTTAGTCTCAATTCTGGAAGAGGATACGGCCAGAAGATCTAAAGAGACTGAGAGGAAGAGAAAAGCAACAACTGTTAAAGGAAAATTTCCTGTGAAGAAATCAGCAAAACTAATCAAGGTAGAAAAGACTAAGAAGGTTAGTCAAAAGAAGAGCATCTCAACTGCTGAGGATGTTAGTCTACAAAAAGAGACTGCTGATACTGTTCAAGTTGAAACAGAAACTGAGCATATTATAGTTCAGGATACTCCTGTGGTCCAACAAGAAGAACCAGTGAATGAAAGCACGGTTCATGAGACACCTGACATTATAAAGGAGGAACCAGCAGAAGAATGACCGGCTCAGAAACTTTAAGGAACACAACAAGAAGCAATGCAGCATGCAGATTTGGTCGATGATGAACCAAGTGCGAAGGTATATAACTACCGAAGTTCTTGAGGAAATATAGGTGGAAATCAAATTGGAAGAAGTTATTACTAACTGAGCAATGCTATTATAATCGGTGTTGAACCAATGAAGAAAATAGTAGCTCTGGTGCAACCTATGTTGATTAATGGTATCACGTGGCAGTTACTAAATGAAAAAGAGAAGTCTTTTTACGATACCTTGAGGCTTACTGATCATTTGTCATATTCCTCAAGACGTCCCTGCCCACCGTGTACTATGTTCCCAATCACAGAAAACACAGAGATAAAGGTTGTTCCAGACATTTAACCAAGGCGTACAAAAGATTTTTCAAAGGGAAAGTCAAAATTATTTCCTGAAGATAATGTTGATGATGATCTGTCCGCAGATCAAATTGCAGAAGAAGTGCGAAAATTTGATGAAGCATGCATTCCTGCACAAAATCCAGATCAAGCGAGCTACAGCTATACAAATCGTGCGGAAGACTGTCCAGTAGGGGGAAGTATAAGAACAGGAACATTTACTGAGTTCCTTGTTTCGCAGTTCTTCAGATAGGCCTCTGTCTAGTACACTGTCTATAGAAGCACAAGCTTTATCCCTGCAAGGAAGACAGTTGCTGATGCTGCCAGTTCCTTTTGATCTAAATCTTCCTGAAGCTGCAACATTCATTCGTCCACCTACTTTTGAGATTAATGAAGACTACACTCCACCTTCTGATGCCTATACTACTTCAATTCCTTTCGCTCCTCCATCAGCAGAAGCAGATCAAGCCTCTTCGTCAGATGAAGTCAGTAGATTACGTGGTGAACTCAATGACATGAAGGAGACGGTGAATGATCTAAAGAAGATGATAGCAGAACTGCTGAAGAACCAGAATCGATAATTATTTTTGATTATAACAAATAGGGGGAGAGCAGGAAAAGAAGAAAATAATCAGAAGAGGAGAGTATGTTTAGATGAAGAAGGTGTGACCACAATGTATTTAAGACAGAAGAAGATAAGTTTTTTTTTTGTCTTATTTTGCAACATCTGTAAATTTTGTTTTGTTTTGTTTTGTTTTCTTGTATGTAATTTGTTATATTCAAAAAGGGGGAGATTGTTAAGTCAGAATGACTTTACATATAAATGATTTTGATGTATAACAAATAATGTGAGATCAAAAACAAGAAAAACAAAACAATCATGCATTTAATTGATACGAGGCGAAGAAGACGATATCTCAGGCGAAGTCCAAGAGGTACGAAGTTTGAATAAACAGACAAAGAGACAGACGAAGTTGCAAGACATCAGTCAGAGACAGACAAAGTTGATACAAGTCAAACACAGACGAAGTGTGTCAAAGTAAAAAATCAACACAGACACAGATGACACAAGACAATAAACAGACAAAGACACAAATGTAGATACAGACGCAGAAAGAAAAGCAGACGCAGACGCAGACGCAAAGCGAAGCAGACGCAGACGCAGTCGCAGAGAAAAAAACAGACGCAAGAGTCAGTTCGAGTTAGTTCTGAACTCAATCGATTAACTGCATTTCTTTAAAGATTAAAGATTCAAGATTCAATAATCAAGAAGCGATTCTGATCGAAGGCTATAAATACAAGTCAAGTCAAGGCGCAGAGTTAATGTTTTGAGAAAAATTACACAAAGTGAAAAGCGATTAAGTGCGAATTAGTGAACGCTATCTTATCAGTAACAAAGTGTTCAAATTCTTTTTGAAAAGAAAGAGTTATGCAGATAGCCCGCAGAGGCTAAGTGTGAAAGAATCTTGGTGTAGAGACACGAAGAGGCTCGTGAAAGAATACTTGTAAAGTTTGAAGAGATAGTGAAATATCAGAAGAAACTCTAAGGATTGGACGTAGCCCACGGTTTGGGGTGAACCAGGATAAATCTGCGTGTCTACTACTCTCATTCTCTATCTCACTTTTAGTTTCAAAGTTGATCTTTATTTACTATTCATATACTTAGCATTAAAAGTTTTGATCAATCAGATTAATAAGAATTTCAGAAAGAATTTTATTTCTAACAAGTAATTTGAAAAGATATTCAAAAAGGGGAATACACAATTCAACCCCCCCTTCTCGTGCATTCTATTATCATTTTACTGTTGTATTAACGTGTGATTCACTTCAATATGTGGGCCTAGTTGTTAGCAAAGGAAGGAATAAGGAAAAATATATCGGAAATATGAGTAAGTCACAATCTAAATCGAAAGCTAAAAATGTTCAATATTTCAACTATAAAAAAGGAAACTTGAAGAGCGATTGTGCATAGTGAAAGAAATTGAAAAGAGAAATAAGAAACAAATGAAAAGGAAATAATTGTTCTTGTCTAGGGGATTTCGGACAAAAAGGACAAAAGAGGCAATAATGTTTTAACTGTGAGTAATTATGATTTCATAAATTGGTGGGTGATAAACATTGATGCATCCTATAATATGACTTTCAATAAGGATTGATTTTGTTCTTTTAAAGAATGGAATGATACTATTAGATTAGCGATGATGGAGAGCATGATGTTAAAGGTAGTGACTTACGGTAGATCAAAATGTATGATATAATTGTTAGAACATTGGATGTCTGATATGTTCTTGAGTTTCAAAAGAATATATTTTTTGTGGGTATTCTTAATATTCAATGGTATGAAGTTTTTTTTAGTGATGATGAACAATTTAAGATGGTAAAAGATATGACAGCTGTGATAAAAAAATTAAAACATGACATTTATGCTTTAACGGCAAATAAGGTAACGGGATCAATAAATGTTTTTTAATGTTCAAAGCAAAAAGATAACATTCTTTTTTTTAGTAAATCAATAACTTTATAAAGAATTAAGAGTTATGAACAAACAAAAGAAAACATTATTTTGGTGAATAAAAGATGACAAAACTTTATAAGGTGAGCTTATTGAAGGATGGAAAATACAAGAGGGTGGACTTTTACAAATTTTGTGCTCTTGGTACAATATCTTGAATGAATGCTAAGAGGGTTAGAAATTCTAGTTTAGGAGATATAACAATATAAAGATGAAAGCATCAATCAGGTATAGCTAAGGATAGAGCAAAATGGACCATCAGATAACCAAGGTGATATGGTTGGAGAGACCTGGTTGCATATATTCTTATCATTAGTGATAATGATGAAACTATCTTTCAGGAACTATAAAAAGTAAGGAGAAAGATATACAAGGCTTGACAACTAGTTAGACCAAGCTTAGGCCTAGGTTAACTAAAAAATTTGTGTTTGAGCCTAGGTCTAAGTTCAAATCCTGAACCCAAGCTCGATTGGGCCCAGTCTAAGCTTGATATATAATTTTTAAATTTTTTAAATTAATTTTTTTTTACTTAAAATGATGTCGTTTTGTAAAAAAAAATTGAGCTATATAAGTTGAGCCCATTGACCCTTGGTTTGACTAGATCAATAATTTTTTACCAAACCTAATAGGTTACAAGATCAAAAAATTGATTGCACTTGGTCAAATCTTGTTAAAAAATGTTCACATTTTGAGGATGCAGATGGCACGTTAATAAAGTCATTATCAGTAGAAGAGTTCGAGCATAGCTTGAATTTGGTGAATGCTCACATGATTTGAAGCCTTTAAAAACAGGTATGATAGAGAATGATTCTTAGTTAGATGTTGGAGAATTTAAGTTATAGTAAAGAATTGTAAGAAATGTTTTTAAATACGGATAAATATTGTGTAGCGTGTACCTTCTAGAGTGTATAGCTTAGTTTGATTCTTATGTGTTGCGGTCTAAACAAAACAATATAAATTAAATTCTATCTAAACCAATTAGAGGCAAGCGCACCCCGTCGACAAATAATATAAATCAGTAAGAACTGGATATCGTACCCAAGTGAAAATTTTCAACACTTAAGACAATTAAATTAAGCGATGAAAATTACTCAGACGATCAAGAATTGATTGATTTGAAAATAAAATAAAATAAAATAAGCAAATTAAGAAAATATGAAAAATGCAAGGTATGAATTAAAATGACTAGATTTAATCAAATGACAAAAATTGGTTAAAGTATCAAATTTCAATTGGATTGGACACTAAAAAAAATTATAACGGTGGATTGATTTAGAAAATACTTCACTTAAGCAAGTCGAACCCAGTGTTCATGGTGTTCCCTTCCATTCTAAATCCGAGTCACTACTTGATTCATAGATAATTCAGAATAAAAGGCGTTAAATACAAGAAGCCTAAAATTAAGTTCGTTAATCCTAGATATCCTCACACAAAATCCTAAGGTTGGTTGACACTTTAGTCTCAAGTATGTTGCTTGATTAATTTTCTGACAAATTAAATCCCATTGGTTGTGGCATTCAATCATTTAAGGTCTTAATTTAGATGATCAAGTCAAATTAGGACTAAATATGCATTTAATCAAGTTAAAATCAATTCCACAAAAAATATCATAATCCAATATCAATCTTATCCTTAACCGAAATGAAAAACTTACTCATACATATTCATCAATGTAACATAAATCATGGTCATAATATATGTTTGCATTGACTAAATCCACACAATTAAAATAAATAAGAAATAATAAAAAAATTAAAATTAAAAGCACCCGATATATAATCTTCGAGAGAGATGGCTGTTGCTGTCCAAAAAAATCCTTTAAGGTCGACCTCTTCTACCGTTGCCATTGATTCCACCTTTTGTTCATGCAAAACGGTGAAGCTCTCTTTGCTACTGCAACTATCTCCCTCTTTTGTTACTGTTCATTGACATCACAAATAAGGTATGTGTCACCTTATTCATGCACGTCCCTTCTCCATTGTTTGCTCCTTCTCTTCGCGTTTTTTTAAAGCTCCAACAACAGACCAACAACGCACCTCTCCAGCTGCTTCCATGTTGCCACCAGCTTCTTCAACTCCACTAGGTGTTGCTGCGTTTGTTCTCTAACCACTAGCTAACGTGTTGTTCTATCCAGTTGCAACATTGTTCTCTATTCCAGCTGCTTTAACTCTTCTCCTGCAACGTAGCTGTTGCTAGTTTCGTTGCCACCTGCTGCTTCAACTTTAACCCCCAGCTGGTTCATCAACGTGGGTGGATGGAGAGTCTTGATTGGTATGTAACGTGAGTAATCTCAGCTAACATGTATGTTGTCCAGCTCCCCTATGTGAGTTTGAGTTTTAGAGTGTAAGTTTTATGGGTGGTCTATAACGTGGAAGCTTTTGGCTAGTGGTGTATGCGTGTTTTATGGAGGCCGCGTTGGGAGTGTTTTCTTTTGCATCAGTCAAGTATGGAGGCTGCTTTAGAGGAAGGATATGCTGGCGTGCTTGGTGTATTCTGCGTAAAAGTGAGAGCTATCGTTTTTGTGGAGGTTAGCTGCCAACTTCAACGTGAGTTTTCCACACTTCAACGTGAAGTTGCTACCAACTTATTTCGTTGTTTTCTAGCCACCTCCTGCTCACATTTTTTTCTTCTTTTTCTGCTAGCTTTCTACGTAATTTTAGGAGATTTTTTTCCACCTTTTACGCACACCTCTTATCTTCTTATTCTTCTATCCACGCTATCTTGCAAAACTCATGCACGATCCTTCTCTTCCACTCCTAAACCTCACTTTTTTTATAGCTTTCCTGTTGTAGCCATCTTCTTTTGTCATTTTATGTATTGGAAGTCCATCATTTCATGCTTTTTTCACCTACCGCCAACTACTACTTTCTATATGATTTTAAGAGAGATTTTGCCATCATTCACGTATAGCTTTTCTATTTTTTCTTCACTCCTGCACAACTGCTTTCTTTTCTTACTTTAGGCTTTTAAACGTCCCAATTTTAATATGTGCCTAAAATTAAAACAAATAATTCTTAATTAGCTCAATTTAAACTTAAATGGACAAGAGTTTAATAAATTATGTATCTGTAATTAATATAAAAATGTCCAAAAACAACAAATAATAAAAAAAATTAAAATTAAAAACACCCGATATATAATATTCGAGAGAGATGGCTGTTGCTGTCCAAAAAAATTCTCTAAGGTCGACCTCTTCTCTACCGCTATCGTTGATTCCACCTTTTGTCTATGCAAAACCGTGAAGCTCACTTTGCTACTGCAGCTATCTCCCTCTTTTGTTACTGTTCATTGACATCACAAATAAGGTTTATGTCACCTTATTCATGCACGTCCCTTCTCCACTGTTTGCTCCTCCTCTTCACGTTTTTTTAAAATCCAACAGTAGACCAACAACGCACCTCTCCAGCTGCTTCCACGTTGCCACTAGCTTCTTCAACTCCACCAAATGATGTTGTGCTTGTTCTCTACCCACCAGCTAACGTGTTGTTTTGTCCAGTCGCAACGTTGTTCACTATTCCAGCTGCTTCAACTCTTCTCCTGCAATGTAGCTGCTGCTGGTTTTGTTGCCACCTACTGCTTCAACTTTAGCCCCCAATTGGTTCATCAACGTGAGTGGATGGAGAGTCCTGAGTGGTATGTAGCGTGAGTAATCTCAGCTAACACGTATGTTGTCCAGCTCCCCTATGTGAGTTTTAGAGTGTAAGTTTTATGGGTGGTCTATAACGTGGAAGCTTTTGGCTGGTGGTGTATGTGTATTTTATGGAAGCATCATTAGGAGTGTTTTCTTTTGCGTCAGTCAAGTATGGAGGCTGCTTTAGAGGAAGGATATGTTGGCGTGCTTGGTGTCTTCTGCGTAAAAGTTAGAGCTGTCGTTTTTGTGGAGGTTATCTGCCAACTTCAATGTGAGTTTTCCACACTTCAACGTGAAGTTGCTACCAGCTTATTTCATTTTTTTCTAACCACCTCCTGCTCACATTTTTTTATCCTTTTGCTGCTAGCTTTCTACGTAATTTTAGGAGATTTTTTTCCACCTTTTACGCATAGCTCTTATCTTTTTATTCTTCTATCCACGCTTCCTTGCAAAACTCATGCACGTTCCTTCTCTTCCATGCCTAAACCTCCCTTTTTTTCGCTTTCCTTTTGCAGCCATCTTCTTTTTTCTTTTATGTATTGGAAGCCCATCATCTCCTGCCTTTTTCACCTACCGCCAACTGCTACTTTCTACATGATTTTAGGAGAGTTTTTGCCATTATTCACGTACATCTTTTTCTATTTTTTCTTCACTCTCATAATCGCTTTCTTTTCTTACTTTAGGCTTTTAAACGTCCCAATTTTAATATGTGCCTATAATTAAAACAAATAATTATTAATTAGTGCAATTTAAACGTAAATGGACAAGAGTTTAATAAATTATGTATTTGAAATTAATATAAAAATGTCCATTAATAACAAATGATAAAAAATTAAAATTAAAAACACCTGATCTATAATCTTCGAGAGATATGGTTGTTGATGTCCAAAAAAATTCTCTAAGGTCGACCTCTTATACCGTTGACGTTGATTCCACCTTTTGTTTATGCAAAACCGTAAAACTCTCTCTGCTACTGCAGCTATCTCCCTTTTTTGTTACTGTTCATTGACATCACAGATAAGGTTCGTGTCACCTTATTCATGCACGTCTCTTCTCTACTATTTACTCCTTCTCTTCACGTTTTTTTAAAGCTCCAAGAGCTGACCAACAACGCACCTCTCCAGCTGCTTCCACGTTGCCACTAGCTTCTTCAACTCCACCAGGTGTTGTTGCATTTGTTCTCTACCCACCAGTTAACGTGTTGTTCTGTCTAGTTGCAACGTTGTTCTCTATTCCAAATGCTTCAACTCTTCTCCTGCAACGTAGCTGCTGCTGGTTTCGTTGCCACCTGCTGCTTCAACTTAAGCCCCCAGCTAGTTCATCAACGTGAGTGGATGGAGAGTCCTGAGTGGTATGTAGAGTGTATGTTGTCCAACTCCCCTATATGAGTGTTAGAGTGTAAGTTTTATGGGTGGTCTGTAACGTGGAAGCTTTTGGCTGGTGGTGTATGTGTGTTTTATGAAGGCAGCGTTATGAGTGTTTTTTTTTGCTTCAGTCAAGTATGGAGGGCTGCTTTAGAGGAAGGATATGCTGGCGTGCTTGGTGTCTTCTGCGTAAAAGTGAGAGTTGTCGTTTTTGTGGAGGTTAGCTGCCAACTTCAACGTGAGTTTTCCACACTTTAACGTGAAGTTGCTACTAGCTTATTTCGTTGTTTTCTAGCCACCTCCTGCTTACATTTTTTTTCTCCTTTTGCTGCCTACTTTCTACGTAATTTTAGGATATTTTTTTCCATCTTTTACGCACACCTCTTGTCTTCTTATTCTTCCATCCACGCTGCCTTGCAAAACTCATGCACGTTCCTTCTCTTCCACGCCTAAGCCTCCCTTTTTTTAGCTTTCTTGTTGCAGCCATCTTCTTTTGTCTTTTATGTATTGGAAGTCCATCATCTCATGCTTTTTTCACCTACCGCGAACTGCTACTTTCTACATGATTTTAGGAGAGTTTTTGCCATCATTCACGTACAGTTTTTTTTTCTCTGTTTTTTCTTCACTCCTGTGCAGTTGCTTTCTTTTCTTACTTTAGGCTTTTAAACATCTCAATTTTAATATGTGCCTAGAATTAAAACAAATAATTCTTAATTAGTGCAATTTAAACATAAATGGACAAGAGTTTAATAAATTATGTATCTAAAATTAATATAAAAATGTCTGTTAACAACAAATAATAAAAAATTAAAAATAAAAACACTCGATATATAATCTTTGAGAGAGATGGTTGTTGCTGTCCAAAAAAATTCTCTAAGATCGATCTCTGCTACCGCTGTCGTTGATTCCACCTTTTGTTCATGCAAAACCGTGAAGCTCTCTTTGCTACTGCAACTATCTCCCTCTTTTGTTATTATTCATTGACATGACAAATAAGGTTTTTGTCACCTTATTCATGCACTTCCCTTCTCCACTGTTTGTTCCTTATCTTCACGTTTTTTTTAAGCTCCAACAACAGATCAACAACGCACCTCTCTAGCTGCTTCCACGTTGCCACCAGCTTCTTCAACTCCACCAGATGCTACTGCGTTTGTTCTCTACCCACCAGCTAATGTGTTGTTCTGTCCAGTTGCAACGTTGTTCTCTATTCTAGCTACTTCAACTCTTCTCCTGCAACGTAGCTGCTGCTAGTTTCGTTGCCACCTGTTGCTTCAACTTAAGCCCCCAGTTTTTTCTTCAACGTGAGTGGATGGAGAGTCCTGAGTGGTATGTAATGTGAGTAATCTTAGCTAACATGTATGTTGTCCAGCTCCCCTATGTGAGTTTTAGAGTGTAAGTTTTAAGGGTGGTCTGTAACGTGGAAGCTTTTGGTTGGTGGTGTATGCGTGTTTTATGGAGGCAGCATTATGAGTGTTTTCTTTTGCGTCAGTCAAGTATGGAGGCTGCTTTAGAGGAAGGATATGCTGGCATCTGCGTAAAAGTGAGAGCTGTCGTTTTTGTGGAGGTTAGCTGCCAACTTCAACGTGAGTTTTCCACACTTTAACGTGAAGTTGCTACCATCTTATTTCGTTATTTTCTAGCCACCTCCTGCTTACATTTTTTTTCTCCTTTTGCTAACAGCTTTCTACGTAATTTTAGGATATTTTTTTCCACCTTTTACGCACACCTCTTGTCTTCTTATTCTTCTATCCACGTTGCCTTGCAAAACTCATGCTCAACGGATAAAAGTTACTCTAGGGATAACAGACAGATCTTCCCCTAGAGTTCACATCGATAGGAAAGTTTGGCATCTCGATGTTGGCTCTTCGCCACCTGGGGCTCTAGTATGTTCCAAGGGTTGGGCGAACACGTTCCTTCTCTTCCACGCCCAAGTCTCCCTTTTTTTTAGCTTTCCTGCTGCAGCCATCTTCTTTTGTCTTTTATGTATTGGAAGTCCATCATCTCATGCTTTTTCACCTACCACCAACTGCTACTTTCTACATGATTTTAGGAGAGTTTTTGCCATCATTCACATATAGTTTTTTTTTTCTGTTTTTTCTTCACTCCTATGCAACTGCTTTCTTTTCTTACTTTCGGCTTTTAAATGGCCCAATTTTAATATGTGCTTAGAATTAAAACAAATAAATCTTAATTAGTGCAATTTAAACATAAATGGACAAGAGTTTAATAAATTATGTATCTGAAATTAATATTAAAATGTCCATTAAAAATAAAAAATTAAAATTAAAACACCCAATATATAATCTTCGAGAGAGATGGCTGTTGTTGTCCAAAAAAATTCTCTAACGTTGACCTCTTCTACCGCTGCCGTTGATTCCTCCTTTTGTTCATGCAAAATCGCGAAGCTCTCTTTGTTACTGCAGCTATCTCCCTCTTTTGTTACTATTCATTGACATCACAAATAAGGTTTGTGTCACCTTATTCATGCACGTCTCTTCTCCACTATTTGCTCATTCTCTTCACTTTTTTTTAAAGCTCCAACAGCAGACCAACAACGCACCTCTCCAGCTGCTTCACCAGCTTCTTCAACTCCACCAGGTGTCGCTATGTTTGTTCTCTACCCACCAACTAACGTGTTGTTCTGTCCAGTTGCAACGTTGTTCTCCATTGTTGGTTTTTTTTATGTATAGAAAAGATATATGGAGAAGGTTCTCAATTATTTCATATCAGCTTTGAGTTTAAATAGCTGAAAAACTTAACAATAATCTAGAAAAATAAGATATCCTAATCATGATCCCTAAGAATAACATAACAGATAACAATCCCTTTATAATAGGATTACATATTGACTTGGACTTTTATTTAAAATGAAAAACATAATAATCACATGCATAAATTTAAAGCAAATATTCTAACACTCCTCCTTGCTTTAAAGTTTGCAAAGCTTTAATGTCAAAATAATTCATCCTTCTCAAGTTGATCGTTTATTGCTTGATTGGCTTCTTTCACATTTTGTTGCGCGTTACATATCCTTTCAACATGTCCTAATTGACCATACTTGTTGCATCTTACATCTGGCCTCCACCAACACTTGTGTTCTGGATGATTTGTTTTCTTGCAATACGAACATGGTGGAAAACTTTGAGCATTGTTGTTATTAATCCTCCTTTTGTTGTATGATTTTACTGGAAAAGCGCCTTCCACAATTCCTTCTTGCCTCATGAGTCTCCTTTGTTCTTGTGCCTGTAATGCACTTAACAATTCTTAAACCGATTTTGCCAAATCCTTTGAGTTTTCGAGTGATGAAATTGTAGCCTCAAATCTTTCTGGAATGGTTACTAGAATTTTTTGAACTATTCTAGAATCATCAAAATTAGAACCAAGAAATCTTACGTTATTGGCAATGGCAATGAGCCTATCGGAGTAATCTTTGATCGTTTCTGACTCCTTCATTTTTTGTATCTCAAATTCTCTAATCAAGTTGAGCATTTGCATTCCTTTGATTCTTTCATTCCCTGCATATTCTTCTTTTAAGAAATCCCAAATTTCTTTACTCGTCTTGAGCGTCATAATTCTGGAAAAAATTGTTGGTGTGACTCCAGAAAACAAGCAAGCTTTTGCTTTGGATTTCCTTTGTTTCTTTTCTTTGTGGATTTTGATTTGAGCCACCGTTGGATTTGTAGGCAACTCCGGAACGTCGTAGTCTTCATCTACAGCTTCCCACAAGTCATTTGCTTCAAGAAAGGCCTCCATTCGAACAGCCCAACTTAAATAATTTCTTCCATCAAACACTGGCAAAGTAATGGCAGTGAACGATGATTCTGAATCCATTGTTGTGTGGTTTTGATTTGTGTTGTGGGAAAGCGTAGAATGAGTTATGGGTTATGGTTATAGGTTATGGTTATAGGTTTGTAGGTTTAGAGGTCCCTTAAGATCAAGAGAGCTCTGATACCAATTGTTGGTTTTTTTATGTATAGAAAAGATATATGGAGAAGGTTCTCAATTATTTCATATCAGCTTTGAGTTTAAATAGCTGAAAAAGTTAACAATAATCTAGAAAAATAAGCTATCCTAATCATGATCCCTAAGAATCACATAACAGATAACAATCCCTTTATAATAGGATTACATATTGACTTGGACTTTTATTTAAAATGAAAAACATAATAATCACATGCATAAATTTAAAGCAAATATTCTAACATTCTAGCTACTTCAACTCTTCTCCTGCAATGTAGCTGTTGCTGGTTTCGTTGCCACCTGCTGTTTCAACTTTAGCCCCCAGTTGGTTCATCAACGTGAGTGGATGGAGAATCTTGAGTGGTATGTAGCGTGAGTAATCTCAGCTAACATGTATGTTGTCCAGCTCCCCTATGTGAGTTTTAGAGTGTAAGTTTTATGGGTGGTTTGTAACGTGGAGGCTTTTGGCTGGTGGTGTATGCGTGTTTTATGGAGACAGCGTTGGGAGTGTTTTCTTTTGTGTCAGTCAAGTATGGAGGCTGCTTTAGAGGAAGGATATACTGACGTGCTTGGTGTCTTCTGCATAAAAGTGAGAGCTATCGTTTTTGTGGAGGTTAGTTGCCAACTTCAACGTGAGTTTTCCACGCTTCAACGTGAAGTTGCTATTAGCTTATTTCGTTGTTTTCTAGCCACCTCCTGCTTAGATTTTTTTCTCCTTTTACTGCCAGTTTTCTATGTAATTTTAGGAGATTTTTTCCACCTTTACGCACACCTCTTGTCTTCTTATTCTTCTATCCATGCTACCTTGCAAAACTCTTACACGTTCCTTGTCTTTCACGCCTAAGCTTCCCTGTTTTTTAACTTTCTTGTTGCAGCCATCTTTTTTTGTCTTTTATGTATTGGAAGTTTATTATCTCATGCTTTTTTCACCTACCGCAAACTGCTACTTTCTACATGATTTTAGGAGAGTTTTTGCCATCATTCACGTCTGACTTTTACATTTTTCTTCACTCACAAGATCCGCTTTCTTTTCTTACTTTATGTTTTTAAATGTCCCAATTTTAATATGTGCCTAGAATTAAAATAAATAATTCTTAATTAGTGCAATTTAAACATAAATAGACAATAGTTTAATAAATTATGTATCTGAAATTAATATAAAAATGTCCATTAACAACACTTCCACACTTGAATTGTTGCTTGTCCTCAAGCAACTTATTTAGGTCACAACCAACATATTCTATCATTTGATTTTCAACAAAAATCAAATGTTTGCAATCCCTTAAAAATTCGATAAACTTGAGTATCAAGCTACAACGCATATCATAATATTTTCATCAATGCACATAAAAAAAATCAAAGTAGATATCTTTGATCTAAACAAGCATAAAATTAAAATGAACTTTCCTCACGATATTCACTCATGTCGCTCAAATGTATAAGGGTTGTGTTTCGCTCAAAGCTTCCTCTAAGAGATTACATTACCATAGGCTTGCAAATTCACCTATTTTCCACTACATAGAGTACTTGCCCTCATAGATCAAAAGGGCTTTTATTTAGGGTTGTAATGGGGTTTAGGTTAAGGTGAGGTAAAAAGGACAAAGGCTATTCACAAGTATTCAAAAAGTATTAAGTGACATGGGACAATCAAAAAGAATTTTTGAAATGTACATACAAAAATACGGGACTACAATTACTTATCATTATCAAACGCTACTGCTTTGATTTTTTTTCTTTTTTTTCTTTTTTCTTTTCTTTTTTGTTCTTTTTTCTCTCTTTTTTGTTTTTTTTTGTTTGTTTTTTTGTAACAATAAACATAAAAGAAGATAGTAGTAGCAAAAATCAACAACAATTGAGTAAATGTACTTCAAAAACATCTCAGAATAGCATGTAAAACAAAAGTCCCTAAATCAAGGAATCAAATACTTAGCATTTCATTCAACTTGTGAAAGGGTAAGGCTAAAAGTTTTCAAGTTTCAATGTAATGCGATTAAAACGAAAACAACAAGGTTAAAGGTTCAAAGGAGTAACAAGGGAAAAATGACTTAGTGGGTCATTTAAGCTAAAGGTTAAAAACAAAGAAGGCCTTGATCATGTCCATAAAGCATGTAACTAGCAGTATCAAACAGGTTCAGAGCAAGTTCTGAAGGTAATCCACATAGGAAAGCATCACATACAACAAATAAAATAAATGACTATGAGATGCAGTCATATAGCTCAAAACCTCACATATGTTTAAATGAAAATCCATCAAAATTCAATACATTGCCTCATCACTCAGCATCAGCTATTGATTAAGCTTATGCAATTGACTACTTTAATAATCCACATTGTTCACTATCCTCTCAAGTTGCCTATTCCAAATTCATGCATACAAATCAATTTTCCATCCAACTACTTTGACAGAATCTTATGGTCAAATTCATCACAAATAGGACCCAAGTTAGTTACCAAAAGAGTCGCAACTATTCAAGTGTGTATTTCTCAACATCAACATCAATATCATTAGCATGTACATAATCTCAATCTCCCCTACACTTAATATGAACATTGTCCCTACTGTTCAAGTAGTCAACAATCAAACACAAAGAGGGGAAAGAAAAAGAAGAAACTTCCTTGAAAAAGAATCAGCCAAGAACTCTTTGTCACCAACCTTGCAAACCTAAAGAAATCTCAAAACAACTTAAAGAACTGCATTAAAAGAAACACAAAGGAAACAATGAGAAAAGAAAAGAAAGAAAACTACAGTTCTACTGAAAAATATGCACCGCGATCGAGGAGGTGAAGTGTCATAAAGAGACAATCGCTCCTTGGAGGTATCCATAAGCCTAGGCATATGCAATTTAGCCCGTTGTCCATTTACCTTAAATGAATTTTCATTTTCTCGTTTTACCTCGAGGACCTCAAAAGGAAGGACTTGGATCACTGTGAATGGACAATGTCACCTCTGTAACATCCCGTTATCGGAGTGACGGGTAGATTGGTAATTTGGATCGGGTTAGGATTTGGTACAGGCAAAGTATTGCATTGCACATGCATTACAGTTTTGATAGTCATTGATAAATGATTATTGACTGCATAAGTATATATATATGTACATACATGTATGACAATTCCCGACTTGATTGTGAAATTGGAAGTTGGTTATAATTGGTCCGATAGAATTGGCTTAATTGTGCAATTGGGAATTTATCAAAATTGTACATATGAGAATTGGTTGGTGAAAATTGGATATTTAGTAAGTGTATAATTGGGTTGTTCATGAAAGTTTTAGAGGACATTGTGAACTTATTGACCATATTTTGTGGTAATTTATTCTTGAAGAATCGATGAGTTATGAAATTGCCAATGTCTCGCCTGTGTTGATGGAAATTGAGTAGGCAGAAGGTTTGATAGGGTATTTGACACCCTTAGGGTTGGAATTGATTTTATGGTCTTCTTGAGAATTGTAGAGCTTTTCATTATCTTTCCAACAAGGTATAGTTTGCATTTTGAGAAATGTGTAGAAAGAGTTATGGGTGTTGGAAGTTTGGTTGAAAATCGAAAATAAAGGGAAATAAGGGTTATATATAAAATATAAATTGTTGAGTTTTGGGTTCTTTCGTGAATAACTTTTCCGTCGGCGTCCGATTGACCTGATTCTTGAGGCATCAGATTCATCGAATATTTAACCGTTTCTTTGAGAGATTCGGGATTTTAGACTGGAATTTGACGTAGCCGGGCAACGGAACGGTGAATCAACTGTTTTATTTAAATGAGGACTATAGAGGTCGAATTGCGCCGTCGCCGCTTAATGGATTTCTAATTTTTGATGGAATTCTATTATGCGGAAATATTGGATTAGGGCCGGGATTGCCATGAATATGCATTATACACATTTTACTGATTTCATGTGCATTGTTTAGTCATTTATACCAATAGTAATGGTTATTCATTTAACTTGCTATAGAGGCTCAAGTGGACCATCGTTCCACAGACTTGGCAGAGACTTCCCGACGCTAGCGTGGAAGTTATTAGGTGAGTAACCTAGTTGGTTATTCCAATCTATGTGTTAACTGTGATTTGATTGCCCTACGAGGATTACGTGGTTTATGACTGTGAATTGACTACCCTACGGGGATTATATGGTTATATGTGACTCCATTGACTGTGAAATAAGCATTAGGCAACTGTTAATTGGATTGTATGATTATACTGTGTATTTGGACTGTGTATCATCATGTTAACTAGGACATTGTGCCAACATATCCCGAAATTGCTCCCACGCTTCATATAAACTTTCATTTTCATATTGAGTGAAGGAAATGATCTCATTCTTCATCTTTGCAATCTTGGCAGGAGGGAAAAATTTTGTCAAAAATAATCTCATCATCTCATCCCATGTAGTAATCAATCCCGACTGCAAACTAACCAACCATGCTCTGGCCTTATCCCTTAAAGAAAATGGGAATAACCTTAATCTCAACACGTCTTCCGATACTCTATTTTGTTTGAACAAATCACAAATATCCAGAAATGTCTCCAAATAGGTATTTGGATCCTCCAAAGGCAATCCTCCAAATTGAGATGCTCTCACCATGGATGTAATGCTGTGAGGAATCTCAAAACTCGCAGCTGTGATCGTCGGCCTTATAATGGGAGGCATGGGACTATTGTTGTGCTCCATTGTCAAATCCATCATAGTCAACTCCCTTCTATCTTCAATATGTGGCATCAATCTCTCTTCATGTTGTTCCATCTTTACGAATTGCTCTTCTTTAGTCCTTTATGCTGTGTTATTACTCCGAGTCAATCTGGTTTCTTTACGCAACCTACGAGAAGTTTTTTTAATCTTAATATCTAATAGCAAATTCTCGGGCTTTGGATCACGAGTGAGCATAAACAAAATGGAATAAATAAAAAGCAATCATAACAGAGCTAAGAATGAAAAATAATAATAAAACACATCGACATAAAGCAATCAAGCAACCAACTAAAATACTCAAATAAACAACGAACCAAGAATTAAATATGAGACAATTAATACCGTCTAATCTAATGACTCACAATAAGGAATTTACTCCCCGACAACGACGCCAAAAACTTGTTGTAGTATAAACAAAACAATATAAATTAAATTGTATCTAGACTAATTAGAGGCAAGTGCACCCCGTCAACAAGTAATATAAATCAGTAAAAATCAGATATCGTACCCAAGGAAAATTTTCCAAAACGTAAGACAATTGAATTAAATGATGAAAAATTAATCAGATGATCAAGAATTGATTGAATTGAAAATAAAATAAAATAAAATAAGCAAATTAAGAAAATATGAAAAATGCAAGGTATGAATTAAAACAACTAGATTTAATCAAATGAAAAAAATCGGTTAAGGTATCAGATTTCAATTGGATTGGGCACTAAAATAAAATTGTAACGGTGGATTGATTTAGGAAGTACTTCACTTAAGTAAGTCGAACCCAATGTTTATGGTGTTCCCTTCTCTTCTAAATCCGAGTCAGTACTTGGTTCATAGATAATTCGGAATAAAATGCGTTAAATACAAGAAGCCTAAAATTAAGATCGTTAATCCTAAGTATCCTCACACAAGATCCTAAGGTTGGTCGACACTTTAGTCTCAAGTATGTCACTTGATTAATTTTTCGAAAAATTAAATCCAATTGGTTGTGGCATTCAATCATCTAAGGTCTTAATTTAGGTGATCAAGCAAAATTAGGACTAAATATGCATTTAATTAAGCAAAAATCAATACTACAAAAATTATCCTAATCCAATATCAATCTTAACCTTAACCGAAAAGAAAAACTTACTCACACATATTCATCAATGTAACATAAATCATGGTCATAATATATGTTTGCATTGATTAAATCCACACAATTAAAATAAATAAGAAATAAAAAAATTAAAATTAAAAACACCCGATATATAATCTTCGAGAGAGATGGCTGTTGTTGTCCAAAAAAATTCTCTAAGGTCGGCCTCTTCTACCGTGCCGTTGATTCCAACTTTTGTTCATGCAAAACCGTGAAGCTCTCTTTGCTACTGCAGCTATCTCCCTCTTTTGTTACTGTTCATTGACTTGACAAATAAGGTTTTTGTCACCTTATTCATGCACGTCCCTTCTCCACTGTTTGCTCCTTCTCTTCACGTTTTTTTTAAACTCCAACAACAGACCAATAACGCACCTCTCCAACTGCTTCCACATTGCCACCAGCTTCTTCAACTCCACCAGGTGCTGTTGCGTTTGTTCTCTACCCACCATCTAACGTGTTGTTCTGTCCATTTGCAACATTGTTCTCTATTCCAGCTAATTCAACCCTTATCCTACAACGTAGTTGCTGTTGGTTTCGTTGCCACCTGCTGCTTCAACTTTAGCCCCCTACTGCTTCATCAACGTGAGTAGATGGAGAGTCTTGAGTGGTATGCAGCGTGAGTAATATCAGCTAACATGTATGTTGTTCAGCTCCCCTACGTGAGTTTTAGAGTGTAAGTTTTATGGGTGGTCTGTAACATGGAAGCTTTTGGCTGGTGGTGTACACGTGTTTTATGGACGCAGCGTTGGGCAGTGACGAAGTCAGAAATTTAAGATAGGAGGGCTTAAATAAAATATAAATTTCAAAAAAAATTTCATATCAAAATTAAATTAAAAAATAATGTTTTATTAAGAATATAAAATAGTTAAAATTAGAATGATCCTCGCCTACTTTTAATAGATTGAAATCTTTTCATAACAAGATTATTTTCAATATTTGCAAATACATCTCTTTTAATGTAACACACTAAAGAATCATTCAATAAGTCATCTCCCATTTTATTACGAAGTGAACTCTTGATAATTTTTATTGCGGAGAAAACTCTTTCCACTGTGGCTGTAGCAACTGGTAAAAGTAATGACAATTTGACTAACAAATAATCCAAAGGGAATACATGATGCTTTCTTGTAGCCACTATTCTCTTAGCAAGGTCTCCAATTTCACTTAATTCAGAGAAATTCTTATCCATATGTACATCAATGATAAAATTCCCAAGTTGATATTCAAGTTCAATTAAAACAATAGGAGGAAACTTTGATGGATAGAATTTGACAAATTCAATCAATTTGTCCATGTCAAAAGTAGAAAAGGAGTCTTTAATGTTGGAAAATATACGCAAGATCGAATCTAAGCGCAGCGAAATAAATTTAAAATTTTTCCACAGAATCAACTTTAACAGAATTAAGTTCGAAACATAAAATAAGAAATTGATAAAGTTAAACTAACCTTTTTCTTATTCCCGATACAATATCTTGCTTCTCCGAAATAGTCAAATCCATGAGCCGTTCAATCGTCCGACCTCTAACGGTATCCACAGATCCTTTCGGAGAAAAACTCAAATCAAATTTGAGAGGAAAAATCTTTAGAAGTGCTAGCTCCAATTTGTTCTAATTTTTCCTTTTTTTATGAAAAATCTTATTTTTCATATCCTTGGATTTTATTAAAATTACAATTAAAGTCAAACTTTAATTATAATTATTAATAAATCCTAATAAGATCAAATATCACATATTGACCCTTAAAGATTCTAAAACTTCTCAATTAAGTCTAACTTAATTCTAATTTCATTTTCTACTTAATAGACCTTTTATGTGTGATCCAGAATAATACCCCGTTAGGCAACGGGCGTATAACAACCACATATAAGCGAGATAAGAGGTCGGGATCGGTTAAATGGTCTCTAGTAGTAGTCTCGAGAATAATTGTGTTTTTTGGAATTTTGTACAAATGATTAAATCATATTGTAAAGTCAACAGACTGAATTAAATTGTATTTATGAAAAGGGCCCCCGAGGCCATTGAATTATTTATGTAAATTATTTTCCGCTTAATAAAAAAAATATGTGTACGTTTCAAAAAAAAATTTATATTGAATTTTGACCAAGTGATGTAGCACGCTACCCTCACAGGACACGGACTCGGATATCACCATCGACGTCGGGTTCGGGTCATGCGGGAGTGGAGTGTTACATTTTTTCCCCATCTTTTAGTTGTATAACCTAGTTTTAACCTATATATGAAGTTAATTAAAAATTAAAAATATTTATTTTTAAAACTTTCGTATATCTCGTCCATGTTTTAACCCCTATATACAGTGACGAAGTCAGAAATTTAAGATAGGAGGGCCCAAATAAAATATAAATTTCACAAAATTTTCATATCAAAATTAAATTACAAAATAATGTTTTATTAAGAATATAAAATAATTAAAATTAGAATGATCCTCGCCTATTTTTAATAGATTGAAATCTTTTCATAACAAGATTATTTTCAATATTTGCAAATACGTCTCTTTTAATGTAACACACTAAAGAATCATTCAATAGGTCATCTCCCATTTTATTACAAAGTGAACTCTTGATAATTTTTATTGCGGAGAAAACTCTTTCCACTGTGGCTGTAGCAACTGGTAAAAGTAATGACAATTTGACTAACAAATAATCCAAAAGGAATACATGATGCTTTCTTGTAGCCACTATTCTCTTAGCAAGGTCTCCAATTTCACTTAATTCAGAGAAATTCTTATCCATATGTACATCAATGATAAAATTCCCAAGTTGATATTCAAGTTCAATTAAAACAATAGGAGGAAACTCTGATGGATAGAATTTGACAAATTCAATCAATTTGTCCATGTCAAAAGCAGAAAAGGAGTCTTTAGTGTTGGAAAATATACGCAAGATCGAATCTAAGCGCAGCGAAATAAATTTAAAATTTTTCCACAGAATCAACTTTAACAGAATTAAGTTCGAAACATAAAATAAGAAATTGATAAAGTTAAACTAACCTTTTTCTGATTCCCGATACAATATCTTGCTTCTCCGAAATAGTCAAATCCATGAGCCGTTCAATCGTCCGACTTCTAACGGTATCCACAGATCCTTTCGGAGAAAAACTCAAATCAAATTTGAGAGGAAAAATCTTTAGAAGTGCTAGCTCCAATTTGTTCTAATTTTTCCTTTTTTTATGAAAAATCTTATTTTCATATCCTTGATTTTATTAAAATTACAATTAAAGTCAAACTTTAATTATAATTATTAATAAATCCTAATAAGATCAAATATCACATATTGACCTTAAAGATTCTAAAACTTCTCAATTAAGTCTAACTTAATTCTAATTTCATTTTCTCCTTAATAGACCTTTTATGTGTGATCCAGAATAATACCCCGTTAGGCAACGGGCGTATAACAACCACATATGAGCGAGATAAGAGGTCGGGATCAGTTCGTGTCTGTAGTAGTGTCTGAGAATAATTGTGTTTTTTAGAATTTTGTACAAATGATTAGATCATATTGTAAAGTCAACATACTGAATTAAATTGTATTTATGAAAAGGGCCCCCGAGGCCATTGAATTATTTATGTAAATTATTTTCCGCATAATAAAAAAAATATGTGTACGTTTCAAAAAAAAATTTATATTGAATTTTGACCAAGTGATGTAGCACGATACCCTCACAGGACACGGACTCGGATATCACCATCGATGTCGGGTTCGAGTCATGCGGGAGTGGAGTGTTACATTTTTTCCCCATCTTTTAGTTGTATAACCTAGTTTTAACCTATATATGAAGTTAATTAAAAATAAAAAATATTTATTTTTTAAAAACTTTCGTATATCTACGTCCATGTTTTAACCCCTATATACAGTGACGAAGTCAGAAATTTAAGATAGGAGGGCCCAAATAAAATATAAATTTCACAAAAATTTTCATATCAAAATTAAATTACAAAATAATGTTTTATTAAGAATATAAAATAATTAAAATTAGAATGATCCTCGCCTACTTTTAATAGATTGAAATCTTTTCATAACAAGATTATTTTCAATATTTGCAAATACATCTCTTTTAATGTAACACACTAAAGAATCATTCAATAGGTCATCTCCCATTTTATTACGAAGTGAACTCTTGATAATTTTTATTGCGGAGAAAACTCTTTCCACTGTGGCTGTAGCAACTGGTAAAAGTAATGACAATTTGACTAACAAATAATCCAAAGGGAATACATGATGCTTTCTTGTAGCCACTATTCTCTTAGCAAGGTCTCCAATTTCACTTAATTCAGAGAAATTCTTATCCATATGTACATCAATGATAAAATTCTCAAGTTGATAATCAAGTTCAATTAAAACAATAGGAGGAAACTCTGATGGATAGAATTTGACAAGTTCAATCAATTTGTCCATGTCAAATATAGAAAAGGAGTCTTTAGTGTTGAAAAATATACGAAAGTTCGAATCTAACTGCAACGGAATAAATTTAAATTTTTCCACAGAATCAACTTTAACAGAATTAAATTCGAAACATAAAATAAGAAATTGATAAAGTTAAACTAACATTTTTTTTATTCCCGATACAATATCTTGCTTCTCCGAAATAGTCAAATCTACGAGTCGTTCAATCGTCCAGCCTCTAACGGTATCTACAGATCCTTTCGAAGAAAAACCCAAATCAAATTTGAGAGGAAAAATCTTTAGAAGTGCTAGCTCCAATTTGTTCTAATTTTTCCTTTTTTATGAAAAATCTTATTTTCATATCCTTAGATTTTATTAAAATTAAAATTAAAGTCAAATTTTAATTATAATTATTAATAAATCTAATAAGATCAAATATCACTTATTGACCCTTAAAGATTCTAAAACTTCTCAATTAAGTCTAACTTAATTCTAATTTCATCTTCTCCTTAATAGACCTTTTATGTGTGACCCAGAATAATATCCTGTTAGGCAACGAGCATATAGCAACCACATATGAGTGAGATAAGAGGTCGGGATCAGTTCGCGTCTGCAGTAGTGTCTGAGAATAATTGTGTTTTTTGAAATTTTTTACAAATGATTAGATCATATTGTAAAGTCAACAGACTAAATTAAATTGTATTTATGAAAAGGGCCCCCGAGGCCATTGAATTATTTATGTAAATTATTTTTCACATAATATAAAAAATATGTGTACGTTTCAAAAAAAATTATACTATATTTTGACCGAGTGATGTAGCACGCCACTCTCATAGAACACGGACTCGGATATCACCATCGATGTCGGGTTCGGGTCATGCGAGAGTGGGGTGTTACATTTTTTTTCCCATCTTTTAGTTGTATAACCTAATTTTAACATATATATGAAGTTAATTAAAAATAAAAAATATTTATTTTTTTAAAACTTTCGTATATCTACGTCCATGTTTTAACCCTATATATATATTTATATATATTTATATATATTAATTAAAAATAAAAATATTTATTTTTTGAAACTTTCTTATATCTTCGTCCATTTTTAACCCTTTATATATATATATATAATATTAATTAAAATAAAAATATTTATTTTTTAAAACTTTGGGGGCGGTGCACCATTGGGCCCGTATGTCTCCATCCATGCCTATATATATATATATATATATTAATTAAAAATAAAAAATATTTATTTTTTAAAAACTTTTTTATATCTCCGTCCATGTTTTAACCCCTTTATATATGTAATATTAATTAAAAATAAAAAATATTTATTTTTTAAAAACTTTGGGGGGCCCAGTTCACCACTGGGCCCCGTATGTCTCCGTCCATGGCGTTGGGAGTGTTTTCTTTTGCGTCAGTCAAGTATGGAGGCTGTTTTAGAGGAAGGATATGCTGGCGTGCTTGGTGTCTTCTGCGTAAAAGTGAGAGCTGTCGTTTTTGTGGAGGTTAGCTGCCAACTTCAACGTGAGTTTTCCACACTTCAACGTGAAGTTGCTACCAGCTTATTTCGTTGTTTTCTAGTCACCTCCTGCTTACATTTTTTTTCTCCTTTTGCTGCGAGCTTTCTACATAGTTTTAGGAGATTTTTTTTCCACCTTTTACGCATAGCTCTTGTCTTCTTATTCTTCTATCCATGCTTCCTTGCAAAACTCATGCACGTTCCTTCTCTTCCATACCTAAGCCTCCCCTTTTTTAAGCTTTCCTGCTGCAGCCATCTTCTTTTGTCTTTTATGTATTGGATGTTAGGCCCCGAATTTTTTTTTATGATGTCATTAAGCATGGATTGTGATAATTATGTGTTTATGGCTTAGTTTGATTAATTTGAGAATATTAGTGGATAATTGCGGTTTATTTGAGTTTAATGTGGTATAAATGGATATTATAGGGTAAAAGTTTATGAGGGCATTTTGGTCTTGGCACGTAAGATTTTAAGACTTAAGGCTTAAATGAAAGGGCAAAATGGACATTGCACAATTAAGTAGGATTAAAGGAAAATAGAAGAAGAGAAAAGAAAAGAAAAGAGAATAGAAAGAAGAAGAGAAAAGGAGAAGATAGTCGTAGGGAGAGAGGAGAAGAAGAAGAAAAGAGGAAGCTAGGTTTCGACGTTTTCCGAAGGATTTGAAGCTTTCATCAGGTATGTTAGCTCTTCTACTCTTGTTTGGGTTGAATGAAACCCTAATATGGTTTAGAATGAGTAGGAAACAATGGTTTAGGGTTTATGGAAAAAATAGGTGAAATCTTTTAGGGTTGATGATCACGTTGTTGTTATGAATGATTTTGAGGTTAGGAATGAAGTTTAGGAGGTGTTTTAATGTTTAGATATGTTTATAATTGAAAGAGGGGAGGATTATGGTTGAGAAAAGTGAAAAAAATGAGTTTCGGATCTTTCTCGCCGTCGCACGTCGTGACCTGCAGATGAGCACGTCGCGACGCTGCCTTCGTCATGACGCAGCTCGCTCGTCATGACAGCTTCGTCATGACAGCAGCCTTTCGTCGCGACGCGCTCCATTTTCTCGTCATGCGAACGGCCATTTTCTGCTACAATATGCTTTATTAATTTGGATATAACGTTTGATGTAGATGTCCAAATGAGGTGATTCTTTTTGCGTTGTAAACTAGAGACATAGGGCTACAAGTTTCATGAAGAAATGAAGTTCTGAATCAGTCTCTAAGAATCTTAAAATTTCGATGGAAGTTGAGCATGAAATTCTTATTTCAGTTTTGGTTGAAGTTTGAATGGTTAAAGTTTGATTTTCCGATTTCTACCCCAAATTGATTGGAATTTTGGTTATTTGGTTAAGGAAAGCAAGAGGATAAAAGGAGAGACATCTGATAAGCAATGGAATTTAGGTGGGTTTCATGTTTATAATTTAGTAATGAGCCACTAAAATTTACTCCCAAAACAAGAATGATTTCAATTATTTCATAAATATCGTTTTGTTTCTATTGAATGATTTGCAAAATTTCTACATATTTCAGCATATGAACTTTTCTGATGAATTTCAAAATAAATATTGAAATGCATTGAAATGCTTTATGTTATGCCTTGAAAAATTCGTGGCATTTTGTATATTCGGAAAAGAAAGAAAGAGCATGAAAAGCATGAAAGCTTTGAAAAACAAGAACATGCTTTGAGCATGGAACGATTCGTTATGTGCTTTGTTTGGGTAAGAGAGTTACGGATGGAGTCACGTGCACGTCGACATATAGCCTTCTCCCGGCTACCCGCTTAAGGCCTCGAGATCCTTGAAAAATCGGACTCGTTTTGTTTACGGATTAAACTTCGGTTTATCTGGATCGTTACTATGGAACTCTCGAGCCATTTGGTTGTGCATTGCATCGATGAATTGTCAAGTATGTGCACAAATTGAGCATTTGTATTGATAATTGAATGAACATATTGTGTTGATGTGATAACATTTTTCACTATGAAATGACACTTTTCAAATATGAGTTTGAACTCAAGATTTCGGATTTGACCGAGAATATGGGAGCAAAGTGTTTTATGAATTGATTATGACTTTTGTCTAACAAACAAACTTTTCAACGGTTTTGCTTGCTCTTTACTATAAACCTGTTACTCACGAGCTATAAGCTCACCCCCCTTCATTCCCATCCACAAGTGATGAGAAGAAGATCGGGTGAAGGGAAGTGAAGGTTTTCGATTTGTATATGTATCTATGTTGTATTGTTTAAGTTAGATTGGTTTTGAGAATTTTAGGAACTGTATATTTTTGTATATTCGGATTTTGATAGTAATATTGTATTGTGGCTTGGAATGCCATAGAGCTTGATCAGATTGAGTGGAAATGTGGTATTCTGGAGAAGTTATGGATTGGATATGAATATGTTTGATTGTGATTTATTGTTGATTTTATTTTATGGAAAAAGAGAACATCGAATGGTATGAGACTTTAAGCTTCACGATTTCTTTAGATTGCATACGATTATGGTTCAACGGTTGGACTTGAGAGCGGGGCTCATCATGTATGGTAGCGAGCAAGAAAGGATTTCAAGAAACCGCGCTCAATATGATGATATGTGTTAAGTTGGATCGCATTTGCATTATCAAAGCAAGAAGATGAATCAGGAAACTTCGTCTGAGTACGATATCGTGATAAGGTAATCGTTATAGAGTTGGGCTCTGGAAACGGGGTTCCAACATTTGTGGTATCAGAGCCTAGCATTATGATCTTGCATGGGCGCTTATGTTTGTAAAGTGTCTGAATGGCTGGTGAGAATGTGATTTTGCTGTGGAGGAATTTTCATGAATTACGTGAGGAACCAAGGTGCTTGTTTGATTTAGATTGACAAGAATGTTGATTCATTTGAGGAATGTGTTACGAAATTTGAGATTTGAATTTCGTGATGAATTGGGGTAAGTTGATGTTGAATCTCCATGCGTGAGATAAAAGTTTGAAGGATGGGATGAAGAATGTGGAAGATCAATAGGTTGAGTATGAAATGATGATTGGTCCATATGGGATTCCTTACGAAATGGGATCATTAGCTAGTGAACTGTGTTAAGGAATCTTGAGTGGTGGATATGATTTGTGGTGGATGGGTAAACGGGACTGATAATGATTCAAGGCAATTGTTCTGGAGGATGTAGTATAGAATATGACGGCAATATTGTACTGTGGTGTTATGTTTTCAAAAGTGATATAGATATGGATTGTTTGAGACATATAGGGATATGAGTATACACGATGAGATTAGAGTGTTCGAGTAGAGTGCAATGGAAGCATAACTTTGTTATGATCTTAAGACGAGGAAATTGGAAACCGAAATGGCTGTTTGATAAGACGACAAGAGTGATGATCCGCAGTACGAGGACATTGGTGGAATTGAGGTCAGAAGTTCATGATGATTATGCATCGACAATTTCGAATTTATTGAGGATCTACGTGTGGAAGATGAAACGAATAGAGGGAAATGAAGTAGACATAAATGACCTTATATGAGACGAATGAAATGATATGTAGTATGGGGACAATCACAAATGTGTATAAGATCATGCGTGAATAAGATTGAGGAAAAAGAATAAAGAACTTCACTTCGTAGAAGGACGCGAGGAGTTCTGAAAGGATTAGTTGCATCCGACTCTCTGGCAAGAGAGTACTGATGAATCGGTAGCCCCAGGAAAGAATGAAGCTTTTGTAGGGCAAAGAAGTGAGCCTTATGCACTCAATATGGTAATGGATCCATGATGTGATGATGATAGTAAGTGATTGATAAAGATTAGTTTGAATAGAATGGGCGGTATATATGATAGTAGCAAGAAATTCTCGTTTGAAGAAGAACTTCACTAAGTTCGATTAAGCAGATCAGATAGTTTATATGGAGAATGATCAATGAAAGAACTGATCAGAAAGGAATATGTAATGACTTGAAAGTGATTATTGGAATTCTATTCCAGCGGAGACTCAAGTAAAAGAGGTAGAAGATACTACCGAGAAGGTACGTATTTTTGATTTGATGTAAAGGATCCGACTATGAGGGTGGATTCCTAAAAGTGAGGAAGCATTAATTGCCAATATGAGGAGTATATAAGTTCACGTTATGTTCTGGGTAAGTATGTTCGGGAATTGCAAGTTTATCCGATGAAGGCGTGATAAGCTCAGGAAGCTCAGATAGCAAGTAAACTAGAGTGTATGGAGGAACGAGCATAAATGAGTAGACGTTAGAATACATCAATGTGAATTATGAGGAAATATAAAGAATGGAGAAAATCAGTCAAGAAAGGTAAGACAATTGGGAATTGGAAAATAACAAGAGGTGATATTATCTCATGGAGGAATCAGTTAATTGAGAAATTGTTAGAACCAATAGTAGGACATATGGAGTTTTGACAATATTTGCTCAAGTTAGTATTGAAGATTAAAGTGATCCAAGTGAAGTTTCATGATATGTTAAGTTTATTCGAAGAGTTGAGAAGAATAGCTTGATTACTTGTGGCGAAATGAGTAAATCGTATGTGGGACCAAGGTAAAGAAAATTTTGAGGAATTATATTATCGATATTCTTTATATCATCTGGACTTGGAAATTCAGTTGTATGGTATATCAGGATGGTTGCATAAGAGATCAGAATAAGATTCAAAGCAGTAAAGTGAAGTGAATTCGTGTGCATGGAGACTATTGAAACCTCATAAGTTGAGTGTTGATACATGAATTGAACAGTGTTGCTATAGTGATTGCTTGAAAAGCTGGAGACATTATATGTCAGAAATATTTTGATTGTGTGTAAAGTATACAAATTGTGAACTGCCAGACTGAGACAATGGGTCATGCTGAGCAAATGAGAGCAAAAATGATAAAGCTAATGTTGTAATCAGATGTATTGCATAGAGAATTCAGTAGCCATGAAGTATGAATTCAGATATAGAGGTTATCCGATGTAGTGCAATAAAGAGTGCTGAATGGAATCGAATTCAAGGCAAAAGGATGTGCCATTAGTCACGGAAAATGTAAGATCAGTTTTACATGAACAAAGTGCAAATTGAGGATTCAGGAATTGTGAACCTTATCAAGAAATTGAAAACGAATGTGCATTTTGAGCTCGAGTAGGAAAAAGGATACCGGGTGATTGAGATAAGTAGTATGTGTCGGCAGGGATGATTGAGCAAAGAAATTTGTCGAGAAAAGTATAAGTGGTGATTTAAGCTATACGTCCTAGAATGTCAAGTGACGGAAAGTTTGTATTGTCGACGATTTTAACTATCGGAGATATGCTTCAAGTTTATAGTTTGGAGTTCATATGGACATGAGACCAAGGTATGATTCTATTTGACCTTAAGCATCATAATCGTTGTCATCGTGATTGTAATCGAACTTCGTATGAGGAGTTTGATGATAGAAAGAGTCATTGCTTTCGTATTATGTTGAGTAAAGCCATTGAAGACTAGAATTGGAGATGCTATGGACAGATAATATACAGTGATTTAAGAAAGATGGATGAATTAGGTGGATCCGTGCTAAGGACATGGAAAACAGTGAGATAATCATAAGGGTTAAAGGTACTGATACTAAGTGATGTGAATCAGCAAGTGAAAGATGATTTGTCTCTGAGGGTATCACCTTTCAGGGTGTGCTCATGGGGTACAAGGTGTGTTCAAGTTATGACAAAGGATTTGCTAAGCCCAATATGATTGGACTGCATGAAATGATTATGAGTTAGTGCTTCTGACAAGAGATGTCTTGGATTCGAAATGTGATATTCGTGAGTATGTTAAGGAAATATTGATATGATATGGTATTGGTTTTATCGACACAGAAAGTGGAAAAAGTGTAAGTGATCTGAATAATACTGAGGAACGAGTTAAGACGATAAATGGTCAAATAAGGGGTTGAAAGACCGAGTGAGTCTGTTGACCACGGTCAGTTGGAAGAAAGTGTTAGAGTAATGAAGATTGATGAGAATCTGGAACATCCGCACTCTGGTCGATCGAGATAAAATTTCGAGGACGAAATTTCTTTTAAAGGGGAGAAATGTTAGGCCCCAATTTTTTTTATGATGTCATTAAGCATGGATTGTGATAATTATGTGTTTATGGCTTAGTTTGATTAATTTGAGAATATTAGTGGATAATTGCGGTTTATTTGAGTTTAATGTGGTATAAATGGATATTATAGGGTAAAAGTTTATGAGGGCATTTTGGTCTTGCACGTAAGATTTTAAGACTTAAGGCTTAAATGAAAGGGCAAAATGGACATTGCACAATTAAGTAGGATTAAAGGAAAATAGAAGAAGAGAAAAGAAAAGAAAAGAGAATAGAAAGAAGAAGAGAAAAGGAGAAGATAGTTGTAGGGAGAGAGGAGAAGAAGAAGAAAAGAGGAAGCTAGGTTTCGACGTTTTCCGAAGGATTTGAAGCTTTCATCAGGTATGTTAGCTCTTCTACTCTTGTTTGGATTGAATGAAATCCTAATATGGTTTAGAATGAGTAGGAAACAATGGTTTAGGGTTTATGGGAAAAATAGGTGAAATCTTTTAGGGTTGATGATCACGTTGTTGTTATGAATGATTTTGAGGTTAGGAATGAAGTTTAGGAGGTGTTTTAATGTTTAGATATATTTATAATTGAAAGAGGGAGGATTATGGTTGAGAAAAGTGAAAAAATGAGTTTGACTTTCTCGCGTCGCATGTCGCGACCTGCAGATGAGCACGTCATGACTTGCAGCATTCGTCATGACGCTCCATTTTCTCGTCATGTGAACGGCCATTTTCCTGCTGCGACATGCTTTAGTAATTTGGATATAAATTTTGATTTAGATGTCCAAATGAGGTGATTCTTTTTGTGTTGTAAACTAGAGACATAGGGCTACAAGTTTCATGAAGAAATGAAGTTCTGAATCAGTCTCTAAGAATCTTAAAATTTCGATGGAAGTTGAGTATGAAATTCTTATTTCAGTTTTGGTTGAAGTTTGAATGGTTAAAGTTTGATTTTCCGATTTCTACCCCAAATTGATTGAAATTTTGGTTATTTGGTTAAGGAAAGCAAGAGGATAAAAGGAGAGACATCTGATAAGCAATGGAATTCAGGTGGGTTTCATGTTTATAATTTAGTAATGAGCCACTAAAGTTTACTCCCAAAACAAGAATGATTTCAATTACTTCATAAATATCGTTTTGTTTCTATTGAATGATTTGCAAAATTTCTACATATTTCAGCATATGAACTTTTCTGATGAATTTCAAAATAAATATTGAAATGCATTGAAATGCTTTATGTTATGCCTTGAAAAATTCGTGGCATTTTGTATATTCGGAAAAGAAAGAAAGAGCATGAAAAGCATTAAAGCTTTGAAAAACAAGAACATGCTTTGAGCATGGAACGATTCGTTATGTGCTTTGTTTGGGTAAGAGAGTTACGAATGGAGTCACGTGCACGTCGACGTATAGCCTTCTCCCAGCTGCCCACTTGAGGCCTCGAGATCCTTGAGAAATCGGACTCGTTTTGTTTACGGATTAAACTTCGGTTTATCCGGATCGTTACTACGGAACTCTCGAGCCATTTGGTTGTGCATTGCATCGATGAATTGTCAAGTATGTGCACAAATTGAGCATTTGTATTGATAATTGAATGAACATATTGTGTTGATGTGATAACATTTTCACTATGAAATGACACTTTTCAAATATGAGTTTGAACTCAAGATTTCGGATTTGACCGAGAATATGGGAGCAAAGTGTTTTATGAATTGATTATGACTTTTGTCTAGCAAACAAACTTTTCAACGGTTTTGCTTGTTCTTTACTATAAACCTGTTACCCACGAGCTATAAGCTCACCCCCCTTCATTCCCATCCACAGGTGATGAGAAGAAGATCGGGTGAAGGGAAGTGAAGGTTTTCGATTTGTATATGTATCTATGTTGTATTGTTTAAGTTAGATTGGTATTGAGAATTTTGGGAACTGTATATTTTTTTATATTCTAATTTTGATAGTAATATTGTATTGTGGCTTGGAATGCCATAGAGCTTGATCAGATTGAGTGGAAATGTGGTATTCTGGAGAAGTTATGGATTGGATATGAATATGTTTGATTGTGATTTATTGTTGATTTTATTTTATGGAAAAAGAGAACATCGAATGGTATGAGACTTTAAGCTTCACGATTTCTTTAGATTGCGCCACGCTTATGGTTCAACGGTTGGACTTCGAGAGCGGGGCTCATCATGTATGGTAGCAGAGCAAGAAAGGATTTCAAGGAACCGCTTCAATATGATGATATGTGTGCCAAGTTGGATCGCATTTTTGCAGATCAAAGCAAGAAGATGAATCAGGAAACTTCGTTGGAGTACGATATCGTCATAAGGTAATCGTTATAGAGTTGGGCTCTGGAAACGGGGTTCCAACATTGGAAGTCCATCATCTCATGCTTTTTTTACCTACCACCAACTGCTACTTTCTACATGATTTTAGGAGAGTTTTTGTCATCATTCACGTACAACTTTTTCTATTTTTTCTTCACTCTTTCTTTTCTTACTTTAGGCTTTTGAATGTCTCAATTTTAATATGTGCCTAAAATTAAAACAAATAATTATTAATTAGTATAATTTAAACATAAATTGGCAAGAGTTTAATAAATTATTTATCTGAAATTAATATAAAAATGTCCATTAACATTATGTAGTGTAATTAAGGTTTTAACAGGCCTAATCGAGTTATTCCATATAAGTCTTTTGTGGTCGTATAGGTTTCTTCGGTATGTATTTCTCATAACGCTTATTGCTAATCTTAGGCATGTTCTACATCTACGTTATTTTGTGTTATATTTATCACTCTTGCTCGTTATTTTTTAATATTACGATTATTATTTCTCTTTAGTATTTATTTGTATTGTGTTTTATTTTGTATTTAGTTTTTCTTACCTTTTATACTTATTTGATTGATTTAGTTTTTTACTTTATTTCTTAGATATGTATGCACATCTATTTATAATTTTGTAAAATCTTCATATCACATTGCATATGTATTTATTAGAAAGAGTCTTTCTATTGAGTAAGGATAAGATTATATATCATTGAACTTTTCCAAATTTCTTGCCTCAAGGTAACTTCAACTGATGTGGACAAAGATAAGTAAAACTTCAAAACTAAGTGACATCATCTTGTCTTCGGTATGAGAGATTTTAAGTCAAAGTTAAATTGACACTAGTCTCAAATGTGAGACAATTGTCGACTCATGATATGATTTTTGAGAATATATGAAAATAGAATTACATTGTTGTTAGATATTAAAAAAATAGAGTTCCAATAACTTTAATTTTTTTAAAATAAAATTTCACAATTCTTTATTTATATCATTTTCATAATAATAAAATTTTCTCTCTTTATCTGTGTACATTGGTCATAAATAAATCAAGTACATAAATAATATGTTTTTTTTATTTTAATATTATTTTTATTTAGGCAGCAATTGATAACAAATATGATATAGCATGCTTGATGACCGTTTAATAACAATCTTTAGAGAGTAAAGATCCTTGAATTCCTTGGCCTCTTTAAGAATACTAAATTCAAAAATCGAAGAGATATGTATGATCAAGGCACAAGGATGATTCTATTAGGTGATGCTCGACCTATTAGAAAACTCGTTAACGAACTTGTTATACCAATAACGTGTTGAATATTGGCTCAAAATGAAAAGTCAGAAATCTCAGCTACTTTCGGTGATAAAAAATGGTGGCTTGGAGGCTTTCACACCCAATGGAGGCTTGGAGGTTTTCGCACCCAATGGAGGCTTTCACACCCAATGGAGGCTTGGAGGCTTTCACACCCATGAAGATCTCTATAAAAGGGAAGCAAATGAAGGAGGAGAAGTTGAGTACAAGAGGAGAGCTTAAGGTTTCGGGATTGAGAAGAGAGTGTTGTTTAGTGAGAGAGAAAAATCTCCAGAAGAGAGGAGAGAGAATAATAGTGAGAGAAAAAAAAACTTTTATATTTTTTTTGTTTTTCTTTTCTGTGAGCTTGGGCTATTTTGGGTCTCTTGAAAAATTGAGTGATAGACACTATTGTATGTTCTCATTATTATAGTGAAATACTCAGTCGTCTCCAAACTGGACGTAGGCATTGCCGAACCAGTATAAAAATATTTGGTGTTCTTTTGTTGCTGTTTTATTTTTACTCCAAATTTATTAACGTTTCCGCACAACAAGTGGTATTAGAGCTCCAGGTTTTCGACTGGGGTATTGTCGAAGTAAAAATATATTAGAGCAGCGAAGCGGTGAACAATTGTCGTACACACGATATCGGTGCTACAGATCTCCGTGAGCGATGTCAGATACTACAAGATTCTAAACAGTATCAATACGTATTTGTGAACAGTAACAAATAGATGGCTGGAGATAAAAACGAGCCTGTTAAGATGGAGTCGTTATCGTCAGCATCGACACCTACATCTAGTAGACATCTAATCGCTACTACAAGGTTAGAGGTTGATAAATTTAATGGCTTTAATAATTTTGGTATGTGGCAGTGTGAAGTTATGGATGTACTGTATCAACAAGAGTTGGATATGGTTCTGGACAATAAACCCGAAGATATGGATGAGAAGCAGTGGACGCGAATTAATCTCCATGCTTGTGCCTCTATTCGATCATTCCTTGATAAGGAGCTGAAATATCCTTATATGAAGGAAACGTCAACTAAGGAGTTATGGACGAAATTGGAGGAAAAGTATATGACCAAGAGCGCATAAAATCGGGTCTTCTTGAAAAAGCGACTTTTCCGATTTCAGTATCGTCCAGGTATTTCTATGCATGAGCACCTAAATGATTATAATAAAATACTTGCTGATTTAGCAAACCTTGATGTGAAAATTCCTGACGAGGATAAGGCACTATGTTTGTTAAATTCATTGCCTGATGATTATGATCATTTGACAACTACTTTGTTGTATGGAAAATCTGAGGTGAAACTTGATGAGGTTTCTGCGACATTGGTGAATTTATGAGTGTCGTAAGAAGGAACTAAAGACTCACAATTCACAAACTGAGGCACTCACTGCAAGGGGACGAACAGAGGAAAGAAAACATGGGAAGCTGGGAAAATCTCGTTCAAAGTCATGAGGTAAGTTTCCTGCTAAAGATAAATGTGCTTTTTGTCGTCAAAAAGGTCATTGGAAGAAAGACTGCCCCAAATTGAAGAACAAAGAGAAGGAGAAAGTGGGTTCTGTAGCAAACGTTGCAAAATCTGAAAATAATGATTTCGAGTTTGCTTTGACTAGTTCATCTGCTGATGATCACTCCAAGGAGTGGATTTTGGATTCAGGTTGAACTTATCATATGTGTCCCATTTAGGAATGGTTCTCTAGCTTCCAGGAGCTAGATGGTGGAGTTGTTTTGATGGGAAATAATAATGCCTGCAAAACACAAGGGATAGGTAAAATCTGTTTAAAGATGCACGATGGTACAGTCAGATAATTGAGTGATGTTCGGTATGTACCGGATATGAAGAAAAATCTTATCTCAATAGGAGCATTGGAATCTAAGGGTATCAAGATTACCATAGAGGGTGGAGTTCTCAAAGTTGTGTACGGGGCACTTGTGGTGATGAAAGGTACAAGACGAAATAACTTGTATTTTTTGCAGGGGAATACAGTTACTGGTGGAGCAGCTATCACTGAAGCTGCTGATGGAGATAGCTCAGACACTACAAGGTTATGGCATATGCGTCTTAGGCATGCTGGTGAAAAAGCATTGCAAGGATTGGTGAAGCAAGGCTTATTGAAAGGCATAAAGACATGTAAGTTGGAATTCTGTGAACATTGTGTACTGGGTAAGCAAACTAGAGTGAAATTTGGTACTGCTATTCACCATACTAAAGGCATTCTAGATTATGTTCATACTGATGTTTGGGGACTTTCCAAGAATGCATCTTGGGGAGGTAGCCATTATTTTGTCTCCTTTATTGATGACTTCTCTAAGAGAGTATGGGTGTACACCATGAAGCATAAAGATGAAGTCTTAAAGATATTCCTGAAGTGGGAAAAGATGATTGAAATGCAAACCGGTCGAAATATCAAGACTCTCAGATCAGATAATGGTGGTGAATATAAGTCAGATCCTTTTTTGGAAGTCTGTCAAGATGAGGGTATTGTGAGGCATTTCACGGTTAGGGAGACACCACAATGAATGGAGTGGCGAGCGCATGAACCGTACTTTACTTGAGAAAGTTCGTGTATGTTGTCTAATCCGGATTAGACAAGGTGTTTTGGGTGAGGCAATTACTTATGCAAGCCATATTATTAATCGATTGCCTACTATCGCAAACAATGGTAAAACACCTATGAGGTATGGTATGGTAAACCTTATCGATTACAAGTATTTACACATATTTGGTTGTCCCGCTACTATCATGTCGGGGAAAGCAAGTTGGATCCAAGAGCAAAGAGAGCTCTATTTATGGGCTTTAGTACTGGCGTGAAGGGATACCGACTTTGGCGTCCAGAGGAGAAGAAATTTGTTGTAAGCAGAGATGTGACTTTTGATGAAACTGCTATGGTTAATCAGAACAAGCATGAAGGGGAAATTGAAGCGACCAAGACCATGAGTAGTTCCAAGCAGGTGGAGTTACTGAAGAGCGCAGTTGATCCAGTAAAGTCTGATGTTACAAACACTAGTCCTACAGTTGATTTTGATGATGAGGACGAGGTTAATGAAGAGGAAATACCTACCCAAGAACCACCACAACAACAAGATTCTATTGCAACCAGAAGATCAAGAAGGGAAATTTGAAAGCCCGCTTTCGGCTTACTTGATATTGTGGCATATGCACTTCCAGCTATTGAAGATGATATTCCATCCACCTATAAAAAGCTATCGGGAGTTCGAAGCGTGGAGTGGAAGAAATCTATGGATGAGGAGATGAAATCTCTTCAGAAAAATAAGACTTGGAAGCTGGTTTAGTTACCAAAAGGAAAGAAAGAAATTGGTTGTAAATGGGTATATGCTAAGAAGATGGAATCTTTGGGAAAAGACAATGTAAGATTCAAAGCCAGATTGGTAGCTAAAGGCTATGCTCAGAAGGAAGGCATTGACTACAATGAGGTATTCTCTCCTGTAGTAAAACATTCTTCTATTCGTATTTTGTTGGCTTTGGTTGTGCAGTTTGACCTTAAGTTGGCTCAACTTGATATCAAGACGGCGTTCTTACATGGTGATTTAGAGGAAGATATTTTTATGTCTCAACCAGAAGGGTTTACGATTGTTGGTAAGGAAAATTGGGTTTGTAAATTGCAAAAATCATTGTATGGGTTAAAGCAGTCTCCAAGACAATGGTACAAGCGATTTGACAGGTTTATGATCGAGCAAAAGTACACAAGAAGTCACTATGATCATTGTGTATACTTTCGCAAGCTACAAGATGGAACCTTTATTTATTTGCTTTTATATGTTGATGATATGCTTATAGCTTGTAAAAGCACAGTGGAAATTGAAAGATTAAAGACTCAACTGGGTAATGAATTTGAGATGAAGGACCTGGGAGAAGCTCGAAAGATACTAGGAATGGAAATTGAAAGAGATAGAGCAAAAGGCAAGATTGGTCTGTGTCAAAAGCAGTATTTGAAGAAGGTACTACAACGTTTTGGGATGAATGAAAATTCAAAACCAGTTAGTACACCTCTTACTCCTCATTTCAAACTTAGTGTTTCTCTGTCTCCTAAAACAGAGGAGGAGAGTCATTACATGGCTAAAATTTCATATGCAAGTGCTATTGGTAGTTTGATGTATGCTATGGTGTGTACGAGGCCTGATATTTCACAAGCTGTTAGTATTGTTAGTAGATATATGCATAATCTAGGAAAAGGGCATTGGCAAGCTGTGAAATGGATTCTACGGTATATTCTGGGTACTGTGGATGTTGGTTTATCATTTCAGCAAGAAGACGTTAATGGTAAATGTGTTATTGGATATGTAGATTCTGATTACGCAGGTGATTTAGACAAGCGTAGGTCCACTACAGGTTTTGTATTCACTCTTACTGGAGGTCCAGTGAGTTGGAGATCAACTTTGCAATCTACAGTTGCTTTATCAACTACTGAGGCAAAATACATGGCAGTAACAGAAGCTATTAAAGAAGCCATCTGACTTCAAAGGTTGCTTGATGACTTAGGGGTCCATCAAGACCATGTGGATGTTCATTGCGACAGTCAGAGTGCTATTTATTTAGCAAAAAATCAAGTTCATCATGCATGTACAAAACACATTGATATGAGGTTCCATTTTGTTCGTGAGATTATTGATGAGGGAGATATTCTTCTTCAGAAGATTGGGACCGCTGATAATCCTGCTGATATGTTGACAAAACCAGTTTCGTTACTCAAGTTTAAGCATTGCTTAGACTTGATTGGTATTTGTAAAATTTGTTGATTGCCCCGTGAGGGATTGGGAGACGACTATTGGAAATTTCACTTTGAGGATTTGAGCCAAGGTGGAGATTGTTGAATATTGGCTCAAAATGAAAAGTCAGAAATCTCAGCTACTTTCGGTGATCAAAAAAGGTGGCGTGGAGGCTTTCATGGAGGTTTTCACACCCAATGGAGGCTTGGAGGTTTTCACACTCAATGGAGGCTTTCACACCCAATAGAGGCTTGGAGGCTTTCACACCCAATGGAGGCTTGGAGGCTTTCACACCCATGAAGATCTCTATAAAAGGGAAGCAAATGAAGGAGGAGAAGTAGAGTACAAGAGGAGAGCTTAAGGTTTCGGGAGTGAGAAGAGAGTGTTGTTTAGTGAGAGAGAAAAATCTCCAGAAGAGAGGAGAGAGAAGAATAGTGAGAGAAAAAAATCTTATATTTTTTTTTTGTTTTTCTTTTCTGTGAGCTTGGGTTATTTTTGGTCTCTTGAAAAATTGAGTGATAGACACTATTGTATGCTCTCATTGTTATAGTGAAATACTCAGTCGTCTCCAAACTGGACGTAGGCATTGCCGAACCAGTATAAAAATATTTGGTGTTCTTTTGTTGCTGTTTTATTTTTACTCCAAATTTATTAACGTTTCCGCACAACATAACGAACTTTTGTTGCATATATAATCCCTAAATAAAAGAAGGAAATGTTAAGGAAATTATTCTAAGTGGTTTAAAAATCGTTAGATATTAAGGAAATGTTTTCTTATTCTAAATTGTAAGAAATTGCATTTAATTATTTAAATTCAACTTGGTTTATTTTTGATTTGTTAACTTATTGAATAACTTACACAAAATATATGATTTAATAATTATTACATAAATTAAAAGTTTACGATATAAAACAAAAATCAAAGAAGGAATGCTAAATAAGGGAATTATATATAATTTAAGTGTTGTTTGATGCAAACATTGAAGTGTTTTTAGGAGGTTTGGAGAGAAATTGTGTTGAATCTAATTGAGTCCATTTACAACCAAAACATCATATAGTTATTCTATAAATCACCCATTTTCTAATCCAAATCTATAAATATTTAATTTTGATACCTAGGCAAGTTTTAGATTAAATGAAAGACAGAGTTGGTGGTCCGATCATCTATGTTCATTCATTATCCACAGATTCACCAAATTTATTTTTAAAAATAAATTATTATGATTATTTAATTATTTTACCAATCATGACTTGCAATTCGCATAACAGCTTCCTTAAATATTTGGAGAATAAAAATGTGTTGTTTTCCATTTTCACGAAGAAGTGTTTATTATACATATGCCTTCTTGTGACAATGAGAGCAATGAACGCAAAGGATCGAAGGTAAATATAAGTGTGGCAGGAAGTTCAGGTGATTTTGAGATAAAGGAAAAAAATCCTTGGTCGGTGTGGATTGAGTTTTAAATTTAGAATAAGTGGGCCCAAATATTTAATTTTTTTAAATTTTGGGGAGCTCAATGCACCACTAGCCTCCAAATAACTCCATCTATATATATATATACATATATTAAAACTTAAAAATATTTAATTTTTTAAAATTTTAGGGAGCCCAATGCTCCACTGGGCCCCATCTATCTTCGTCCCTGGCTGGTGTATAGTCACAATCAAGATGTATAATGACAAGTAAGCTTGATAAATAGGTTCTTATATATTAAATAAAGATATTCTTTATTTTTATGTCTTTTATTAATTTAATTTGATATTTTAATACTAAAATGAAATAATTATTGTACAATTTAAAATTATAATGACATAATAATTATAAAATTGAATTTAAGTATTATAATTAAATTATTCATAATTGTAATTTTATAAAATGGAATATTAATGGAACAGTAAAACAAGCATGTGTTATGATTCTTGATTATAAAGAAACTAATTGATCTCATAAAGTAAAGTATGAAGATATTTAAACAAATGTGTGGACATTTGTTAAAGAATAAGTTTACAAAACTTATCTCATTATGACAATTCTAAATGTAATATTAATTATGTGTTTGTAAATTTTTTATTATAATGGTTGTACAACTGATGCTTAGATTTAAATAACCAAAATATCTCATGTGTAAATTATTATATTTTGGTACTTATAATATATTATATTCATGGTAGCTTCACGAGAACTTGATATATACTGAACCATATAAAAATAGTTGAGTAATTTAATGACAAATTTGTCACTTTGTAAAGTAATTAAAGTGAATGTTCTACTACTGTTGATCAATAATGATTTAAAACTTTTCTAAGAGAAATGAGTTAAGATTTGAAAATAAATAAATATTAATTATAAATTAATTACTAATTTGTAAGAAAGAACATGATTGGATTTTAAAAGTAAAAACTAAATCTATACTCTATATATTAGATGACGAAATAATTAAATTGTACATTATAGTTATATATAGCAATGTTATGAATATCGCATCGGGCTCTAGATCGGATTGGGTTCAAACTAATCGCACTAATATCGATCGATCTAGAAAACTGATTTCGGATATTTTTAAATTTATAAAATAGTTCCTAATTTTTTGAAAATTGCAAAATAGTCCATATTGATATATTATACAAATTGTAATGTATACTTTACTAATAATTGCTTACACCAACCATACTTTCAAAAATCTTAATAATAAATAATAATGACAATTAATTTGAAATAACAATAATTTTAAATATCTTACATATAAATAATAACCACAATTAATATAAACAAAGAAAATCATTATCATACAATTATAAAACTAAGAATAATACAAAACATTTAAAATATTACAATCATACAATTTCATCATTATAATAAATAATATTACATATTTACATCAAAAGATTCAAAACATCCGATAAAAAGAACAATAAATATTACAAAATAGTTGATGACTAATAAGCAATCAAGTAGAAGTTGAACTGAAACAAAAATATTACATTTACATTACATACATATAATTTAACATAAACATCAATGATCAAATACAAGTAAAATTAAAAGAAGAAGAAAATAAAATTTGAAGTTCAATCATCAATGGGTGGATGCCCATTGAATCAAGATCGACCCCACATCGATCATTTGGTACAAAATCCTCATCATTGAGAGGAGCTTCATCATCATCATCATTCAAATTTAATGCACCAAATGACATATCAATGCTTTCCCATCCAAGATCATCATCCACATTTAAATCACTCACATCAACCAAATTGAGTTCTTCAGAAACTCAATCCACCAAAATATCAATATTATCAATCGCAGTTGGATCATTTGAACAACTTGTGCTACTAAGAATCCTAGTAAACAATTACATTTAATTATTAGAAAATTATAAGAAATTATATCAAAATTAATAATGAAAATAACATACCTTTTCCGAATCTTTAAATTGTAACGAACATAAACTAAGTCATTTAACCTCTTATGCTCCAATCTATTCCTTTTCTTGGAATGGATAAATTCAAATGTGCTCCAATTTCGTTCACACTCAGTTGTACTCACACATTGAATTAAAATTCGAATCGCAAACCTTTTTAATTCTGAAACACTACATCCGAAAAGATCCCACCAAGCAACTGCAAGTTATAAGAAAACAAAAGTAGTGTTATAACCAAAATAAAGTGATAAATAAATTTCAACAAATAAGAAATAGGAAATAAGTAATACCTGGAGAAAGAAATCCTCTTTGTTGAATAGCGACCGACATTCCAAAATCTCCATAAGAGAACTTATAAGTCTCCATTTGTGTGGTTAAAACAATTTGCATTGAGTCATGAGGAACAATTGTTGTAATTGTCATAAGCCCTCTACTAACTTCAGCTTGCTTTTCAACATCTAGTCTAAAATACACACTAGGATTCAAAAATGCCCCAACTACAAACAATGGAGAAGAAAGTTGTTTTCTCCTTCTCTCATTAATGATTGAGATATATGGTTGGTATAAAGAAGGCCTATTTTTTAGATTTGCCTTGATTGCTTCCATTGCTCTCTTCATAATATCAAAAATATACCTCATTGTTGGCTTTTCTTCACTATCAGCCAACCAAAGCACCCTCACCAAAGGCTCACAAACTCGGATAACGAATCGACATTGTGACCAAAATTTCCTATCTTCTAATATGATACTACAAATCTCCATTCCAGCATTAAACCTAGCATGTTGAGATGTAACCCACTTATTACTTGTAAACATTTGCCTTAACTCTACCCTCAACGAAATAAAAGACTGAAGTGATAAGAAATTTGTTGCAAATCTTGTCACAGCAGGGCGACACAAATTCCTACCATTGATAAATTCCCTTATCATCAAATTTAAAACCCATGCGCGATTATAAATAAATTTTGTCACCTTTTTTGCCTTCTGTATGGTCTCATCAAAAACAGGAAAATACCTAGGATTTCTTATATCCTTCAGTATTAAGTCAATGTAATGTGCAACACAAAGAATCCAAAAAAAATGAATTATAGGTTCTCTGCAACCTTAGCCCTGCCGCTTTATAAGCAGAATCATTGTCAGTAATAAACTGAACAATGTTTTCCACCCCTACTTCATTCACAACTTCATCAAATATTCGAAACAAATTATCAACAGTTCTAATCAGGTCAAATGCATCAATCGATTTTAAAAACATAGAGCCATTAAAACAATAAACCAAAAAATTTATAATAGGCTCTTGTCTCCTATTCGTCCAACCATCACACATAATTGAGCATCCATTAATACCCCAATTCACTCTTCTTTTAGCCAAATAAGCTCTCATTTCAAACACAGCATAACTCAAAAGTTTACCTCTTAAGTCATCTACCGATGGCCCTTTGTATCCTGGACCATAAGAGGCTATGACATCTATCATAGGTTGATAATAATATGATTGAGAAGCATTAAATGACGAACCTGTATCATACCACCATCTAGCTACTGCCATATCCACATTGTGAGCCACATCTCTTGTCTGCATTGTACTACGAATTGAAGGTTGGGCTCTAGGAGTTGGTGCAAAGAAACCAGACAGCTGCCTTCTTCTCTTCCTCACTTCAGATTCTTCAAAACCCTGAGACTACGATGAAACACTACCAGTACCAGTACCAGTGCCAGTACCACTACCACTATCACTTCCACCTTCAACATCTCCATAATCACCACGGAAACCAGGAAATGAACTTCCACTACCAATTTCAATATTCAATCTTCCCCTTCTATCTTTCTCAAATTGATGTTCATTAAACAATGTTTTCATCTGCCACTTCACATCATGACTTACTTTTTTACACACTTTCACATCTCCTTTAACCCCAGCTAAATGCCTTTTCAATTGGGTGATTCCTCCACCTTTCAAATGTTTGTTACAAAATAAGCAAATGGTATGATTCTTTTGACCAGGAACCACACCAGTATGAACCCAAGTCGATCATCCTTGATCTTCCTGAACTAGGTTGATCGGGAGTATTTGAACTTCCTTCCATTTATCTGTACACAAAAATAAATAACACATAATTTCAATACACAATGACAATATGCATATCTATCTTATATAATATAACTCATTTTGTAATAATCACAAAGCTAACAATCCAAACCAATCAACATATATCATAAGTAACACAAAACATACTCCAACACATAACAAAACCAAATAATGTCAATTTCCAATCTCAATAATCACATAACATTCATTATTGTATTTCCATTCCTAACAATTCCCAATCCTAACAATTACAAAACAATCACAATTCAATTTCCATTCATTCAATTTCCAACAATTCTCAATCCTAACAATTACAAAACATTCACAATTCAATTTCCATTCATTCCATTTCTAACAATTCTCAATCCTAACAATTACAAAACATTCACAATTCAATTTCCATTCATTCCATTTCCAACAATTCCCAATCCTAACAATTACAAAACATTCACAATTCAATTTCCATTTATTCCATTTCCAACAATTCCCAATCCTAACAACTACAAAACATTCACATTCACATTTCCATGTCATTTCATTTCCAACAATTTCCAATCCTAACAATTAAAAAACAATCATAATTCCATTTTCATTTCATTTCATTTCAAACAATTTCCAATCCTAACAATTACAAAACAATCATAATTCTATTTTCATTTCATTCAATTTCCAACAATTTCCAATCCTAACAATTACAAAACAATCATAATTCCATTCAATATCCAACAATTTCTCGATCCTAATTAACACAAAATATTCATAATTATATTTCTAACACACTATAATATTATATACACCATTTTATATTTCATTCTTAAATATATATGATGTTTTATAATTTTAATCGACATTATAAGTATAAATTGGAATCTACAAGTATATATCATATTCACAAATCACAATTTCATAACATTACCAATTTTAAATATTTATAATTCCCTAGACATATATATTACCATTCCCAAATATTAAAATTAATGATCATTTAACAAATATTATAAATGTGTCAATTAATGATTGTCAATTTTAGTTATCAATTTATCAATTTTACATTTAATTATTAATTTCACATTTGATCAATTGATTGTCAATTGTACAATTTGGTTTAAATGTTGCTTTGATTTTAATTATCAAACTTAATTTCAATTGCACAAACTCAAATAGTCAAATTCAATTTCATTTACAATAATTCAACAATTCAATAGTAATTTTATAAATCTACTAAAAGACTAAATCACAATCACCAATTCACCATTCCAAACTTAATTTTCAATCAGACCAACAATACCAATCACCAATCAATTTTAATTTCACACATTCGATACTTCCACAAGGCAAAATGACAAAATTCAATGTCAATTTCAACTTCACACATTCGGATTTTTCCCCAAATCCACCATCATCCAAAATTAACCTCTACGGCTCTACCATTTGCCCCAATTCTACCATTTTTGTTTTCCTCGTTCTCAGCCGAAATCAACCTAGGATTTTCCCCAAATCCACCTCCATCCAACAACAACACCAAATCAACAACAACACCTAGGATCACAGAAGCAATCAACAACAAAATTCCATTAAAAATCAAACACAAAATCAAAAACATACACCCAAACAATCGGGTCTTCGGTGAGGGTCGTCTGAGGGTCGGGTCTTTCTTCGGTGGTTGTGTGGTGCGTCGACGACGAGGAGGACGGAGGAGAAGGCGGGAAGGAGCGACGAGGAGACCGATCCGTCGAAGCCTCGAAGGGAGAAACATCGAAGACTTGAAGGAGGACTGGAAAACTGGACGAGATGTCGACGACGAGGAGGAGACGGCGACGGCCAGGTGAGAGTCATGAGATACGAAGAGAGACACCGGGGAAGAGAGGAGGCATGCGGCGTGGGAGAGAGGAGGCCAATAAAAGAATCCAAAAGTCGGGGGAGGGGGTAGTTTTAGGGTTAAATTTTTTGGAAATTGCAAATTAGTCCTTGCAATTTCTGAAAATTTGCGGTATTGGTTCCATTGATATATAGACAAATTTAGTCAAATCACTTTAATATATTGATAAATGTCAATTTCAATCTATGATTATAAATTATTTAATTAAATCATTAAAAATAAAAGAAATATTAATTTATTTAATTCTAGCTATACATTATAACCTTTTTTGTCACCTATAGAAAGAGAGCAAGGGAGCTAGCACTTTTACCTTCACCTGTCAAAAAAATTGAGTTTTTTTTCTCCATAGATACTGTTTGAGGTTAGACATTTGGAGAGCTCGAAGTTGACACATCGAGAAGAAATTTTATGCTAATTGAATCGGTATGAATCAATTACTTATTAGCAATGTTTTACAAATTAAATGGTTTGATCTGCTTAATAATGGAAATTTTAACCAGCCAACTTTTTAGTTTTAATAATTTTTGTTGTTAAAACCAACACATTTATTAATTAATCGATCAGTTTTGTATACTAATAAATTTTATAAACTAAAATAAACCAATTAATTTTTATTTAATTAACAAAAATTTTATTTAAATTTAAAATTTTAGATTAGTAATTCGATGAGTAAGAATAATCTTTTCGATCATTTTTAAATTCTTCAATTTTATTCCATATTAAACCGGTTTTATGATAGTCTAATATTGATTAAACTTTTTAAACATTAAATTTCTTATTTTATTGGTTTAAATTTCAGCCCAATTTTTAAATATTACTTACTAGTGATTTTTATTTTTAAGTTATTCAATTATTACGATATAATAATAAAACTATATTTTACTTGTATTTATAATTATGTCACAATTTTTTGACAACCTTAATATAAAATCAAATCGAAATTTAACTCAAGAACTTCAGATTAAACGTAAACCTATAAAAGAATTATAATTTAAGCTTAACCTCTTTTGTTGTCAAGTTTAATAACACGTGAATAGAACAAATATCAAATATATTCTTAAACTAAGAAAGATTCCGATTAAAAATAGTTTAAAACTTTTTCTTTTGTCAGTTTTGATTAATAGTAGTTAATATTCAAATATTTAAATAATATATTTTAAAATAAAGTTATGATCGAAATGAAATTAAATAATAAAGCTATTTTCAATAATTGTTATAAATTATAAAACAAGAACTGCTAAAAATAAAATTAAAAATAGAGCCTTAACAAACACACTTTTTCATTAATTTGGACAAAGAAAACTAAAAGTTGAAAATAAAATTTAATCAAATTGGTCGTAGAGTTCTTAAGAATATTTTGTCAATCATAAAAAGAAAATATAGAGATGAACCTATTTTTTTGTTGTTGTTTTGTTTTAAGAAACGGGGTGTAAGTCCAATGAAAAAACACTACAGAATAGTGACACGGGACACGAAGACCCTAGCTGAATCTTCAAATAGTAACAAAGACAGACCCTTAACGACATCACAAAACCAGTGAATTCCTAAAGATAGACGATAGCTATAGTTAGCTAACCAATCCGCACAATAATTATCCTCCCAAAATACATAGCTCCCCTACACCACCCAATTCTTGGACATCAACTCTTTGATGGTTGGAACCAACGTATTAACCACCTGACTCTGTTCACTAGTGATCACTAGTGATACACTACAAAAAAAATTAGTTTTAGTAACCATTATTAATGGTTGCTAAAAATAAGAAAATGGTCGTTAAAAGTTATAGCGACCAAAATCGGGTTGGTCACAGGTGGTTACAACAGGGTTGTTACTAAAAGTGCTCAGTGACGAGTTATTACGTTGGTCGTTAAAAATGCACTATTAACAACCATTTAAAATTGATTACTAAAGGTAGAATTATTAGCGACCAAATTTATACTTGCTAATGTAAAATTTCATGGTCGTTGTAATATTAGAATGGTCTCTATAGTTATGCATACTGCGACCAAATTGTTTTTGTTGCTAAAAAATAATCTTATAGCATGGTTGCTATAGCTATTCATACTGCGACCAAATTATTTTTGTTGGTAAAAAGTAATCGTATAGCAACCAAGTCAATGGTTCCTATAGCTATTCATATTGCGACCAAATTATTTTTGTTGGTAAAAAATAATCTTATAGCAACCAAGCAATTGGTTGCAGTTATTTTTATCTGGTTGCAACAAATGGTGTATCAATTTTCTTTTAATAACTATGTTGTGACGACATGATGCTGTTGCTAAAATTTTACTTTTAGCAACCAAATAATTTGTTGCTATAGTTTTAATATGGTCACAAATTGTATTATATTTACTATAATTTAGCAACAAAAAATTAATTATTGGTCACTAGAGTGTATGTGTTAGCCACCAAAACTTGGTCGCAAAAATAATTTGGATGGTTCCTAATGTATACTTGCCAGTAACCAAAATTGATTGCAAAAATAATTCAAATTGGTCGCTAAAATTTATGCAATAGAAACCAAATAAATCTGGTCGAGAGAATTATTTCCATTAGGCCACAATACTCATTCCAACTAAACTCCAAATATTCCAAAGACGACACCTTAACAACTCAACAAATTGATATCAATTTCAGATTGACCAAAATAATCACCTCGGGTCACTCGTAATAACTATCAAGCACATTTGATGACATAAGAATGATTAAAGTGTCAAACAAATCTACTTAGATAACATTTTCTAAACCAAGAGTAAATACATTGACAATAAATTCTAACATTCCGATCATAGTAGGCCTCTCTGTTGAGACATCCCATGCCAAAAGTGCACCACGTCTATCACCAACAAAAAATCCATTCCAATGTGGGGTGAAAAGCAAGTGTGCCAACACCAAGGAGCTTAATGGTATTATCAACTAAAATACAAAACAAACAGATGGTGTCAGTAAAACACTATCAATCAATATGAAGAAGTCACCATTATCAATTATGTAATGTATAAAAAATAAAGTTTTATGGTAAATAGGAAGAAAAAGTCTCAAACATCATCCTAAATCTCATGCCAAGAGAAACTTGCGTGTACATTGCTTTATTATACTTGGAGAAGGGAACTACAAATTCAGCTAGACGTGCCCTGTTAAATTGAAATATCATTAACATTCCATAACTATTAACCCTCAATTCAAGTAGTGATGGTGAAAGTAAACACCTTGGATTATAAAATACATAAAAAGGGCTATTATTCGCAGCAAAGCATGAGCAGCAGCAAAGAAGAATACCAATATGCATCTTCATCCTTTGGATAAGACCGAGGAAGAGAGAGCTGGTTGCTATCTGTTTGCACGCTTTATACCCAAGAGAAGTTGTGATTTTCATCCCTAAGGAAAACAGGACATTGCTAAGCTTAATGTAATGATTTCCCAGACGCTTTTTCCTCATTAACATCAAAGTCATACCTTATAAATAGAATGAATCACCAACAAAAAGTCTTTTTGTCTAACAAAGACACTCCAACTTTGTAGTGAGCAGGTGCCTTTTGGTTGGCTGCGCAATAGAAAACTCTATACATTGTGGAGTACATATTTATTTTCATCTTTACTACTTAAAAGCTACTAGATACATCAAACATGTGATTTGAGTAAACTTATCGTTAAAACATGAAACTTTAGGGTAAGTTTGCATGTAACAAAAGTAATACAAAATGGTCGACCTACTTTGCTTACTACGGCTGAAAGGTCATCGTGCATACACCTCATCGGGTTTACGATCACCGTTATCAAATGTAAACATATATGGTGACATATACCGCTCGAGTAGATCATAATAACTTCTTCACTTCTTCATTCATCTTATTCAGTTTTCAATAATTAACATGCATGTTCCAGAACCAGGAAGGCCTATGACTAGCAACCAAAAATATGGAATAATCATAAGCCATTCAGAACAATTTGGAAAAGTTTATGGAAAGTGGTTCTATCAAAAAAAGAAAAATTGAGGCCAAGCACAAATTCGAACCAATTTGGAAAAGAGCATGTGCCATGAGAAATTTTAACTTCCATAAACTAAGACATCAGTTTGGGATAATGAAGATTTCATACATGCAATGTCACATTGTGAAGAAAGCAATTCAACTTGGAAGGAAGGTTGGGATAACTTGGTATAAAGTCAGTCTCCTTTGCATTGACGTCGCAACTCAAAAATAACAGAGCAACAAATAAAATGATAAAAGTTCTCGCAAAGGATTAAATGAAGGCAACATACTTGCTCACTATGGCCCGAGGGAAGTAAACTACAAGATCGCTAACCGGAGGCAAGGAAACCAATGGTCCCGCATAAGCATGCCAAAGCTCAATTAATAGCCTTCCTTTCTCCTGTTATCAAATCCAGAAGAATACCATTACCAGCAAGTAAATACTAAAAGTCAGATAAATGAAAGAAGAGCATTCTAGCATGTATTCAATCTTACCTATTACACATCAATCCGAGTCACTATCATCATAAGCTTGAGATGCAGCTTCATCTTCGCTACTCCAATACTCATCAAAAGTGTCATCTTCTTCATCATGATCTTCTTCAACATCATCATTATCATCAACACGTGAGAGTAATATTTTTTCAGCAATTTCAATCTCTAATGGAGCTTCATCATTTCTGGATACTAACCCAACCTCTTGAGCACTATCTAGAACTTCTATATCAATACAATTTTCTTGTTGATATGCATCACTGACATTAGGTTCATTTCCATCAAGAATTGGAGAAGGGATGGGTCAATCAGATGTCGGTGTTGAGCACTTTGAACTACTTTCCAATTTCCCCCTAGTTTTGTATTTTACATAGAATACTTGAGTCACTTGATTAGCTAACACATAAGGTTCATTCTCATACCATAATCTACTCACGCTTATGCTTGTAAACTCACCGCCTATCTTTTCTCGTTTATTCCGATCTAAGTCAAACCATTTACAATTGAATAACACACAATGAAAAGCCACTAACATAACTCAACTCAATTACGTCTTCTAGCACTCAGTAAAACTTAACCATTTTTCCTTTATGTATAACTTCCGTACACCCCACTATTTTGTGTTACACGTCGACAATCTCTTTTTTTGTTAGGTACTTAACTCCTTCTACTATGCACCCACTACATTTACTAATACGATAGTCGTGTCGATGCGAAAGCAAAAGCTCATCCGTAGCTTCAACAGACTTTATCGTCGATGCTCTTGATTCTAATTTTAATACAACAATACAAATTATAAAATATTACAATTAAGAAAATAATTTACAATAAAACAACATTTCAAAGAAGATTGAAAATCTTACTCGACTCTCGAACCATGATGCGAATTCTTTCTTGTGAATCGCCATCCAACCAATAGGGTTTTCACGTTGAAGTATTTCTTCGTGCTCTCTGAACAACAAAAAATTATAAATTAGTATTACATTAATAATGATATTATAAAAAATAAAAAATAACCATTGTTACCTCAAATATGGCTCTATCTCCACACAATTATTCAATACAAACCAGTGTAATTCACTATATTGTTGAGAGGTCATTTGAACAAAATCTGTTTCTCCAAAAGTTCGAATTTTCCAGTGATTTGAGTTATGTTGAGGAGCCGGTACAGATTATAGGATCACGAGTCAAGCAGCTGAGGAACAGGTGATTCCATTGGTGAAAGTCCTTTGGAAGAACCACTCTTCTGAGGAAGCTACATGGGAGACTGAGGAGCTTATGAGGAGTCAGTATCCTCATTTATTCTATCGGACAGGTATTAAATTTCGAGGACAAAATTTTTATTAGGAAGGGTGAATTGTAACATCCCGTTACTGTTAGCAAGGGTATTTTGGTAATTGGGACAGACAGATTGGTAGGTTTCATTGCATTCACTGATTGAGCATGTCACTGGCCTCTAATTATAGAGAAACAGGTTTATTGCATATGCATTTATTCATAGGTACATGCATTCATGATTTTCTGGCATTTTAATTGTGAGTATGAATTGATTGGATTGTGAATTAGAAACTGACTGGATTGTGATTGATTGAGAAATTAGGGGTAATTGGGCTCGAATGACTGATTTAGAATAGTTTAAGAGTGATTAGCTATTGATACTGGCTTACAGGAAATTTTCGAAATTCGGAGAAAATGCGGATCGAAAATTTTGGAGTGATGCATCGATCGATCAGATAATCGAAAGAATTGTCCAATGGCAATGGAAAATTAGAGTTATCTTGTTAGGAAATAAAATGTTGAGCCATTGAAATTTAGAGACTGAAATTTGAACTGATTTGGAGACTTATGTCTATAAATACCTAGGTTTGAAAGTTAGAAATTTTCCTAAGGCAAAATCGTTTTCTTCTCTTCTCCTCCCACGGTGATCTTCGATTTCCTCCCATCGGTGAGGATTCTTCGATCTTTCCTTATGGTTTTCTTCTCATTGTGCTAAGCTAACTTGTTTATTGTGATTGATGAAGGTTAAGAAGGTTTGAGAATGGTTAATCGGTGATTTGAGAAAGTTTTAGGGTTTACGGAGATTTGGGGGATTTGTGGAATTCGATCTTTGATTGGTAAGTTTTAATGGCTTTAATGTTGTTATTAATGTTATTTGTTATATTTATGGCATTTATTATGGTTGATTTAGGTAGTTGGAGTGTTTAATGGAGGTTTTAGAGAGAGATTGGACGGAAAATCGATCGGAGAAGACGGAGGCGCATGCCTTGACGTCGCGACGTCTGGCGCAATTTCGCCACGACAGTAATTAAGTGCTTTCGCGACGAAAGCGCAAAGAAGACGCTGGCGAAGCGCCTGATTTACGTCGCGACGAGCCTTTTGGCTTACGCTGCAACGAGTCAAGATAAGAGTGTTCGCCATGGCTTAACGATTTGACGTCGCGACGAACGGGCTTCTTCACGTCGCGGCGAGGAGGAGGTCATGGCGAAGAGTTTTCTGAATGGATGAGTGTTTGTTTATTGGACATAACTTATGGTATAGACCTCTGATTGAGGTGTTTCCTGATTTGTCACGGACTAGGGAAAGAGGTCTACAATTGAGAATAATTATGGAAGTTAGAATTTAATTGAAATGGTATTGATTCATAGAGAATAAGGTCAATTATGGTTCCTATCGTGACCTAAGTATTGAAGTGTGATAATTGGAGTTCCAATTGGATTTTTCAATAAAGGTTTTGATCCAATGAATAGGAAATTGTTATAGGAAGTATGAATTGAGGAAATTGAACTGAATTTTAGGAATGGATCAATTATTGTCGATCAATTGAGCGAAGAGTTAGAATGGGGCTTAAGAGTTCCAAAATTGGGTTTTAGCGCCGAAAATCGTGAACATGCATTGTACATAATTCCATTGAGACATATGCATCACTGAATTGTTTAATTGAGCATATAGTGATGGGACTGTATTTTACTGTTATAGAGGCGCCGTTGGATCGTCATTTCACGGATATTGCTGGAACTTCCAGGCAGTAGCTCGGAAGTAACATGTGAGTAACCTAGTTGGTTTCTCGAATTCTTAATTGTCTAAATGCTCAATGTGATTTACTTGCCAATGTGAAATTGCATTATTACTGAAATGTACATGATCGAATGGCATGCTTTTACTGTATTGGATTGGACTACTGCATGACACTGAGAAATGCAATACTGGGCTTGTATAGTCATACACTGAATTACTGAACACTGCATTACATGCATAAATGCATGATCGGATAATGGATATGTGACCCAAGTTGCTATTATCCTTCGAAAAGAGCCTCGAGCTCAACACTATATCGACCGCCTCGAGCCGAGGGAGAAAATCGACGCGTCCCCATCTGAACACCGATGAGCACTTGGGCACAACATCAATAATTGGAAAAGAGTCTCATATGCATTGTATACATGGTCGATTGAATTGTGACACTTCTATCAATTATGTGATGACATGAGAGATTGCAAATTGTTACATGCCATCAGAATTGCTGTATAATCACGTGAATCGTAATATGATACTGCAAACTGTTATAAAGCTACTGCAAATTGTATACACTAATTGTATCTTATCTTGTGCGCGTCAGACGTTAATCTGCGTAATGCATGATTGAGTGAACCATCGATGATGGTTTCTCACTTTGAGTTCGCAAACTCACCCAAATTGCATCTAATTTTTCGGGATCGATAGAGTAGACTCTAGCTCCGGAGATAGTCTTTTCTCGCTGCGGCGAAAGCGTCTTTGCAAGAGAAGCAATGGCACTGTGTCGGTCAATTTGGGTTGGACTTTTGTGGAGGACTTAGGATAGACGTTTGTATCAGTTTCCCTTTTGGTTTTGTTTAGGGGACTGATAGACTTGTCTATTCTGCTATTGGATGACTGTATCAAGATTATTTTAGATTTTAAAATTTACTGATTTCTGATATATTATGGTTTTAATTATTGCGATGCCATGTGGATTATTAGCGGAATTTTCTGGTAGTGCACCTTTATCGTAGGATACGCGTGTGAGCGACCTTCAAGCGCCCCGATGTGTACCCTACGTGAGGGGCGCCACATTAAGTGGTATCAAAGCATGGTTTGACATCTTTTGGGCATAGTATATTTTAGGTGAAATCACCGTAAGAATAGCGTAATCGATCGAATTTCTTGTCATTTCAGTCATCCGTCCTTGGAGATCGAGTTGAGCTACCAGCTGACCTGGAATCGGTAGGAGCTAGTAGGGAGTCTCCGTGCCTCATTCAGAGGAGTTGCCTCCTCGAGTTCCTGTGAGACGGGAACGGAGATATGATCAAGCTAAGGTGGGGCGGTTGACTTCTATGGCAAGCACTCCTTCTCATGGAGGTCGAGGATGGCTAGAGAGGACTGAGAGAGTCCTCGATCAGATGGATTGCGACCCTGAGGAGAGGTTTGATTATGCCGTCTCTTTGCTGAGGTGCATCCGTGATGGTGGAAGACTATCCCGGCAAGTACCACCAGCCCCGCATAATCGATACGGGATGATTTTCTGAGGGCTTTCAAGGACAATTACATGCCCAAGGTCTATCTGGAAATGAAGTTGCAGGAGTTCTTAGAGATGAGACAGGGACAGTTGACCGTGGCCGACTATGAGGTACGGTTCAACGAGTTGATGGTCTATGCTTCTACACTGGTTGCTACTGAGGCTGACAGGTGTCGGCGTTTTGAGGGCGGACTCAATCTGGAGATTCGTACCCTATTGGCCAGTCCGACATGGTTAATTTTATTGAGTGAGGCTTCTGCTGTGAGGATAAAGCATTCTCGAGACAACGATGATCGAGGACCGGTCTGGGGACCGAGCATAAGAGATCTAGTGATAGCTTGAGCGGCCGGGCAGAGGATACAGCAAGCGTCAGAGTTGGCTCTTCAGGTCCGCAGGAGGGGCTAGACAGTGGTCACGGGCAGAGGGGCGATTTATGCATGCTCGGTAGTGGAGGCAGTGCGAGTTTCAAGGCGATCTGTTCTCAGATGCGAGCATTGTGACAAGAGACACAGTGGAGAGTGTCGATGGCTGTCTGGAGCCTGCTTGAGGTGTGGCTCGATGGACCACCTGGTTAGGAACTGCCCAGAGACTTTGGGAGCCCAGTCTACTATGGTGGAAGATCGGCAAAGAATACCACTGCAGTGTGCAGAGCCGTGGCGGTGGATCTGGATGGAGAGGCCGAGGCCGAGCAGAGGGGTCCGCAGTGAGGTCAGAGGGACCGAGCAGCAGACAGCAGTCACAGGCTAGGGTCTATGCCATGACTCGGCAGGAGGCACAAGATTCCCCGGATGTTGTTGTGGGTATGCTTCTAATTTCTGGTTTTGAAGCATATGCATTGTTAGATCCTGGATCCACTCATTTTTTCATTGCACCGCATTTAGCATGTAAATCGCATGGGGATAAGCAGAGGTTACAGATATAGGTTAGAGGTGAGTACACCTCAGGTAGTCTGATCGTATTGGGAGAGGTGCATATAGGGTGTCCGGTTCGGATCGACCGAAAGCGATTCTGAAATCTTGATTTGATTGTCTTACCTCTGAGGGAGATTGACGTGATATTGGGGATAGGTGGTTGTTGCACATGGGCTATATGATGGACTGTTATACCAAGGAGGTTGTCTTTGGAATCTCTGGTCACCCGTGACCGTGTTTCGAGGAGTTAGTCGGCAAAGTGCCGCCGAGGATGATTTCTTTTTTGAGTGCCCTGAGGTTGATGCAGGGAGGTTGTGAGGCCTATCTGGCTCACGTAGTGGATTCCCGAGTCGAGACGAGATTGCAGGATGTTCCCGTAGTCAGGGAATTTCTAGATGTATTTTTCGAGGAGTTACCGGGATTACTGCCAGAGCGGAAGACAGAGTTTGAGATTGATCTCGTTCCTGGTACCGCCCCTATATCGATACCTCCATATAGGATGGCACCGGTGGAACTGAGAGAGCTTAAGGCTGGCCAGCAGAGCTACTGGACAAGGGGTTCATTAGACCGAGTGTTTCGCCATGGGGAGCTCTGGTACTATTTGTGAAGAAGAAGGACGGACGACCGAGAGGCGTGTATTGACTATAGGCAGTTGAATCGGGTGACAGTGAAGAATAAGTATCCACTGCCTAGGATTGACGATTTATTTGATCAGTTACAGGGAGCTCAGGTGTTCACTAAGTTGGACCTGCGATCAGGTTACTATCAGTTGAGGATTGCAGAGGCCGATGTGCCTAAAAGTGCTTTCAGGAGTAGGTATGGGCATTTCGAGTTCTTAGTGATGCCGTTTGGGTTGACTAATGCCCCGACAGCCTTCATGGCTTTGATGAATAGAGTTTTTCAGCCTTACCTGGATCGGTTTGTGATTGTATTTATTGATGACATCTTGGTTTATTCGAGGAGTAGACAGAGCACGCCGAGCATCCGAGGATTGTCCTTCAGTCATGAAAGAGAGCGATTGTTCGCCAAATTCACTAAGTGTGAATTCGGCTCGATGAGATTGTATTTCGGGGCACGTGGTGTCCGTGGGGTATTCAGTGGACCTCATAAGATAGAGGCGGTTATGAATCGGGAGATTCCGAGGAGTGTGCCAGAGTTGCGGAGTTTCCTAGGATTGGCCGGATATTACCGGAGGTTCGTCGAGGGGTTTTCATTAATCTCCGCCCCTTTGACGAAACTGTTGAGGAAGAATGTGCCGTTCAGATGATCTGAGGAGTGCCAGAAGAGCTTTGAGGAGCTGAAACATTGGTTGACGACTGCACCGGTGTTAGACATTCCATCTGGGACTGGAGGCTTTGTGGTTTACAGTGATGCCTCGCATCAAGGATTGGGATGTGTATTGATACAGCATGGGAGAGTGATAGCTTATGCCTCGAGACAGTTGAGGTCTCACGAGGTGAATTATCCAGTGCATGACTTGGAGTTGGCGCAGATTGTGTTTGCTCAAGATCCGAGACATTATCAGATGGGAGACGTTCAGATCTTCACCGATCATAAGAGTCTCGATATCTGCTGAGTCGAGAGCTCAATCTGAGGCATGAGGAGATGGATAGAGTTATCAAGGACTATGACGCACGATTGAGTATCATCCAGGAAGGCCAATGTGGTGGCCGATGCACCGAGTAGGAGATCGCATGTGAGTGCAAATTCGAGTTCAGTTTCGAGGTTACATGGTGCGATTCAGATTGAGAGCTCTTAATGCGAGATGGATTTGGGTGAGGATGGAGCTCTCATTGCTACTCGAGGTTGAGGCCGATGTTGCATGATAGGATCCCGAGAGTTCGTGATCAAGACCCAAAGGTTAGTGAGACTGATTGAGAGAGTCCAGCCGGTACCGATTCGAGTTTGAGTTAAGAGATGGGACTTTATGGATGGGATGAGACCGTGTGTGCGGATGTTGATGATTTGAGACGGAGATCCTAGAGGAGGCACATGTAATCGCTTATGCTATGCATCCTGGTATGACCAAGATGTATAATTCACTGAGACAGCATTTCTGGTGGCCTGGTTTGAAGAGGCAAGTGGCAGAGTATGTTTCCCGGTGTCTAATTTGTTAGCAGATTAAGGCAGAGCATCAGCCTCCAGTAGGGAAGTTGCATTCGTTGCCCATTCCGGAGTGGAAATGGGAGCGAATTACCATGGATTTTGTGATGGGATTGCCTAGGACACCGAGGCAACATGATGCTATCTGGTCATAGTGGACCGATTGACTAAATCGGCCACTTTTGCCATGAGGGAGAGCAATACTCTCGATCAGTTGGCCCTAAGTATATGACGAGATTGTCACGATTGCATGGGGTCCCAGATCGATAGTTTCGCACGAGGATCCTGTGTTCACTTCGAGGTTCGGAAGAGCCTCTGATCGCTTGGGTACTGATTGAACTTCAAGATATACGCTTCATCCTCGCATGATGGGCGAGGAGAGGACGATTAAGACTGTTGAGGATATGCTTCAACTTGTGTATTGGAGTTCAGAGGATCATGGGATCAGATGTTGGCATCGATCGAGTTTGCATATAATAACCAAAGATAAGAGTAGTATTGGATGGCACCGTATGAGGCCTTGTATGGGCGTAATCGTGTCGATCGCCATTGTATTGGGATGAAGAGGGTATGAGATCGATTGAGGGTCCCGAATGATTCAGATACGTGGATAAAGTAAAGTTGATCCGGAGCCGCCTTGATGCGGCTCAGGACTGACAGAAGAGCTATGTGGATCAGCATCGGCAAGAGATGGAGTACAGTGTAGGTGACAGAGTGTTTCTCAGAGTGTCTCCTTGGAAAGGAGTACTGAGGTTTGGCCATAAAGTCAAGTTGAGCCCTCGGTATATCGGTCCGTATGAGATCCTTGAAAGGATAGGACCGTTGGCTTACAGATTGGCGTTACTGAGTGAGATGTCCCAGATGCATGACGTGTTTCATGCTAGTATGCTCCGACGATACCATTCAGCCCGATGCATGTGATTCCGGCTCAGGAGATTAAGGTAGCCAGTGATTTGAGTTATGTTGAGGAGCCGGTACAGATTATAGGATCACGGGTCAAGCAGCTGAGGAACAGGGTGATTCCATTGGTGAAAGTCCTTTGGAAGAACCACTCTTCTGAGGAAGCTACATGGGAGACTGAGGAGCTTATGAGGATTCAGTATCCTCATTTATTCGATCGGACAGGTATTAAATTTCGAGGACGAAATTTTTATTAGGAAGGGTGAATTGTAACATCCCGTTACTGTTAGCAAGGGTATTTTGGTAATTGGGACGGAGAGATTGGTAGGTTTCATTGCATTCACTGATTGAGCATGTCACTAGCCTCTAATTATAGAGGAACAGCTTTATTGCATATGCATTTATTCATAGGTACATGCATTCATAATTTTCCGGCATTTTAATTGTGAGTATGAATTGATTGGATTGTGAATTGGAAACTGACTGGATTGTGATTGATTGAGAAATTAGGGGTAATTGGGCTCGAATGACTGATTTAGAATAGTTTAAAAGTGATTGGCTATTGATACTGGCTTATAGGAAATTTTCGGGAAATTCGGGAGAAAATGCCCGGACCGGAAATTTTGGAGTGATGTAATCGATCGATCAGATATAATCCGAAAGAATTGTCCAATGGCAATGGAAAAATTAGGTTATACTGTTAGGAAATAAAAATGTTGAGCCATTGAAATTTATAAACTAAAATTTGAACTGATTTGGAGACTTATGTCTATAAATACCTAGGTTTGAAAGTTAGAAATTTTCCTAAGGCAAAATCGTTTTCTTCTCTTCTCCTCCCACGGTGATCTTCGATTTCCTCCCATCGGTGAGGATTCTTCGATCTTTCCTTATGGTTTTCTTCTCATTGTGCTAAGCTAACTTGTTTATTGTGATTGATGAAGGTTGAGAAGGTTTGAGAATGGTTAATCGGTGATTTGAGAAAGTTTTAGGGTTTACGGAGATTTGGGGGATTTGTGGAATTCGATCTTTGATTAGTAAGTTTTAATGGCTTTAATGTTGTTATTAATGTTAGTTGTTACATTTATGGCATTTATTATGGTTGATTTAGGTAGTTGGAGTGTTTAATGGAGGTTTTAGAGAGAGATTGGCCGGAAAATCGATCGAAGAAGACGGGGAAGCGACCGCGCACGTCATGACGTCTCAATGTGCCTCGCTGCGACGAGTAATTAAGTGCTCGCCTCGACGAACGCAGCAAGACACCGCGGCGAGCGCCTGGATTTACGTCGCGACGAGCCGCATAAGAGTATTCGTCGTGGCGAACGGGCTTCTTCACGTCGCGGCGAGGGTTGTAGGTCGCGGCGAAGAACAGTTTTCTGAATGGATGAGTGTTTGTTTATTAGACATAACTTATGGTATAGACCTCCGATTGAGGTGTTTCCTGATTCGTCACGGAATAGGGAAAGAGGTCTACAATTGAGGATAATTATGGAAGTTATAATTTAATTGAAATGGTATTGATTCATAGAGAATAAGGTCAATTATGGTTCCTATCGTGACCTAAGTATTGAAGTGTGATAATTGGAGTTCCAATTGGATTTTTCAATAAAGGTTTTGATCCAATTAATAGGAAATTGTTATAGGAAGTATGAATTGAGGAAATTGAACTGAATTTTAGGAATGGATCAATTATTGTCGATCAATTGAGCAAAGAGTTAGAATGGGGCTTAAGAGTTCCAAAATTGGGTTTTAGCGCCGGAAATCGTGAACATGCATTGTACATAATTCCATTGAGACATATGCATCACTGAATTGTTTAATTGAGCATCTAGTGATGGGTTATATTTTACTGTTATAGAGGCGTCGTTGGATCGTCATTCCACGGACATTGCTGGAACTTTCAAGCAAGGCTTCGGAAGTAACGGTGAGTAACCTAGTTGGTTTCTCAATTCTGATTGTCTAAATGCTCAATGTGATTTACTTGCCAATGTGAAATTGCATGATTACTGAAATGTACATGATCGAATGGCATGCTTTTACCGTATTGGATTGACTATGCATGACACCGAGAAATGCAATATCGGGCTTTATAGCCATACATGAATTATCGAACATCGATTACATGCATAAATGCATGATCGATAATGGATATGTGACCCAAGTTGCTATTATCATCGAAAAGAGCCTCGAGCTCGAACATTGTCTCGACCGCCTCGAGCCCAAGGGAGAAATCCTTACGTCCCCCCATCGAACACCGATCGAGCACTTGGGCACAACATCAATAACTAGAAAAGAGTCTCATATGCATTGTATACATGACCGATTGAATTCGACACTTATCAATTATGTGATGACATGAGAGATTGCAAATTGTTACATGCCATCAGAAATCGTTACATAATATCGTGAATCGTAATATGATATCGCAAACCGTTATAGGCTATCGCAAATTGTATACACTAATTGTATCTTCATCGCTGCGTCAGCACGCAATCTGCGTAATGCATGATTTGAGTGAACTATTGATGATGGTTTCTCACTGAGTTCGCAAACTCACCCAAAATTGCATCTAATTTTTCAGGATCGATAAAGTAGACTCCTAGCTCCGGAGATAGTCTTTTCCTGTCGTGCGAGCGTGCTGGCAAGAGAAGCAATGGAACTCAGGTCGGTCAGTTGGGTTGGACTTTTGTGGAGGACTTAGGATAGACGTTTGTATCAGTTTCCTTTTTGGTTTTGTTTAGGGGACTGATAGACTTGTCTATTCTGCTATTGGATGACTGTATCAAGATTATTTTGGATTTTAAAATTTACTGATTTCTGATATATTATGGTTTTAATTATTGCGATGCCATGTGGATTATTAGCGGAATTTTCTGGTAGTGCACCTTTATCGTAGGATACGTGTCGGAGCGACCTTCGGGCGTCTCGATGTGTACCCTACGGTGAGGGGGCGCTACATCCACGCATTCCTACGGGAAACAAACGTTGTAACAAAACATGGCAGTCATGACTTTTCAATCCTGTGATCTTGCCGTCCTTGATATTCACACATCTAGAGATATTTGCAGCATACCCATCTGGAAATTTTACTGTCTTCAAGAGTTTTTGAAACCCTTTCTTCTGCTTATGGGATAAAGTATAAAGTGCATGTGGCTTCAAGTATTTGACTTTTGCTTCTTTGTTTGCTTTGGCATTTTGTACTGGTTTCAAGTGCAACTCACTTCTTATACCCATATCTTCCAAATCTAAACGAGCTTTTTCAGTGTCCTTCGATTTACCATCAATGTCTATTATTTTCCCCAACAGATTATCACATATATTCTTCTCAATATGCATTACATCCAGATTATGCCGCAACTTGAGCTTCGACCAATATGGTAACTCAAAAAATATGCTCTTTTTGTTCCAACATGGTTTCTGAGAGAAATGTTTTCTCTTTTTATCTTTAGAATGCTTACCAAGTACGACATTTTCTACTTCTTTTAATTGGATCAAAACCTGGTCATTGGACAGCTCCGCGGGCTTTGACCTAAATTCAGTCTTCCCATTGAATTTTAGACTTTTTCGGTACGGATGATAACGTGGCAAGTACCTTCTATGATCCATATAACAAATCTTGCTTCTCAATCTTCGTGAAGGAGTATTTAAACTACATCTTGGACAAGCACAATACCCCTTTGTCTGATGTCCAGATACATCACCTAACGCAGGGAGATCATTTATTGTCCATAAGATTGCTGCATGTAAACGAAAACACTCTCCAGTTTTTAGATCACGTGTCCTCACTCCAAATTCCTATAATTCTTTAAGCTCATCTACCAAAGGTCTTAGGTATATATCAATATCTTTCCAGTGATCGAGGACACCGAATTAGAAGTGACATCATCAAATATGGTTCTTTCATACCGCCAAGGTGGTAAGTTGTATGCCATTAAAATCATCGCCATATGCTATATGAATTATTCATATTGCCAAAGGTTAAATCCATCGAGCCAATCCTAGTCGTATATCATGAGGATCCTCATCAAACCAAGGATATTGTTTGTTAAGATATTTCCAAACTTTAGAGTCCGCCGGATGGATCATTGTGCCAACCTCTTCAACTTTTCCATCGTTATGCCACCTCATATCGAAGTCGCCTTTCTTGACATATACAGCCTTTGTAACCTTGGCTTTAGTGGAAAATAGCGCAATACTTTGTGAGGAATCAACTTCCTTTGCCATCATTGACCTTCCATCTAGACTCTTTGCACACCGGACAACTATTTGAACGCCATTCTCTTCCAAAAGAGAATGCAATCATTTTTACATGCATGAATAATCTCATAACCTAAACCGATGTCTTTTAATAATTTCCTTGCTTCATAAAATGAATGAGGAATAATATCACCATCTGGTAAATATTCCTTAAACAAATTAACAATCATATCGTAACATTTGTTGGTCATTTTGTTCAAAACTTTAATGTGAAGCAACTTAACAAGAAAAGATAGCAATGATTTAGAGCAACGGGATATAACTTCGTTGCGATCACCCAACAATCTCTGAAAATTTTCCACTTCATCGCCTATTAGCACATCTGGTGATTAATATCTACATTATCAAAATAATCCGTGCATTTTCATTATCAGCACCAAATACCAAATCTTGCAAAGAACTCCTCCTCCTCAAATGTTTCATCCATATAACCATGAATGTTATCATCATCACTATATGGATTTGGGGTTTCGCCATGGTGTATCCATTCGGTATAATCTATGTCTATTCCATTATTGAGTAAATGAAATTTTACTAAATGAGGTGGTTGTAATTTTAAATTCAAGCACTCTCCACATGGACAAGGCATATCCTTTCTCGTCCAAGATTATCTAAAGCAAATCTCATGAAATTTTGACTCCATTAACATAATCTTGTGAAGTGTAGTCATTGAGTTTTATCCATCCCTATCCATTTATAAAAGCCGAGAACTACAAAATAAACAATTATAAGACTATCATATTTTAAAAAATAGAAAGAATTTCATTATCATCCCACATAAGAAAAGCAAATGAAAACAACTTTCTTCACTAATACTGGACATTGATAAACAATAAGTGTTAAAGAACACAAAGCTCGTACCATAAAATTACACACATCACATCAGCAATTCACAAGATAAAATTAATGATATTAGGTCCTTAGGTTAAATCTTAAGTAATTGAACAACCCAAAACATTGCACATGACAACATTCACACTAGTTGTTTCCAGATGGTGGGTACTGTTGAAAGGGTAATGCATGATAAAAAAACCCTATTTTCTTTATTCATTGTGAACATGAAGAATCCGTAAATGTTTAACATGACTAAAATCTTAAAGCGCATCGCTTTACCTAAATAGAATCAAACTTGAGAAATAAACATATAAACTATGTCCGAATATCATACCGGTTTAATCCGACAAACAATTGAAACTTGTGGAAGGCTCTCGGGCTTTTCCTTTCTTTGGATGTGATTCGCCTTATCCACCCACCGATTTCCCTAATTACAAGAAGAAAAGGAATTCAAGTTGATAAGGAACGAGAAACACGATTCGAATCAGATTCTATGAAAATGAAAACAGGAAGAGAATTCATGTAAGGAGAAAAGATAAAACCTAAAAAGGAACAAGAATCAACCCAAAGTCCAAGCAAATGTAAACTTATCAAAGAACAAGGGTAGTCGTGAACTCTCTCGCAGCAGTGGTCTAAAAGAGAAAACACCCACCTTTTGTGCGTTCAGTCTCGATCCCTTCCGCGTGTGTCAAGCCTCTTTCGCGTCCGGCCTCCCAACATGAGATCCTCGCGTGCGCTCAAGTCCCGCTTCTGCGTCGTCCTTCAATTCGTTGCCGCTAGTCTTCCTTCTACCCATCCTTTGCGTTGTTCTTCCTTCAATTCGTTAAAACGCGGCATTTAATCGCAGAACGCAAGATACGCGCTTGTTTTAATAAAATTGTATACGTTGCGCTTCATCAACCATTTTCTTTTTCAGATGCAGTAATTAAAATTGTATTTTAAAAATATATTTTATTATTAAATTATATAACTTTTTTGTAATATCATTTTTCATATTATCAAAAATTAGAATTCATCTAATACAATTTAAAATAAAACTAGAAAATTAATAACAAATTGATTCATCACTTTTAAATATAGCAATCGTCCTTAAATTGCCACAAAAGGATGGTCATATTTTGTCATTTGCCACTAAAATAAATGAATGAATATACAAAATAAATGCAAACATAACCTAAAATTTATATAAATTGGACTTAATAGGCATATTCAGTGGTGGGTTGGAATTGACGTTTGGGTCCGCTGTAAATAATGTTATGAATAATAATAAACATTTTAAAAATAATAGTATCTTTTGTTAAAATAATAATGTTGTATAATGATTTCTTTTAATTTTAATAGCATCTTTTGTTAAAATAATAATGTTGTATAATTATTTCTTTTTAATTTTAATAGTATCTTTTGTTAAAATAATTTAATAAAATATCTATTTTATAATAATGTATATGTAAGATCTTTCGTTAGTCATGTACAAGATATAAATCAAATTTACCTAAATTGATATAAATTATAAGTTATGGTACCAAATTTAAAAGAAATCGATCAGCGTGATTTTAAAATTGAACCATGGTAAAATTAATATACTCTTGGAGAGAGAAAGGTTAATGCACCTTCGGCAGATATTCTTGGTGGATGCCTGAGCTTCACGCGGTGGGCAGCAATAACATCCTTTGTCGATAAAGAAGCTATAATCTTGGGAGAAGAAGAAGCACTTGGAAGCACTTAAGCTGCAAAATTGGCTGATTAAACGGACGGAATTAAGGAGAGTGAGTGAGAGGTGTCGCAAGAAGGAGAGGTGTCACAGAATCGCCACACGAGTTCTCACTTATGTAAGCGGCTAAGTGTTTGATAGTTTGTCTGTGTGAGTATACCATAGAGAAGAGTAACGACTTACACAGTTACACGACGTCCATAGATATTAAAAAACAAACAAAGAAAGGAATGGAGGTGATTTCGTCATTTTGTTTTTTTTCATAATAATAATAATATTATTATTATTTTGAAATTATATATTATATGAGTTATTATTATTATTATTATTATTACTATTATTATTATTATTATTATTATTACTATCCTTTGTTATGATAATAATAATATAAACTTAAAATTAATTATTTTAAGAGATTAAATTTATTTTAATCTCTTATATAATATTTATTAATAAATTATTAATTAAATAAAATTAAACATCTTAAAAATTAAACTTTTTTCTAAAACTTCATATTTATTTAAATTATTTTTAATTATTAAATTTTTAAAAAATTTATATATTTTGAAGATAATGTAATAATATAAATAAATTATATAAACTTAATAGTTTTATTATTATTATTATTATTCAGGAAAAATAATCATACTAATAATATAAATAATATTAATAATAATAAGGGTCATATTAATAATAATAATCATCATCATAATAATAATAATAATAACAACGAAATAATAATCAAAATATATGAAATATCAAAAGGAATTTGATAATAATAATATTATTATTATTATTATTATTATTATTATTATTATTATTATTATTATTATTATTATTATTATTATATACATCATCATAATATAATAATAATAATAATAATAATAATAATAATAATAATAATAATAATAATAATAATAATAATAATAATAATAATAATAATAATAATAATAATAATAATAATAATAATAATGACCAATGTATAATATTAATAATAATAACCCATATATAATTCCAAAATAACAATAATAAAACTATATTGCTACAAAATAACATAATATTATGTAATTTACAATTTACTATAAAATTAATTAAATTATAAATTATAAATAAAATAAAATGAAACATTTTAAAATTAACTTTTCATCTAAAACTTAATATTTATTTAAATTATTTTAATTATCTAAAACTTAATATTTAGACAAAATTATTTTAAATTATTAAATCAAATATAAATTGAAGTTTATATATTCTCAAGAAGGCTTGCAAGAAGCCTTATCTTCGAATAAATGGAAAGTTACAAAGGCTCTTTTCTTACTCACATCTTTAAATAAGAGTCAATGTTCTCTTAATAGATGCTAAAAGTTTGGTAGCTCCCTCTCTCCATTATGGTCCAACCAAACTTGTACATTATTTATTAAATAACTCGATCAATGCTAAGTTACTATAAATCATTACATATTTCAATGAATATATTGTTATAAAACCAGAATTACAATTTCAGAGTATTTGGGAGAGAAGACTTATTCTTATAAGTTCATTCATTATCTCTCTTACATCAAACCTTCTATTTATAGTACATTTCAAACACCTAATACACATATGACCACTTACTCCATATGTGTTATTGTGTTAGGTAAAACCAAACCAATAACCACCTACTTCATTCTTGTGTTAGGTAAAACCAAACCAATCCATATGTACACTAACTATTAAATGGTGCATCTACAATTAGTGGTACACCATATTATTTCTATTTTTTATAACACTCCCCCTTGGTGTGCCATATAATTGTCTCTTCTCTCGTCCTTTAAACGCATTTGGTGTTGCCTCGTTAAAACCTTATCGGGAAAAACCCAGTGGGATAAAACCATGATAAGGGAAAAGAGTGCAATCGCAGAAGCTCCCCTCATTGAACACAATGAGCTCTTCCTCATAAATTTCTTAGATGTCGATTCCAATCTCGTGGACATGCTTCCGAAAGGTATAGAAGTGCCTTTGTGAAAAGATCCGCAGATTGTTGCTTGATTGAATATCTTTGGATGTTGATTTCTTTGCTCTTGTCGAGATCTTGGGTGAATTGGAAAATTTCGAGGGATATGTTTGGTTCTATCACTTTTGATATAACCCTCCTTTATTTCGAGCGATACATGTTGCATTGTCTTCAAATATGATTGTTGGTTCTTTGTTGGTCGATAAGCTACAAGTTGTTAAAATGTGGTGCGTCATTGACCTTAACCATACACATTCTCGGCTTGCTTCTTGAAGTGCAATGATTTCAATATGATTTGAAGAAGTAGTAACAAGTGTTTGTTTCTGTGAACGCCAAGGAATTGCAGTGCCTTCATACGTAAATACATAACCAGTTTGGGATCTGGCTTTATGCGGATCTGATAAGTAACCTGCATCTGCATAACCAACCAAAACTTGTTTTGCATTTTTAGTGTAAAATAATCCCAAATCAATTGTACCTCGAAGATAACGGAATAGATGTTTAATTCCATTCTAGTGCCTTTTCGTAGGAGATGAACTAAATCTTGCTAGTAGATTAACAGAAAAGCTATATCGGTCTAAGACAATTAGCAAGATACATGAGAGCTCCTATCGCACTCAGATATAGCGTTTTAGAATCAAGAACTTCTTCGCTTTCTTTTGAGGCTAAATGGATCCTTCTCAACATTAAGCGATCTACCAACCATTGGTGTACTTAACGGAGTTGCTTTATCCATATTAAAACGCCTCAATACCTTTTCTCAGATATGTCAATTGATGCATAAATATTACGCTTGGTCTATGTTCAATTTGCAGACCAAGACAATATTTAGTTTTTCCAAGATCTTTCATTTCAAATTCTTCTTTAAGTACACCTTGTTTCTTGGATTTCTTTAGCAGCACCAATGATATTCAAATTGTCAACATAGACAGCGATAATCACATATCCGGATGTTGTTTTCTTTATAAAACGCAAGGGCAAATAGGACTATTTACATAACCTTTCTTTAATAGATGCTCGCTAGACGATTGTACCATATGCTTCCATTGCTTTATTCCATATAAGGATCTTTGCAATTTGATCGAATACTTTTCCTTTGGTTGTGATTTTAATGTGCGCAGCATTTTGAATCCTTCAGGATTTTCATGTAAATATCACTATCAAGTGATCCGTCTGAGTAAGTCGTAATAATATCCATAAGACGATTTCCAGTTTCAAGAACTGTTGTCGATTAAATATCTAAACGTAATTGTATCCATAATGAGAGAGTATGTTTGTTCATAGTCAATTCCGGTCTTTGAGAAAAACCTTGTGCAACAAGTCGAGCTTTGTATCTCACAATCTCATTTTTCTCATTTCGCTTTCGAACAAAACCCATTTGTAACCTACAAGCTTTACACTTTGGGGTGTAAGGACAATAGGTCCAAACACTTTACGCTTGTTAAGAGAATTTAATTCACTTCAATAGCATCTTCCATTGAACCCAATCATGTTTATTTTGACATTCAATGATAGATCTTGGTTCAGATCTTCATTTTCATTGATGATATCACATGCTATAGCATAAGAAAATATTTTATCAATCTCTTTCATATCATTTGGTTCCATAATTCTTTTGTGTGAATATAATTAATTGAGATTTCTGATTAATCTCAGCCAGGTCTCTTCCGGGACACTATCCTCATCTTGTGTTTCTAACGGAACACTTTTATCTATATTGGGGTCATTAATCACATTTGCTCTTTTTCTTTTTGATGATTTTATCTTTGGAACCGATTGGCCTACCACGCTTCATGCGTGTTGTAGATTCATGAGTGATCATTTTCAGATTGTCCTTTGGGATTTCAATCGGCAGAGCATTTACGGTGGTATAAATGATTTAGACACTCTTTTGTATCTGTGAAAGATCTCGTAATTGATTTGCAATTCTTTGCAAATGCACAATTCTTGCACTTTTGTTTCGCATTGTTTTGTGCGTTGATCAAGATACAATAATGATGGTTCGCACTCATGTAATTTCTTTCATCACCGTTTATTATCTCCCTAATGTCGGGAAAGTATTTTCATCAAAATGACAATCAGAAAAGCGTCGTAAACATATCACCCGTTTGAGGTTCAAGATATCTAATAATAGATGTACTTTCATAGCGGATATATATCCCCAATCTTCTTCGAGGTCTCATTTTACTACGTTGTGGTGGTGCATAGCACATATCTTTGCACAACCAAAATTCTCAAATGGGAGATATTTGGTTCTTGACCAAATGCAAGTCAGAAGTGGGGAGTATGTATGATATGCACTTAGTCGGATGCGAATTAATGCCTCAAGATGTAAAATTGCATGACCCATACGGAAATTGGAAGCTTTGTTCTCATCATCAATGGTCTCAGCAATAAGTGAAGGTGTTTAATTAAAGATTCAGCTAAACCATTTTGAGTATGCACATGAGCAGCAGGATGCTCGACCATAATCCCAGTTGACATACAATAGTCATTGAAAGTTTAGGAAGTGAATTCACCAAAGATTATCGAGTCGACTTTCTTTATTGTATAGTCGAGGAAATTGTGCTCGTAATTTAATAATTTGTGCAAAAATCTTGGAAATGCCATATTACAAGTTGATAGTAGACAAACGTGAGACCATTTCTTTGGAGACATCTATCAATACCATAAAATATCGAAATGGTCCACATGGTGGATGAATGGGTCCACATATATCACCTTGAATACGCAAGAAAAGCGGTGATTCAAATTTTATTTTAATTTGGTGATGGCCTTATGATCGCTTTTCCAAGAGAACAAGATGTACATGGACTCTTATTTATTTGAGTAATCATTTTGTTACTCAATGGATGTCCATGTATTCTCAATTATTTTTGCATCATTGTTGATCTGGATGACCCAGACGATTATGTCAAATAGAGATTATTGAAGGATCAATGTGTTTTGCTTTAACTACCATATTAGATTCAATCACATTTATATATGTATAATGTAATCCAAAGTAGGGAGCATTGGTAGTTTTCCAATATGTTTATCTTTCTGATTGATGTTGTAAGATACATATATTTCATATTTCCTCGATTGCAAACCGAGTATCATATTATGAGAATATATATCATTAAAACTCAACAAATTTCTTTTAGACTTTGGCACAAATAAGGCATCATGTATTGAGAACTTTGTGCCATTTGGTAATGTGAAATTTGCCTTGCTAATTCCTTCAATCAAGTCATGTAGGACCGATATTGTGTTCACAATTGTTTTGTTGGTTTTAATTACGAAAAGAACCTCTTATCTTTCGAGGATAGTGTGCGTTGCTACTATCCGGTATGCATAAATTATCATTATTTTCCACTCCTCTTACGTAGCGATCCATATCAAAACTTCGCATAAAAATAAATAATCTAATGAGAAAATTGGCAAGAATAAAGAGAAAGAGATGTTATGTTAACTTTAAAAAATATTACAATATCGTAATTGAAACTAGTAATATAACAAGCAATTGAAATCGAGTGACATAATAAGCATAATAATACTTAACACAAACATAAGTACATTATTTTAATTTCCATTACTAATGCCACCAACAATGCCCGATCCAAAAATCATCGGTAAAATCCAAGCATTCAGATATGTAGAGTCATCGAAGGATTATGATTCTCAATGAAATCAAAATCAAAAGTACCAAGGTCAGTTGAATCACCTAAAGGTGTTGTTCAATAAAATTCACTTCCTTTTCTTTCCTTTTAAGGATGCTTTGTATAAGCGACATAGATGTTCAGAACTCGACAAACTTTAGCCCAATGTCCTTTGTACCACATCTCAGCAAGAATCTCCCCAAGTCCTATAAGAACTTCCATGAACATCATTAATATGGTGCTTGTTATCGTGGTGGCTCGTATTTCTTTTAAGAGAGTTATATGGATAACTTCCGCCACGCCCACGTCCACGACCACGACCACGAATGTAGTTACGACCATGGCCACGACCACGGCCACGACCGCGACCACGACTAGGCCCATGATGATTTTTTCTTTCATTTTCATTTCGAATTGCAATATTTGCTTCGAAATCTTTGTCGCCAAGAGGCGGGATTGATGATTTTTCATCAAAAGTTCATTATTCTTCTCGACTACAAAAAGGCATGAAATCAGGTCAGAGTATTTTTTAAATCCGCGCACTCGATATTGTTGTTGTAAGGTTACATTCGATGCATGGAAGGTGGAGTATGTTTTTTCTAACATATCTTCCTCAGTGATTGTTTGCCCACAAAATTTTAGTTGTGAGACAATTTAAACATAGTGAGTTATACTCATTGACCTTTTAAAATCTTGAAGCGTAAAGCGCTCCATTCATCACTGAAGCCGGAAGTAAAACTTCCTTTTGATGGTCATATCTTTCTTGTAAATTTTTCCACAAATGACTTGGATCTTTAATTGTGAGGTATTCTCTTTTTAATCCCTCATCAAGATGATGACGAATGAAGATAATCGCTTTGGCTTTATTTTGTTTTGATGTTGTATTATTTTCTTGAATGGTATCTAAAAGATCCATTGATTCAAGATGCATTTCAACATCAATCATCCACGGCATATAATTATGGCCCGCAACATCAAGAGCAGCGAACTCAATTTTGGCAAGATTGGACATATTGGCAACTATTTATAGAGAAATAATTAATACATGTATTCAAATCGATATTACATTAAATAAATTACATGCCATGCTCAAATGCTATGCCAAGAAGCAACATAGGGATCATAATAAATGCTATTACTAAGAGAAAAAACGTGCGATCTGAATCATTTAGCTCTACACTAAGAATGAAACAAAGATACATAATGATAATAATTATACAAAAAAATGATATAGCGGACAACATTTGAAAATTTTTGTAAGAATTTTGAGGTAAGAAATAGTGTGTAGGGATGAAGTAAATTATGTAGGAGTGGTATCTATTTATAGAAATAATTTTTTTACCGTTAACTAGCCGTTATAATTTTACCGTTATATATATATATATATATATATATATTACCGTTATATATATGGCGTTTTTTAAACATCGATGATGTATACTATACAATAAATTACGTATTTAGAGGTGGTAATAACTTTTCATTATTAAAAGAAGGTAAAATAGTGAGTCGCCTATAATTTGTTTTAATCATATCATAAGTAGACTTAATGTAGATAAAAGGAAGAACTTTATTTTAACAACATCGTAAGTATGATAAATAAATGAAAGAACTTACGTTTGTTTGATGTACGTAAACCAAGAACGTTTGTACGATGTAGGTAGACGGAAGAACCTTACGATTGTTTGATGTTGATAAGCTGAATTTTAGAAATAAGAGCTTCGTGCTGATAACGTGTTATAAAACCAGAATTACAATTTCAGAGTATTTGGGAGAGAAGACTTATTCTTATAAGTTCATTCATTATCTCTCTTACATCAAACCTTCTATTTATAGTACATTTCAAACACCTAATACACATGTGACCACTTACTCCATATGTGTTATTGTGTTAGGTAAAACTAAACCAATAATCACCTACTTCATTCTTGTGTTAGGTAAAACCAAACCAATCCATATGTACACTAACTATTAAATGGTGCATCTACAATTAGTGGTACACCATATTATTTCTATCTTTTATAACATATATATATTATTGATTTGCTTAATTTATTAGAAATCACAATAGTTATAGAATTCATTGTAATATGCTATATATTACATAAATAATAATGTTGTATAATTATTTCTTTTAATTTTAATAGTATCTTTTGTTAAAATAATTTAATAAAATATCTATTTTATAATAATGTATATGTAAGATCTATCGTTAGCGAGTGTTTTAATTTAGTTCGTTCGAATTCCGGTAGCATCTACGTAGGAACATACCGCATTAGCCCAAATTCAATACCGATACTGGTGTAGGTAGTACTCAGGTAAAATACTTTGTTTTATTCTTAATTTTATAATTGTATGATGATAATTTTCTATATTTATATTAATTGTAGTTATTATTTATATATATAATATTTAAAATTATTGTTATTTCATATTAATTGTCATTATTATTTATTATTAAGATTTTTCAAAGCATGGTTATTGGTTGATATTATACAAGACAACTATATAATATACCAATATGGACTATTTTGTAATTTTTAAAATTTTAGGGACTATTTTATAAATTTAAAAATTTCAAACGATACGGTAGATCAAGTAGAATGCAAATCTGATTAAGTTCAGAGCTCAATCCGATACCAAGCACGTTACGATATTCATAACATTGGTCGTTAGTCATTTACAATATATAAACCAAATTTACCTAAATTGATATAAATTATATGTTATGGTACCAAATTTAAAACTAAATATTTAATTAACTTTATTGCATAATTCATCCCATATTCTTCTTATTATTATTTTAAAAAATATTCTTATTATTATTATTATTAATGATTTAAAAGGAGATCATGTTTATTAACCGAAATTTAATTAAAAAGACTGTTAAATAAAATTAACCGATTTAATTTAGTTCTCGACTTTTGTCGTTTACTATTAGGATCCACTAAGACCATTCTGCCTTTTTTGGTAATTTAAGGGCTACTTCTTTAATAATATAGCATTTTAAAGACCATTGTTTTTCAAATATAGTAATTTGGGACCACTACTTTTAAATATAGCAATTTAAGGACATATTTAATCGAAATAAAATCTAAAATCATCTATTGTGGTATTATATTCTAAATATTAGTAATGACATTAATAGGTAAAAAATAGTAATAATAAATTTATGTTACACTTAATATTAATTTCAATAATCAAAATTAAATATATTTGATATTATAGGTTATGGTATCAAATTTAAAAATTTGATCAAGATGATTTTAAAATTGAATTATGAAAAATTATGGTATCAAAACTAACATTAACCTAGAGATTTATTATGATTTTACTTATGTTATTTTCACATTACATTTAGTTTAAGATTCTTAATTAATCATGTTTAATTTAGGATCCAAGCTTAATTTAGATTAAAATTGGATCAAATATTTTGGGCATATTGAGATTTTGGCCAAAAAATTTGGCCTTTTAGAAAGCCTTTCTCCCAATCTCGTGAGGGTGAGTTCTCACCCTCGCAAGACCAAATACAGCATATCCAAACAAGACAAGAGACAACTTGGTTGCTTGAGATGAAGCCGAGTTAGTGGTCGTAATAGATAAGTTTATAAGAAAAGAATTTTGAAAACTAGAGAGAGCCACTTGTGTCTTTGTGTAAAAAATAGCCATGTGTAGTGTCATGTTCATCATTCTCACACCTGCAATAATAGTAGTAGTAGTAATAATAATAATAATAATAATAATAATAATAATAATAATAATAATAATAATAATAATAATAATAATAATAATAATAATAATAATAATAATAATAATAATAATAATAATAATACCAATACTAATAATAATAATAATAATAATAATAATAATAATAATAACAAGAATAACAATAATAATAATAATAATTTAATAATAATAATAATGATAAATTTCATAAATACTGCAATAAATTTAATAATAATATTTAACAAGAATTATAATAATGAAAATAAAATTAATTAGTCAATTTATGAATAATAATAATAATAGCAAATAAATACACTTTATAATAATATGGAATTTCATAATCTTGTGAATAAAATAAACATTTTAATAAAATATATTACATTTGTTAATAAAACTAATATATAGTAAAATCTGCCTAAATAAAAAATAATAATAATTTAAATAATAATGTTAATAATAATTACTTGTAAAACACATGTACACAAGTCTAACATGGCTATATTCACTAGATTATTCACATGTACAATGCATGTGTACATGGTAGTTAATACCAAGGTATACCTAAATGTATACATACACTAATACATACCATGTGCATGCATAATAGTATAGTAATGGGTACATACCACATGCATAATATGAAAGTAATGGGTACATGCCCGCACGGGTAGCTTGGTTGTCACAACTAATGAGGTCAATTCGAACAAGGTCCTAGGTTCGACTCACGTAACGAGAGGCGATGAGACCGCCTGTTAGAAGTGACTAAGATTAATATTATACCGTGATTCAATCCTTTCAATGGTGATCGAGCTCATGACTGGGGCCCTTGAGGTTGGTGATTCAACCATTTGGAACAAGTTATGGGTACATACCACATGCATAATAGTACCAGTAATATATGCATACACTAGTACGTGTATTTACCATAGTGTATTATGTTACACATGTCATAATTGGTAATATCACTATACATATACTAATACATATAGTAGTGTATGGTATAGTGCAATGTGTGTACATTACCATAGTATATTAGTATATACACATACTAGTATATGTATAGTATGCATCAAGTATACATGCATGTAAGTTACTTGAAAAGCCTTTAATTCAAGTGTCGCGTTTTGACTTGTTTAATTCTCCATGCTGTGCGTTGAGTAAGTTCTTGATGTGCTGAGCATTTCATCAAAACGTCTGCGTTTAAACTTAATTCACGTGTGTCTGAGATGCCCCAATGCAAAAGACAACTCTTCAGTCAACCCATTAGAACATTCTCGACTCTCTCTCTGAGAGCTTCACTCACTCCTTTTCTTTCTTCTTGACTCCTCATCTATATCCTTGATCCGCTTCGATTCGGTGTGGTTTTATGTTGGCTTTTACTTGTGATTCTTCACACTTCTAGTTTCTTCTCCCAATTATAAACCACACACCGCTTAGGGCTTCAAGCAGCGAAAAGAGATGGTGGAGGACGAGCATGAGGTCTACGGCGGAGAGATCCCCGATGTCGACAGTAATATGGACCCTAACAACGCTGATGTCGACATGCCACAGCAGATGATTTCGCTGTTAAGGTCCCTCCTCCCCTTCCCTCCCCTTCCCTCCCCTCAACCCTAATGATTGAAATCGATTATACGTTTTTCGTGTTAATTGGCCCGCTTCTTTATGGTGCAGGAGTTGGATGAGATGAAGAAGAGATTGAAGGAGATGGAGGAAAAAGCTGCTGCTCTTCGCGAAATGCAAGCTAAGGTCGAGAAGGAAATGGGTTCTGTTCAAGGTTTAATGAATTTGGTTTTCCTTTTGTTACACATCAATTGTTTTCGTTTTGGAATGATCCTCTATATAGCTTATGTTTCAGCTCTAATTTCAGCTTGAAATACCTTTTGATTGTCCTCGTGTTTAAAATTTTTTCCAATGGTAAAGTTGGTAGGCTTGTTTGAAAATTTTGCTTGATTCTAAATATTGTTTGTTTTTTGTTGATCTCTTGTTTATGTACAGACCCAGCCAATGCATCTGCTAATGAAGCAAACAGGGAGGTAGCTGATACTCGCTCCGTGTTTGTTGGCAACGTGAAGAGTTTACAGAACTTAACGCTATTTTCTTCTTTTTTATTTATTTTGGCGCTAGATTTTGTTATTTTGACGCTTTTTTGTGTATTTTGTGCCCCTACTTATCTCTACCTCATACCCCAATTCTTTTATATCCTAACCACATGCACGTTCCCCTGTTTCAACCCGATCTTTCTCCACCAACTCTCAGTTCCTTCCTCTGTTATCTCTGTTTCTCTCCCACACTCTTGATTTTCCTGTTTTGGTATGTATATCTTCCTCTTGCATATCTATGCACATATAAAGAAATTGTATTGATAATTCTTAGATTACCCTGTTATTTGGATGTATTGATAATTATGAAAATTATGAACTTTTCCTCTTGTTTGAAGTGGTGGTATGTAGAGAAAAGGGTCAGTGTATTCGGAGGAGGGTCATGTAGTGAACACATGGATTTTTGTTGATCGTATATTGATGTTGTTTGGACAAACATCGAGGTACGTTTGTTTTCATGTTCTGATCCATAGCAGATTGTTGCTTGTATAATCCACTATCATCATTGCTTGTTGTTTAAACTAGAGACTATTTAGCATTACTTTACAAAGGTCGAGGAAATGGGGTTGGATACAAAATCGATGTTTCTATGTGCCATTAGGGTACTGACTTCAATGACTTGGGTATTTCTTTTGTTGTTAATCACCCAGAGCTGCTTACTTTTAGCATTGAGCAGAGGCTAAAACCCCATATAGAGGTAAAGAAGGAAAAAGACATTAGTTGAGTTCGTGTAAGTTAGTCAGGATATTTAACAAAAACTCAACTTTACTGAATATTTTAGTTTAATTTGAAAATAGGAAGGGAGGCTATTTTCATAGAGTTAAAGAAAGAGAAAGACACAAATCCCCATTTTCATGGAGAAATTATTTTATAGTAAGGCAGTAGCGCCTGATAAGTACATGTCGATTTTAATCATGCCTTGGATCACCCACCTCCTTGGCAAAACCTTCGACAAAGTCAAAGTATTGGCGGGGCATAGGATCATCTTCATTTATTTTCTCATATTCTAGAATTATCTTCACATAGCCAGTTGTTTCATTTTTTGGGGCAGCTTGGAAGGTAGTCTTCCAGGTCTTACAATTTCTTAGGACATCACCCTCCAATGCTGTTAAAGTCAGTGTCTTGTTCGCTTTGTCCACTTGGGTCCTCTCCTTGAAAATCTCAGCCTTCCCATCTGTTCATGTTCACAAATATGACGGTCTTAACATCACATCAAGAACATTTGAACCTAAAACTATAATAATTGAGTGAGATGTAAATCCTCTCTTCCTTTTTTACACAAAGTTGCGTTGAAAACATTTATTGAATTTACTTAGAAATTAGAGTGAATGATAAATATGCATAGACTATTTTTGGAAACTAGAAAACAAGAACTTACTCAAGTTATAGTGCCATATGATTATTTGAAGATATCTCGAATACTAAACTTTTAAAAATTTTAAAGTGAAAGAAACATGTAAGAGGTAAGAGTGTCCCACCGGTGTATTAGAAATTTATAGAACTAAAATTTATTTGTGACATTCCTATAAACAAAATGTTTTAAAAATTAAATTAAATAACAAGTTACAATTTACTAGTAGCAATTGCTCCTAATAAATTTTTAATTCAATCTTTTACTCTAAATTTATTCAAATGTCATTTGATTTTATGTTTCATATGTGTATTTAGTTGTCATCATTATAAGAGTAACTTGACTTAATTCACGCATGAACTTTATTTTGTTTGCTTTGAAATCAGAAAGTTTTAATTTGGCTTGAATGGTCAATATATATATAATTGTTGGTTAGAACATTGAATTTTCATTTGTAAATTTGCTAAAACTTTCTTAATTAGGAAATGTTTATATTAAAATATTAAGGTTACGGAAAGTAACCCGACCCTATAAATTTGCGATTTATTCATTCCTACTTATTTAATAGATAGCTAATACATTGTATTTTTTACAAGATCGAAAATGAGTACAATACTAAAGCGTAAAAAAGAGCTAAAATGAGTACAATACTAAAGCGTAAAAAAGAGCTATTAAGTGCGACGGCAACAGCTAACAGTACAATCGACCCGAAACGTAAATTGTTGTTGTCTAATGCTTTAGCAGCAGTGAATGACTCGAATGATGGCCCAACTGAGTATTCTTTACCCCGAAATTTAGGCGGTAATAATTTAATTTTAATTTGATTTTAGTTGTAATTGTTTTGTATGCTTGTTTATGTTAATATTGGATTTTCAATGTTGTAGTGTCAAATAAATATAAGAAGGTGGCTTTTCCTTCGAAAAAAACATTTAGCAATATAAACATTTCAAGTTCGGGAACTAGACTGACAATGATACATAATAATAATAGAGATCAAGGTAATTTATCTTCCATTTTAAATATTTAAAGTTAAATATTTTTTTACAAGTAAAACTCTATTGATATTTTTACCATTACAATGTCAATGGAAGAGTTAGAAGGGCAATCTACCCTAATCCACCAAATGAGAGTATCGGATCGGATGTTAGAGGTAATATTTAATAAAATCTCTTTTATATTGCACTTATTATTATGTATTTCATAATGATTTTTAATAGATCCTCAACGGAGACTGTTGACAAAATATTTGATGCTAATAATGGTAATATTAAATTTAATAAAGTTTATTACATTTTTATTAGTACGTTGTTATTAACAATTAATGATTAACTTCAATTTTTTTCTTAACTAAGATGAGGTAAGTGGAAAACGAGGTCGTAGTCTTACTAGAGGGTTAAACACCCAAAAGTATACACGTAAATATGGGAAAACCTAAAATTATTATTCCTAAGGGAATTAACAAGCCCGTCGGGGAGCATAGTTCTAAACATGCAACTCAGTTGAGTTTTGATTAGACTGGAAGGCCCAATGCAAGTTGAGGGTGAGCAAACATTCCAAATGAGAAAAAAGAAGATATTTTCAGAAAGTTGGTTGTAAGTTTTTTCTTTTTCTATTCACTTTAATAATATTTTGTTCTAATTTTTTATATAATATAATGTAACATATCTCTATTTTCTCAATGTAGAATAAGCTAAGTTATGAAGTGGATGAGCCCCATGTATTCAAAGTGCATATGGAAATCATTTGCTAGGCAATATTCCACTTTTGGTCTAATGCTCGTAGATATTTTCAAAAATTAAAGTTGAAGGCGATCTCAGCGTTAGCGAAACAAAGTGTTTATGAAAAACTTTCTACTCGTCTTAATGATTGGCTTTGGTTGTGTGACTTTTGGGAGAGAACATTTTAAGGTATATATTATCATTTTATTTTAATTTAGTATTTATAATAAATGCACTTGAATTTTATTTATAGATTATTTAAGAAATTTTGTATAATAATTCTAAACTATTTGATGTGTTGTAGAAAATCTCAATGACTCAATCCAACAATAGGAAAAAATGAAACACAATCACAAATTGGGAGCGAAATCTCAAAGACATCAATCTGAGCATGTAATTACTTACTTCATTCATTTTCCTTTTTGACAAAATTATATAAGCGATTTTTATTTACAATTTCTATGTTACAAAATTTGGACGATATTGATATGTACGAGGCTCAATTTTACAATCCTAAAGTCGGATGGGCTGATGAAGAGGTCGAGGCAAACTGTGTAAGTTGTATTTAATGTTTTTATTTTTTATGTTTATTTTCTTTGGAATAACTGTAAGTATCTCATTGAACAACCGGTGTAATTCCATTGGTAAAGCCGAATGAGAAAAATTCTAATATTTCTTTTGCAAAAAAATTGGATATAGATTCTTTGCTTTAATCTCATTTAGATTATGTATCATCGTTATATTTAATATGAACAAATTTTCTGATTTTTGTATAACAGGTTGAAATGAAAAAATCGCGAGAAGAACAAGAAAATTTATCGAAGGATGTTCCTCGTATGAGTGCGAGAACAAATTTGCATCCAAGTGCTAGGAGAAAATTCTATGTATGCCAAATCGAAGGCCTATCTAAAAAAATCTAATAATGGTTCTACTTTGAGACATCATCAAATCGAGTACGATTAGAAGAGGAGTTGGCATCTACACAAGAGGAATTGGAGAGTTCAAAGGCTGAGTTAGCTCTACAAAAACAACTGTTGAAGTTTGTGGTGAAATCGTTGAAAAGATGATGCGAAGTTTTCTAAAATTATTAATCAATTTGATTGGTAAGTGTTTTTCATATCTAAACGTGTTGAATAGAAGTTTGGCATATTTATTAATTATTTTCTTTTATTATGTTAACTTTTCTTCCATCTTTTACTAAGATGGAAATTAGTTGATTATATAAATTGATTATTTTGGTTATTTATGCTTTTTTAATGCGAGATGTAATGTGAAGTTGGAACTTGGGAGCCGTTTAATGGACTACTTTTTATTTATTATTATTATTTTGGTTTGTTTATTGGATCAATGAAAGGAAAGTAGATTGAAAGAAATTTATGTTGAGAGAAGATTTAAATATGTTAGGACTCATATGATGATAATATGCTATTTTCTATTGTTAGCTTTAAGGATTCTCTTTACGCTTTACTTAATCTCGTTTAGAAATTGATTGAATTTTTTTAAAATTCGTGTTTCATGTTTATAATTCATCTAGATCACATTGGAAATTTTGACAAGAACATATGTTTGGGTCTATATTTGTTTCCCATTATGCATATACTAATATAATTCATTTTTTCCCCTTTGTTCCTTGGAGAGAGGTATTGGCGCTAATGACATTGACCCAAAATTGATGTTCTTTATAATCCCATGTTTTTAATGTTATTCCCACAAAAGTCACAATATATTGGCTTTCATTTTCGGTTTTGAGCTTTTAGCATCTCTTGCTAAATTTAACATTTCAAGTTACATTGTAAACTAAAAATTTATGTTTAACTTTTGATTTTTAAATGAAAACATATTGAAAGTAATATGTCTATATTTACGTACTAAATAAAAGTTCACTAATTTAATTAACTAAAGGAAAATGAAATATTAAATTACCAAACATTACCAATCAATAAATTTTTATTAGATAACTTCTTCCTCAAATGAAAATATATTTTGAATTATACAAATTAATATAAATTAAATTATAATGATTAATTATTATAAGAATGAACCTTTAAACTAATTTAAACTATATGGACCGAATCTAAAGAACTCTTTTCATCTTTTCTAAAATACTTAACGATCATTATTTTTTGCTATAAATACTTCTTTAACAATCATATAATGTGGTTGCTATAAAGAATTCATGTAAATTTAGCAACCAAATTTATTAGTTACTAATGAAAATTTGAAATACTTGGAGTGACCACTCAATAGTTAGTTGTTAATAATAATTTTCTATAGCGACCATTAAAGTTGTCGCTAAAATTGTTAAATTTGGCCGTTATATTATTATCCATGAATTGTAAGTTTTAGTGACCATCTATAACCACCAAGTATTGATTGGTCGGTAGTATATATCGTAACTTATATATTGCAACCAAGTAATTTTGGTTGCAAAATGTATATAATTAGCAACCATTTTATTATGGTTCTTGAGAATTTGCTCATGTAAATTTAGTAACCAAATTTATTGGTTGCTGATGAAAAATTTGAAATACTTGTAGTGACCACTCAATAATTGGTTGTTAATTTGGTTGTTAATAATAATTTTCTATAGCGACCATTAAAGTTGTCGCTAAAATTGTAAAATTTGGTCGTTATATTATTATCCATAAATTGTAAGTTTTAGTAACCATCTATAGCCACCAAATATTGATTGGTCGGTAAAAAAATACGTAACTTATATATTGCAACCAAGTAATTTTTTGTTACAAAATGTATATAATTAGCAACCATTTTACTATGGTTGCTGAGAATTTGGTTGCTGAAACTAAATTTTCTTGTAGTGATAGTTGATACCACCGTTGCAGAATCAATAGACAATTCCACTTGGGAAACCTGTTATTTGTAGTGACATACAATTTTTAGTGGTAACTGTTTCAATCAATGCTAATTTTCTGTTAAAAAATTGCAAGTTAACAGAATATATAGTAATTAAGAAGTTATTAAATTATAGTATATTTTAATATTCTATTATTTTAGTAATTAATTCAAAATTTAAAATAAAATTTTATAAAAATATTCAAATTAAATAATTATAATAAATATATTTAAAATTTAATATATCTTAATAAAAATTTCAAAATTTTTATGAAATAAAAGTTTAAATTATAGAATATTTAACTATAGATAAAAAATCAGTTTTAACAATAAAATATATGTTAATAAATAAGTATTATTTTTAATTTATATTATATGATTATTTGTTTTAATAACATTAATAATTATTATTATCAATGAAGTTTCTATAAGATACTAACATAAAAATGAGATACTTAACTGATTAATTTAATTTAATATTTAAGTATCATGAATAATAAAATGGAAATAAATTGATATTAACAATTAATTTTTTAATTTTATTTGAAAATAAAATCTAAAATCAACAAACAAAGATAAAATCACAAGAGAAAATATATAATTGAAATCAAATCACCCTTGATGATAATTAAATTAAGTACCAAAAAGAAAAAGAAGCGGAAGAACTTGATCTCATTAATGTTACTTTGCGTGTTCTCGAACGTATGTAATGGAAAGATGAACCATGAAACAATTAATCTCTTCCATCCAGAATATGACCAAGTGTTACTTCGTTAATCAATTGTGGAGTGACCTTCTTTGACACATAGAATTATTCCTTTTTACCATAAAGTATTGTTGTGTTTATAGAACCTCTTGCAATATTGTTTTGGAAACAGAATAGGATAATAGGGCGTGATTTATATTATTTCTTGATTAAAATATTAAATGTTTTTTCCTTTTTCTTGTAATTAATACTTTGTGCAATCTATTTTGTCAAAATAATACAAAAATAATTGGATTAGATAAATTAATAAAATGAAAGAATAAATTACCAAAGTCAATCAGAGAGAGAGAGATATGTGTATATATCCTTTGTTCTATCAGAAAACTTGATGCAAAAAATAGGAAAAAAAATTCGAATATATCTCCCACTATAAGACAGCCCAAAAAACGCTTGGTCATGATCGCTTTTGTAAGGCCAACTTGAGTATTGAGCACTTACCTGTAAGTTCATAACGAAGTGAAGATTAGTGTGTATACTAAATTCAAATTTTGGAATTTTATCAATAATTTACTCGTATCGATAGAAATCCAGTATTTTTGGAATCCTTATTATTTTCATAAACGAGCCCACGATTACGAATCTTTTTTTGTTCCAACAAATACTAACTATTAGGAAATGCAATGGCTTATTTGATTCAAAAATTATTATTCTTTTTTTCGATAAGATTCCTTTTTATTTTCATGAACGAGCCTGTTAAAAACCTTTGTATTATTTCTGTATAATAGTTTCTAATCTGATGATGATTTGTTTGGACTTGATTTTGCAAAAATGGAAGAGGACAAGAAAATAAAGAAGACACTCAAAGTTTACGTAGTTCGATAGCACAAAGTTAGTTACGTCTAAGGCCAATCACACACACACCGGATATTATTAGGATCAAGAACATGAGAAAATACAAGAGATTGAGTTTTTAAAATACTTGCAAGAGTTTTTCTTAAAAACTTTCTAGTACCCACTGTAATGTACTCTAGCATTCTCTATTTCCTCACTTGAATGACAGAATGTAAACTCAATGAATTGATTGTATATTGGTATTTTCTCTTTTATCTGAATGCTTGAGCCCTGGCTATTTATAATTGTTGTAGTTAATCTGCTACCTTTTGATGTATTATATTGAGTCAACATATGCTTGCCTTGTCCACGTGACTTTAATTAAAGACTCTCTTTAATTATCTTGTTCTTTCTCGCAAGCCTTTGACTGGGTCCATGAATGCGCATGCCTTTGTCCACGTGTTTCACTTGAAAAACCTTTGCCTTTATTCCTTTAAAGCCTTCCATCATACTTTAATATATTTCCAAATGAAGTGTTGCGTTTTGTGGCTATGCATAGTGTGCCTCACGTGTGTCAGGAACATAAGTGGCATAGGTGAGTTAATGACTTCAGACAACTCCTTTAGAACTTTCGAGAGTCATTTTCTTCTTCTCTTCGTAGGTTCAGACTTCTCCTTTTTTACCCCTTCTGTGTGCTTTGATATATAGTGTTTATGTGTATATTTATGAAGAATCTTTTTTGTTTCTTCACATTTTTCCCTCCTTCTTTATAAACCATTACTCAATCTTTTGATTCGTGGTCAATTTCTAAAATCTGAAATCCTAAAAAAAATTTGAAACCCTAATTTTTTCTTTCTTTTCTTCTGGTGTTGTGCGATCGACGGGTAATCTCCTTTTTTCTTTCAAGGTGCTTCATTTATCTGTAGAAACTCTCTACAGAAAATGAATTTCTTTATTGGAACTACTTTTGTTCCAAAATTTGACAGGTTTTCCTCTCCTCTTATTTTTTTCAAGTCGACTTCTCCACTGTTGACCTTATCTCTAATGAAGTGGAGTCGGACGTCTATGTGCTTCGATCTCTCATGTAGGACTGGGTCCTTACTGAGATAAATTGCACTTTGACTGTCTGTGTGTATAGTTGCCTCTGTTATTTGTATTTTGATTTCTGATAGTAGTCCCTTAAGTCATATGAGCTCCTTTAGGTCTTCTGTGATTGCGTAAAATTTTGCTTCTGTTGTAGATAGTGACACCACTACTTGTTGTTGCACTTTTCAGCTTACTGTGTTACCTGATAGTGTAAAATAGTATGCTGATAAAGATTTGTGCGTGTCCTTGTTTGCTGTATAATCTGCATCTACATAGACATTGAAATTCATATGTTTATTTATTTCTAGGTTAGACTTAGAAAAACATAGTCCATGGTTTAGGGTAGACTTAGAAAAACATAGTCCATGGTTTAGGGTCCCCTTTAGATATCTAAGTACTATCTTAAAACCAGACAAATGTTTTAAACCTGGATTAGACATGAATCTTCTAAGTAGGCTTATTGCATGATCTAAGTTAAGTCTAGTACAAATCATAATGTACACGATACATCCTATACCCACATCATAAGCATATTTCTGCATGTGTTCCTTCTCTGCTTCTATTGCTGGACTCTTATCAGCTGTTAGCTGTAAGTGTGTGGCAATTGAAGCAGGGCTTGGTTTAGAGTCTTCCATGTTGAACTTGCATAGGACTTTCCTAAGTCAAGTCTAGTACAAATCATAATGTACATGATACATCCTATACCCACATCATAAGCATATTTCTGCATGTGTTCCTTCTCTGCTTCTATTGCTGGACTCTTATCAGCTGTTAGATGTAAGTGTGTGGCAATTGAAGCAGGGCTTGGTTTAGAGTCTTCCATGTTGAACTTGCATAGGAATTTCCTAATGTAGTCCCTCTGTATCAACCACAGTTTCCCTTTAGCTTCATTCCTTATGATTTGCATTCCCAATAGCTTCTTAGCTCTCCCTAGGTCTTTCATGTCAAAGGACTTCTTCAAAGCATCTTTCACTTCTTGAATTTTTTTCATCAGCTTTCCTGTGATGATTAAATCATCAACATACACCAACATATAGACCACTTCCTCTTTCTTCAAGCCTTTGTAGTATAGACAGTAATCATAGGCACTCCTTTTGAACCTCAGTTCTATCACCACCTCATGGAAATTCTTGTTCCATTGCCTAGGGGCTTGTTTCAGGCCATATAGTGATTTCTCTAGCAAACACACATGATATGATTTCTGCTTATCTATGAAGCTAATAGGTTGCTTCATGTAGATGGTTTCCTCTAGTCTTCCATATAGGAAGGCTATCCTCACATCCATCTGATGTATATCCCAATCATTTAATGTTGCTAGAATAAAAATTATCCTTACTGTTTTAAACTTGACCACTGGAGAAAAAATTTCCTTGTAGTCTATACCTTCCCTTTGCCTGAAGCCTTTTGTAACTAGTCTCGCCTTGTAGGTCTTCAGGTCAGCTTCTGTTACTCCATCCTTGAGTTTAAAAATTCACTTGCATTCAATCACCTTAGCATTAGGTGGCTTGGGAACTAGCTTCCAAGTCTCATTCTTCATTAGAGAAGAGTATTCACTTTAGCAAGCCTTTTTTCACTGATTTGCATCAGTTCTCTTCATAGCCTCCACATAACTTTCTGGTGCTTCAAATTCTACAGATTCTACAACTAAACAAGCATATTCAACTAGATTAGTGTCAAGATACCTTCTGTTTGATATTACCTACCTTGGTTCTCTATCTCTAACTAGTTGATAGTCTTGTAAAGGTGTTTGATCTTCAATTTCTCCTTCTTCTTGTTCTGTTCCCTCCTGAGTGTTAGAATTGGAGCCCTGTCTTTCTTCTACTGCTTCTATAGGCTGTTCAGTAGCTAGTTCTGTTTCTCCTCCCTCATATGTGGAGGGTGGGACATAAAAAGGAGTCAAGTTGTTGTTTGACCCCAGCTGCTGTAAGACAATTTCCTGAACCTGCATTCCTCCATCTTTCTTCTTCAGGAGTGGGAATTTAGTTTCCCTGAACACCACATCTCTGCTTATTTGAGTTTTGTGAATTCCTGGCTGTAAGACTTGCATCCAAAAGGTCTTAGGTTAGTCAAATTTGCATCCAAAAGGTCTTAGGTTAGTCAAATTTGGTTTAGTTCCAGTCCATACCTCTTCAGGAGTTTGGTACTTATTAGCTGATGTAGGCAATCTGTTAATTAGGTATGCCGTTGTCTTTATGGCTTCTCCCCACAGTGTTTGGGATAGGCCTGAAGATAGTAGCATGCACCTTGTCTTCTCTAGGAGTGTCCTGTTCGGCCTTTCTGCTATTCCATTCTGTTGAGGGGTAGCTTTAACTGTTCTGTGTCTTTGAATCCCTTTCTTTTCACAGTAGTCACCAAACTCCTTATTGCAAAACTCTAAGCCATTATTTGTCCTCAAGCACTTTAGCTTTTTTCTTGTTTGGTTCTCCATCATTGTATGCCACTTGATGAATACTTCTAGAGATTTATCTTTAGACTTTCAAAGATAGATCCAGCATTTTCTGGATCTTTCATCAATGATTGACATGAAGTATCTCTTTCCTCCCATGTTTTGAGTCTGTGCTGGCCCCCATAAGTCACTGTGAGCATACTTCATGTTGCTAGTGGCTCTTCTTGCAATTTTTGGGAAAGGAGTTCTGTGATATTTCTCTAGAATACATCCTTCACAGAACTCAATTCTCTTCACAGTAGCATTAGGCAACAGCCTTTGTTGTTCAAGGTGCTTCAAACTCTTGTTTCCTGCATGTCCTAATCTTGCGTGCCATAGGATTGTTGAGTTCAGCTCCTTTTCTTCTACTGTTAGGTTGATTTCTGTGATTCCTACAACATAGTATAGGCCTCCTCTCTCAATTACCCTTATAACCTACTTTCCATCCTTTATGATTTCTTTCAAGCCATCTTTGAATCTGATCTTGTATCCTTGCTTGTAAAAAACACTTCCGGATAGGAGATTCCTTCTAATTCCAGGGACATATCTCACATTGCTCAATGTCCTTCTCTTTCCATCATGCATCTTGATGGAAACATTGCCAATGCCCTTGATATCCTACTTCCCTGCATCTGCCATCCTCACCTTAGCTGACAAGTTCTCAAATGTAGAAAACCACTCTTTGTGAGAAGTTACATGCATTGTATAGCCTGAATCTAGAATCCAATCAGTAGTTGGCTCTTCTACTTCAGTTGTCAATGCAAGAATTTCATCTTCGCTTGTTTCTTCAAGCTTTTCAACATTTCCAGCAACAGCCTTCTCTTCCTCTTTATCCTTCTTTTTCTTCCTGCAATTTCTAACAAAATGACCAATTTTATCACAGTAAAAACATTTCTTACCTTTAGCTTTACCCTTTTTCTTGTCATCATCAGTCTTTTTTTGTTTGCCCTTTCCTTTAGTTTTCTGTCCACCTTTCTTTAAGCCATGTTGAGTTGGTTTGTTCTCGGATTTGTTTTCCAAGAACATCACTTCTAGTTCCTTCTTGAAGTGATTATTATCTATCACTTACTCCATCAAAGAGTCAAGAACCCTCTTTACTATTAGAGCATCACCACTAGCATGCTTCACCACTTTTCTGAATGCATTATACTCCTGTGGTAGGGATTTTAGAATCACCACTGCTTGGTGTTCTTCAGAAATTACCTCTCCAGCAACTTCAAGATCATGAATTAGTTTAAAAAAGTAATCCAGATTGTCTTCTAGAGTTACTGTTGTGTTCATCTTGAAGTTGGCAAGATTGTGTAGCAATGTCATCTTATTTGGTAGGCATTTTTTGGAGTAAATCTTATCCAATTTATCCTATAGAAGCTTTGCTGTGTTGCAATCTTTCACCTTTCTAATGACAATTGGTGAAAGATGCAACATTAGTTTGCAATGTGCTAATCTTGCCTTCAGGATCTTGCTCATCTTCATATGTAGCATCTATGGCTCCAAAGCACTCATAGGATTCAAGGACGGCTTGCATCTGTAATTTTTATATTGCAAAATCTTCCTTTCCAATGAATACTTCCATCTCCTTTCCCACCATCTTGTAGGATCTTTGTAAAGACTTCGTGTTTGAGCTTTTTTTGATGAATTCTTGGCTGGTGAATATAGGCAGAAACTTTAAAATGGCTCTGATACCAATCTGTTAGAAACCTTTGTATTATTTCTGTATAATACTTTTTGATCTGATGATGATTTGTTTGGACTTGATTTTTCAGAAATAGAAGAGGACAAGAAAATAAAGAAGACACTCAAAGTTTACTTGGTTTGATAGCACAAAGCTATCTACGTCCAAGGCCAATCACACACTGACTGGATATTATTAGGATCAAGAACAGGAGAAAATACAAGAGATTGAGTTTTTAAAACACCAGCAAGAGTTTTTCCCAAAAACTCTCTAGTACCCACTGTAATGTACTCTAGCACTCTCTATTTCCTCACTAGAATTACAGAATGTAAACTCAATGAATTGATTGTATATCGGTATTTTCTCTGTTATCTGAATGCTAGAGACTTGGCTATTTATAATTGTTGTAGTTAATCTGCTACCTTCTGATGTATTAGACTAAGTCAACATATACTTGCCTTGTCCACGTGACTTTAATTAAAGACTCTCTTTAATTATCTTGTTCTTTCTCACAAGCCTTTGACTGGGTCCATGAATGTGCATGCCTTTGCCAGGTGTTTCACTTGAAAAATTATTGATTTTATTCCTTTAAAGTCTTCCATCATACTTTAACATATTTCCAAATGAAGTGTTGCGTTTTGTGGCTATGCATAGTGTGCCTCACGTGTGTCTGGAACATAAGTGGCATAGGTGAGTTAATAATTTCAGACAACTCCTTTAGAACTTTCGAGAGTCATTTTCTTCTTCTCTTCGTAGGCTTCAAACTTCTCCTCTTTTACCCCTTCTGTGTTCTTTAATCTGTAGTGTTTCTGTGTAGATTTATGATGAATCTTTTGTGTTTCTTCACAGAGCTCATGATTACGGGTCTCATTTTTATTCAAATTGAAAAAAAGGAAGTTGATTGGTATTATCCAAGGTTTATTTCTCATATGTGTTGTAGAGTATCACAAATTTTTTAAAGAACCAAAGGTTCAAATTGGATATGAGATGATTTACAACCAGTGAGACGATGGGAGATAAGCTTCATCGCCGAGAGGGAAACAGCTCTGATCTCTTTGGCGCAACTGGGCCATCTTAGATCTCGCCTAAAAAAGTTTGATTAAATCATCTACTGAAATAGTACTTTATCCCTAAATGTCTAGTCAATTGCTACGTCGCATCGCATTTTAGGAAGAACCAGCTAGCTCTGGATTCAAGTGCCAAGGTGGAATTAGGATACAGGTGATATATATATACCTATAGGAAAAAAAGTATGGTCAAAGTTTTCTGATATTTTGATCAAGATGTAAAAAAGGTCATTTAACTACGAAGTTATTAATATTCATATATTAAAATGCATGCACGAAAGTTGATTAACTTAATTGATTAACGATTTATAACTCTTAACTCCAATTTCGTTTGTCAAATGACTTTATTTTGGTTGATGAAGAACTGAAGGGAACAATACTTTCCCTGTATTCATAAAGGATCCGCTTCTTTTCTTAGTTGTAGAAGCACGACATATAGTTCCACCCCTAACTTGAAATTTGGCCGGATAATAATGACACCCATCGCCAGTTGGTTCCGTTAAGGAAGAAGTATCAGTACATGACATAAAACTAAAAAGATCATTTGATGCCACTAATCTTTGTTCGAGTAATTTAATGGGGTTTATCCTATATCAACCTCCTTAACGATTTGATACAAAAAATCTCGTCAACTATATTATGTTGGACTACATCAAATTGCTACGTGTATTCAGTATTCACCTTCACCATTACATGATCATTGCATCACCAATATGACTGGTGGCAAGTGTTAACAGTCTGTGGGAAGAGGATACTGGCAGTATATATTATTCTTCATACAAAGGAAGAATCTCTCATATGCCAATGCCATTTTAGCTGCCGTAAACATAGAAATCGCATACTCTTTGCACGCCGTGCCTTTCTTTCTTAACACGTGAGGCCCATCTGTTATCACCATTTCCAAGGCCTCAACTAAGGACTTCACGTTAGGCGAAAATGTATAGCCATATTCATCACTTATCACCACCGTCCCAACTATGCTTGGATAATTTGGGGTCAGAACTGGCTTACCACAATGCATAGCTTCGATAAGTGTAAGATCAAGGCCTTGAGGTCTCAGAGTTGGGTTGACAAAAACATCAATCGCGTTGTAGAATTCAGATAATTCGGACGGCTCCAATGCACCTAACACCTTCACGTTAGGTCCCAATTCAGCATATCTTCTTCCCCAGGGACCAGCCCCTGCAACAAGCAAGCACACACCTGGATACCGCTTTGTGATCAGCGAGAAAGATTCATAAAGAAGTGGATGACCTTTATCTCTTACTAATCTCCCTGCAACTCCCATCACGACGTTACTTCTCTCAACTGAAATACCGTATCTTCTTCTAAATCTTGCACCAACTTCGGGATCTTGCACGAATTTCGTATTGTCCTCACCATTTAATATGACATGGACATTCCTCTGAGGAAGTTGGTATATGTTAACTAGTACCTCGGAGGCACTGTTGCTTATACAAATATGTTGTTTGTAGCTAGAGAAGAATCTAATCTCTTCAATGAGTTTCGGCATTCATGGGACCTGGCAAAACCCCATTTGGATTGGAAAAGAGCGCTTCAAATAACTTGGAGTGCATAATTTCATACCAAATACCATGCCATGTAACCGCCAAATTGGGCACCATTTTCGCTCTCCAATGTGGTAATGAAACACTCTCGGTATGGACGTAATCAAATGCTTCATTCCTGTCTATTTTGTTGAATATCTCGAATGCAAGTGAGCAATTGACAGAACCATGATCATTGGCAGCAAAATAAACATGAAGATTACCATCATGAATATCACTGTGTTGCTTCCGATCCGAGGGCACAGTGAATACATGGATTTCATGGCCTCGAACAGCAAGAGCATGATATAGAGTTGAAGCATGACGTTCCATGCCTCCGGGTGCTGCACCTGCAGGCCATGTCTTGGAGAAAACTGCAAGCTTGAGCCTCTCAGATGTGGGTCCAAAACAAAGCTTGTTCCATGGAAATCTGGCATCTCTAAGGTCACCAATATATGAAGTTTGCCCAGCAAAAGAGAGTGGTTGATGTTGACGCCCAAGTGAGGAAATGAACATGAAAATGGAGGTAAAGAGAAAAGCTAATGTGGTGAGAATGGTCGAGAATCTAGTAGATAGGAGATTAGCTGATGAAGAAGAGGTTCTGCAGGTTTGGTGTTTCAAGCCCATTGCTTCCCTAGGTCAAAGGATTACAGGACATGCTATACTTAAACACGAGTTTCGAGTTTATGTGCTAATTTTACCGATTGTATTTAATGCTTTATAATTATACCATCCATGCCGGATCTCCCCGAGCTCTAAGCAATTTTGTGTAGGGACCATTGACAAATTGGCAACTCCTTCGCCACTTCCAATCCTTAAGGTGATATAAGTAGTCTTGAAAACGTATCAAGAAGGCATTGCCTGACCTAGACATTATCTTCATTTTTTTATTTTTATCTATGAGATATTTTAGATGATTCTCAATTATAAAAAGATAATTTTTAAATTATTTACACTCAAAAGACCTATCCGATTTAAGCAGAATAACATTCAAATCAATCCCTACTTAAGTCGGATAGATCTTTTACAGGAGACAAAATTCTAACTCTAAAATTTAAAAGACTACATACATAAAAAAAAAAAGATTCGAATTCGTGACTTCAATTAAAACAGAAAAATTCCTTATTAATTTAACTACGCCCCGAGGTTATACGAGAGTAACGAGAGTACTTTGACCTTCAGGCTTCAACATAAGACGAGACAATGTATTGCACGAGAAAAGATCATCTGTCCAGTATTACTCTGTTTTATTCTGTCCAATGAAATCTTAATCATTTATTTTATAGAACTCACGCGGGATTCATATATATAAATGACTTAAATTTATTAGATAGAATAAACATAATATTGTATGAAGATCCTGACTTAAATATTGCACCGTGGATTTGGTTTTGACCTAAGCCATCAAGCCTACCCGAGATGCCGACTTCGTGACGGATTAATATTATTTTTATATAAAGAAGTCAATGTCACAAATGAATTTGGCAAGTGTAGTGAAACAAAGGCGTCGACCTTCCTCATTTCTTCTCCTAGAATTACTACGAAGGTTACTCGATCTTGTGCACAAGTGATATATAGAAAAGTGAAAATGAAGAAAATGACATATTTCAAAATAAGAAATAAAGCAATTGGAGATATATCCAATTTAGTCATGTGAAAGGTAAGTGTTTGTTCGTGTCCTAATTATTATCATCTCATAAATAACATTCATGAGCTAGATAATATTATTAATATCATTTCATTATCTTTAACTTATTATCAAATATTCAAATTTCTAACAAATATTAGGTTTCTTATCATAAAATAAATTTCCAAATAAAATTGAAAGAATATGCTTACCAAATTTGAAATTTTAAGATAACTTAAATGAGGTGTGCTTATTTGGTGGGTATGAAAATAAATAAATATGGAATAAAAATTGAGTTTGATAAGGGACTATGATTTTAGAGTCATTATTTTGATTACCCATTTTGAGTAATACTTCGTTTATTTCTGATTAGATGAATGAGTATTATTATTATGTAAGGTGTACTTGTTACAATTAATTATAATATAAATAATTAAATATAATATTGATTAATTAATTATAATATAATTAATAAAAATAGTATTAATAATTAATTAACTACAATATAATTAATTAAAATATAATTCATTAATTAATTAAAATATTGATTAAAATAATAAATTACAATATAATTAATTAAAATATTATTAATAATAATGAATTAAAATATAATTAATTAATTAGTTACAATGTAAGTAATTAAAATATAATTATTTATTAATGAAAATATTGTAATTAATTAATTAATTACAATATAATGAATTAATTAATTAGTTACAATATAAATGATTAAAATATAATTATTAATTAATTAATTAAAATAATATTAATTAATTAACTATAATATAATTAATTAAAATTAATTATAATTTTTAATTATAATTAATTATAATATAATTAATTAATTAATTAAATTAAATTATAATAAATTTTTATTTTTAAATATATTTAATAAATTAATTACCACTAATAAGAATATTATTATTTCTTCCTCTTAACTAATCATGACCATTATATCGATAATTCGCTGTAATCATTCTTCTCTTCGTTATTAATATCAATAAAATTACAGTATTAATCTTGTATATCGGACTCGTTATCATTTTTTAGTAATGGATTTCTTCTTTATGACCAAAAAAAAGTTACAGTACAGTATCGTAATTATTTTCTCTGCTCGGGCCCACACAGGAAGACGGACGACCTCGTCCACTCCGTCTCTGAGACAAGAGTCACAAGACACAATACACTAAAGTGGAAAACAGATGTAAAACAGAGATTGGAATTAGATATTTTATACAAAAGCTTCTGATGTTCTAAACTTTCAGGCGGGTGAAAATTTTTAATCTTTTCTCAGAAAAGCTCCAATTTTCTTTTCTGGTTCCCTAGTTTTGATTGTGTTTTGGGTTTGTGAGCTTTTGCTTTCTCTACCAGAAAAACACTGTTCCACTGGGAGCGCTACTTGGTATGCCTCCATCTATTTTCCTTGCTTTGCATGCGCGCTATTTTGCTTACTGTTATTATCCCTTTTCCTGCTCCGTTCTTTTTTTTTTTTTTTTCTGGGTTTGACTTATTGGGTTCCTCGAATCAAATCCCAGTTCTAGGATAGTCTTAAGGAGATAAGAATTTGGGTTACTATATTTTTCCCTGTTTTCTTGATTGTTATTGTTTTTTTCCCTTTGTAAGAAGTAAATTAAGATTACTTTTGTAGTTCTGGATGGTTAAAGACGTGAGATTTTGAAGTTTGCACATTAAACCAAACATGGGCTGGGAGTTTTTGTGTTTTCTTTTGTGAAAGTTGAAGTCAGTGTATCTCTCAATTCTTTTCCATCTTCTGCAAATTTTGTTGTTAGTTTAGTAGCAGTTGTTTTAGGTACTCTTGAATTGTCACGGCTGTGTAAATCATATAAGGTGTTTTTTTTTTTAATCTCTTACTAGTTGTGATTGTGTATAATTAACTGTATATTTGGTTAGAGGTAATGACTTTCCGCTCGTTAATGATTATTTCTGCTCGCTTCTCTGATTGCTTATTGAAGTTATTAGCCTTTGTTGGCCCTCCATGTAAGGCTCCGTATTTTAACGGAAGTTCAGTTATTGCCTAATTATGCTGCTATGATGTTACTCTATCTCCTGCTCCATTTTTTTATTTATTAAAGTTCTGATATTTGAAATATGAGTACGCAATACTACTTTTCACAATTGCTTCTCTATTCCGGCGTACAGCTATTCAAATTGCTTGCCAAACATATAGGTGATTCTCATGCTAGAAAAAAAAAAAGAAACTTTTTATTGGCTCAGGAGGATGATTTTTAGTTTTAGTTGCTTCAGTTGCTTTCATTTAGATTGATAATGAAAGAGGACCTCTATGAAGCTAACCAGAATAATATAGTTTTATCATTACATAAAAAGGTAGCCATGAATATTTATGTTATTCTTTAAACAAATTAATCAAACGTCCAACTGTAGTAAATCTATGTATTTTAACTGAATTAAAGCTGACATAATACTTCTAAAATCACTCTGGAAAAATTTGGAATAAACAATTTGGACACTTGGATATTTATGATTACAATGTTCAACGAGTCTCCTGACCAAGTAAATGGGTTGCTCTAATTGAACCTAATCAAGTTGTTTTTGTTGCTAGCCACGAAACCCTGGTTAAGTTTTGGTATTTCAAAGTGTTATGTGAATCTCTATGTACAAAATAGTTGGAAATGTTAAGTAACATCTGATATGAGAATCAGAATATAGCCAACACATATTAAATGCTAATTACTAAGTTGTGTACTTTTCACAAACTTGTTCTCCATCTATATGATTTTGAATAGATTTGAGGTTGTATAACAGATTGTTTATATTGTTCTTTTGTTTGTTTAACATTCTGCCGAATTCCTGTTGATTCCATACTTGGTTTAGAGTTATTTTTAATGCATTAATGCCAATATGCCATCCAAGAAACTAGTTTGATGAGGGGTTGTAGATGTACATATGTACAAACAAATGTTGCCACATATTTTGTGCAGATTTAGCATGTAGTCTTGACTAATGGAAACAAAGAAGGAAAGTGTTGAATTAAACTGATGGTTTTTGACTCCTACATATTTAATTATTATGTATCTATCTATTTGATATCAACATGCCTTTCGATTTTTACTGGGTGTTATCCACTCTTCATAGTTATTGTGTTGCTAATGCAACCAGAGTGCCAATCATAAGCTGATTGCGTCAAATCTTGATGTGGACATTCTGTATCATGCTCAAAGGCTGTGGGCACCTTTAGTACACTCTTCCTTAGACCTTTGATTAAGCAATGAAAATTGGATAAATGATTGACCTTGTGTGATCACATATTATATTACCCTGGTTCGGATCTCATCTTCACTGGCAATTGCAATCAGTGACCATTAATTTGACAGTTGTAAGAATAAGTGTGTTTAACTTGAAGGCAGCAAGTTGGCCATCCTGTATAATTTCAGAACTTGTATAGAGTTGCAACTATGGGTCCAGGTGAAAGGCTTTATAATGGTTTTATGGTGCTGTTTGTTAAACCTTTACATGATAGAGCATGTTTATAGGAGGTTCCGTTTTTGTGGATTTTTTTTATGACCAGCCCTGTACAGATAACATAGTCACATCTGTGTTCTGAATACTTTTGGTGGCTAATGCTAAAGTTAGGAAGTATCTCATTCATACCATAACTCTTTTCAGGAAAAATTTTCTGTGTTCTTTATTTTCCTTTTGTGAAAGTGGGTTGAGTTAAATGGGTTTTGGGATGTCTACATATTTTGCTTCAGAATATATGGACTACTTTGCGTGGAATGTTGTTTAAGATTTAATATTGCATGAAAAATTTTCAGAGAATAGATGTTCTGCGTGATATAGTTTCTGATGGTCACTTGGAGATATTATTGACTGATTCAAGTTAAATTTTTTTCCGTTATCAAATATTTAAGTGTTGTAACATCAAAATTATTGTCTCTTATGACTTCTCTTCAGTTATCAGTGACTGTTGTTGGTTGGATCAGTTGAGCTTCTTGCTAAAATTTATCATTTGAGATGCCACTATTAACTGATTGCTCTTCAGTAAGATTACTTCATCTATATTCAGTGACAACTGCTATATCCAATGCAGGAGGTATCATATAAGATCTTTTGCTACAATTTCTTCTAGATGATGAATGAAGCAAATCAAGGTAACGATCTTGGTGCACCAGCCATTTTTCCTGTTAAACGCAAACGTGGTCGACCACGTAAGTATCCAAGACCAGATCCTGAAGGGGGAAATGGTCATGTTTCAAGAGATCAAAATAGAAACCGTGAAGATAACGCTCGTGGTCGACCTGTAATAGGAGTCAATGTAAATCAGCCACACCAAATAGAACCACTTACCAATGCAAATGATGCCGTGGTGGGTCAGGTAGTTCATGGTGTAATTGAGGCTGCATTTGATGCTGGTTATCTGCTCACCGTCAGGGTTGGCAACTCTGAGACCACTTTGAAGGGTGTTGTTTTTAAACCTGGACACTATGTCCCTGTTTCTGCAGACAATGATGTAGCCCCTGGTGCTCAAATGATCACAAGAAATGAGATTCCACTTCCAAGAGAAAACTACAGTCAGGTCCAAGGCCATAATTCTAGGTCTAGAGATAGAAATGGTACTGGTCATATGTCTCACACAGCCAACACGGCATCCTCAAAAGTCAAACAATTGCCTCAAAGCGCTCCTTTAGGTGAATCAAGAGGCACCTTTGTGCCTGTTGTGGTCCAGTCTGTCAATCTATCAAATGGGGTAGCAGCTTCTGGTGAACCATCTTTAGTTGCAGAACAAGCTAGTCATCAGTTGACCTCTGAAGGCAAAAACATATTACAGACTGCTCATTCATCAAATGGTTCAACTGTCATAATCCAGAAACTGGCAGTTGAAAACCAGTTTCCTCATTTTCAATCTCAAAATAATCAGCAGACCATGCTTCTGCAGAAAGAAGCTCATCCTTTGTCCCAGGTTTGACGGAGGCACAACATGAAGGAGAAGCTAAATCTATGAGAGAGACCGGCATGCCTTTTGAGAAACTCTTAACGGAAGTAATTAATAACGTTCAAGTCCCATCCCAGTCGATGGAAACTACTAGCAGCTCAGCTAATAAGTTTTCCCAAAAGATTCTGACCACAGCATGGAGGATGAGGACAATGACACAGATCGGGCCCTTTCTATTGAGCCTTTGCAAGCTCTACAACCTCATCTTCCAAACCACCCTCTAGTTGTGTCAAGACCTATAGAACAACACTATAGAGCTGGCAAAATGACTGAACTTTTGCAGGTAAGTTGAAGCCTGCACTAGAAAGTTAACAGTGTTAAATCCTAGGCCACATAACTTGAAAATTTAATATTTATATAGCCCTTCAACCATGAAATACTACTGTTAATCATGTACCCACCAATCTGTAAGATTTATAAATGAGTTCTAAACTAATACCTAGAGCTTAATAAGGTTTTGCAGGAGAACATGAGGGAGAATCAGGCATCTCAAAATAAGCAGCCAACTACAAGTTCCATACAAGAACGTGATGAACTGAGAACGCCAGAAACTGCTCAGGGAGAGTAGAGTATCGCCATTCGAGTGAACCAACACAAGCCTCGACTGTCCTATGTAGTTGAACTGATTTTATTGAGGTGCATCATATCCACCGCTTCTGTACTATCTTGTGTAAGCTTCGGAACTAGTTTATGCAATTCGACTTCCCTTAAGTAGACTTGATAGATAGGATTTGCTTTGTTAGGATACGCTTAAAAGTCTGCAGCTATGGGTAAAGGGAGAACCATCAGCTGCTTGTAATCCTTTGGTTATTGTTATTTGCTCGGCGCGCATTTTAGGTGATAGCAAATTGTACAGCCATTGAGCATCATGTTCCACAAAGTTCATGACCGTGTTTCATGATCCAGCTAAAACTTTATAACTTTTACCAACTTCCTCTTTGCAAAATGTTGGCACCTGAAGGTTTTCTCCAAAATTACATTCAACTCCACCCAACACGTTTTAGGAAGAACTTGCACTCAACTTAAACAATGGTTACATGTCAGAAAATGGTGATTTTCGTGGCCTGTTATCACGTGTATGCCTGTGTTTGTCCAGTTATTTCTGGCCTCTTAATGTCATGATGCAAGAAAATTTGTGTGTTTAAACCCAGAACTACGTGTGAGATGAAACCTTGGCATGAAACCATGAAGAACGTGGCTAATCAACCTGAATTTTTACGAGTCAGCATACAGTACCTGGGAAAAGAGGTACCATTTCAATTTAAATCAAAAAGATAGCTGATGATCTAATCTTCTCATTATAAGTTTGTAAAGAATGTAGCACAACAAATTGTAAAAGAAAATCATATACCTAAAACTTCTAACAATCAACCAAACAAAAAGAATGAAGAATCACAAAAGACTTGTATCAAAATTTGGTGGCCGTTCTGCACATATAGTTTCCTGTGCTGCTTTCAGGCTGCACTTCTATCTTTCAACTTTCCAGGTAGGTCTTTCTCCAGAAAGCAGAACAGTCACCTCCAAGTGATTCATGACAATAATCGAAAGAAAATCAATTTTCTTAAGAAAAAGAATCCTTATGATAAAGGAAACTTGGAGCTCAACAGAGTATTAGATCCTAGAGTACAGGAACGTGGCTTGCGAACGCAAATGCTTGCTGCACACCAGCCACAGATGGTTTTGGCATGCATAACTGCAACGTTTGCCCACTGCACCAACTTCAAACATGAGGTCAGTAGAAATGAAAAGGACCCAAATCCTATTTAAGTCCCATAAAAAAGAACAACTTTATCTGTGCCCTCGTATTCTTCTATCAGAGTTTTCGTTCCAAAGTTGATAATATCTAGTAATTTGTTAAAATAGAAGCCTACAATGAGGCGTAGGTAAGCCATGCTTAAAACATCAGTCACTTTTACGAAGACCAGCCAAAAGCTCCTCCTTTATTTAATATCCTTATGTTTATTAAGCTTTACTAGAAATATTGGTAATTAAATTATTATATGAAAATGTTTTTAAATAATAATATTATAGAGAAAAGAAAAGATGAGGATATATTATAGACCAAAACAAGAAAATCAATAAATGAAATTTGGAAATATTAATAACAAAAAAAACTAAAGTAACAATTGTGTCTGGAAGGGATAGAAAACTAAAATTAACAAAATCCAACTTGCTTCCTGTTTTCATTCATGCATTAATGGATATTATCCAATTCGTTGAATTTGTTTCATGTAAGAAAACACGTTACAGTTGACTTTAACAGGAACTTTTATCTGTTTTACTATAATTATTAGGAAAGTAACTAATTATAGATTTTGAACATTTAGTACTTACAATCATTGAACTGTCATTAGCTTATCTGGCAAATTTATCTTAATCTCAAACATCTAGGGATTCAAGCCTGTCTAGTGTAAACATTGCATCTATAAAAATGAGAAAAAAGAACGTCATTATGCACCTGGAAGATTTGGTTTCTTTACTCGTATGCAAAACAAGAACATAGCTTTTTGTGCGTTTCATTTCTGTGAATCAAAGTAATATATTACCCTCTAGTTGGCAAAACAAGTATCTTGCTATCGGAGAGACGATGGTTACTGAGAAGAATGTTTTCCCATCAAAGCTCACAGCTTATGCAGTCATATGTTGGATTCTTGCAGCTTTTGGTGGTCTAATGTTTGGTTATGACATTGGGATTTCAGGTACTCTTCTTGTGTCTATCGAGCATGGTAAAGAATGCCTGCATCTATTATTATGTTGAGTACAAGTTTGGAACCGAACTTATACAACTTTATTGGTTTAGGTGGAGTGACTGGAATGGATGATTTTTTGATCAAGTTCTTTCCAAAGGTCCACGAGAGAAAACTCCACGCTACAGAAGATAATTACTGCAAATATGATGATCAAAAACTTCAGCTTTTTACATCTTCGCTCTACCTAGCAGCTCTTATTTTTAGTTTCGTTGCGTCCAAAATGTGTGAAAATTTTGGCAGGAAGCCCACAATTCTTGTTGCGTCAGTATTTTTTTTGGCAGGAGCTGGCCTCAGTGGTGGCGCTCAAAACATTGCAATGTTAATAGTTGGCAGGATTTTCCTTGGTGTGGGAGTTGGTTTTGGAAATGAGGTCTATACTCTATTCTTTACATCAGACTTGTAATGTTTTTAACAAGTAGGGTGATATGTATATAATTACATCTCGAAACGTTTTGCAGGCAGTTCCATTGTTCTTATCAGAGATTGCACCGGTTCACCGTCGTGGGGCAGTGAACATTCTGTTCCAACTCTTTGTTACCATAGGAATATTGATTGCAAATCTTGTAAACTACGGCACATCGAAGATGTATCCAAACGGGTGGAGAGTATCTTTAGGACTCGCAAGTGTGCCGGCTGCAGTTCTATTCATAGGCTCCATATTCATTACTGAAACACCAACCAGCCTTATTGAGAATGGAAAGGAGGAGGAAGGATATGCAGCACTTAAGAAGATCAGAGGTGTGAGCAATGTTGATGATGAATTTAAACAGATTAAGAATGCTTGCGTAGTCGCCCAACAAGTGAAGAATCCATTTAGAAGCCTCATGAAGCGTTCTAGTGTTCCTCCTCTAGTTATAGGTATATTGCTTCAAGTGTTTCAACAGTTCACGGGAATCAACGCTATTATGTTTTATGCCCCTGTCTTGTTCGAAACTGTTGGATTCAAGAATGATGCTTCACTTTTGTCTTCTGTGATCACTGGAACTGTGAATGTTTTGAGCACATTGGTTTCAATCTACGCGGTGGATAGGATCGGGAGGAGGAAGTTGCTTCTTCAGGCTTGCATACAAATGTTCATTTGTATGGTATGGATTTTCTTCGCTTGAACTTAGAGTATGAATTTTCTTTTCTTTAACCTGCTCTTACTATCAAGAATGTTTCTTACCTATATTCGTTCGTCAATCTTTGTTGTTATGCAGATTACAATTGGATTTCTTCTACGATTGGAGTTGACAGCAACAGGATCACTCACAAAACCAATCGCAGCATTGATTGTGGTGCTAGTGTGCTTGTTTGTTATGTCGTTTGCATGGTCTTGGGGTCCTCTAGGTTGGTTGATACCAAGTGAAACATTTCCGGTAGAGACAAGAGCAGCTGGTTTTGCCTTCGCAGTCAGTACCAACATGCTCTTCACTTTCATCATAGCTCAGGCATTTTTATCTATGATGTGTCATATGCGTGCCTATATTTTCTTTTTCTTTGCGGCATGGATACTTGTAATGAGTGTGTTCGTAGTCTTCTTGCTGCCCGAGACCAAGAATGTGCCTATTGATCTCATAGCTCAAAGAGTTTGGAACCAGCACCCGGTTTGGAGAAGATTCATGGATTGATAGAAGTTTCCAGGCAACATTTCGTGGTTATAGTCATCCTACATTTCAAAGAGAAAGTGATCAATCCATTTGAAGCTAGTCTTATTGTACGAATTTCTCGGTCTTTTATTGTTGTTATATTGAAGAAACACCTGTCTAACTTGTGGACCCTGATGATTCAATGCAATGCACTCCTCTCGTTTGGTTAATTTATTACGTGGATTTACTCCATCCTACAATTCTTAGATATATTCGAATAACACAACCTAAAATCTTACATGTACTTAAAATCAAATTACATGGAATTTTTACAAATCTTGAAGGAATTCATGAACAATAATAAGAAAAATGTTTTCTTTGATCTCTGAATTTTACTTAAAAAATCTCTTAACACCTTTAATTCTTAAAACTTGTGATAAATAATTAACGAAATCACAATATGTCGTTTGGAATATTTTAAAGTAATCATTAAAAGTCAATCGTAAAATTTTGATTCGATTAATTTTTGATTCAGTCTAATTTTTAATTCAATTTTATTTAAAATATTTATTGTTTAAAACCAATTAATTTATTTATTAATCTAATATACAGTTCAAATGTTGCTTCTTAAATTCATCATAACTTTCTTATTTGACCTTCAATTTAGATGGTTTAAGATTATATAAAAGTTTAGAAAGAACTACAAAATTTTTGCTCTTGACTTTTTAAAGAAAAGTTAAAGAACACAACCTGAGGATACAATCATGTCTAAGAGTATGTTCTTTAAATAAGCAAATCCTTCAAAGACATGCCCTCGGACGTGCTCGTGTTATTCACTTTTTTCAATGATTGAAAATAAACCATATTAACCAATTTAACCATAAAATCTTAAATCGACTTACATTTTAGTTCAAATTTTAAATTTTTAGTTTGATTTACTTTTATAATCTTTATTGTTAAAAATCAATCAATTTATTAATTAATAAGTTAGTTTTTAATTAATCAATTTTTATAAATCAAAACAAATCAATTAATTTTTATTTAACAATCTCTATTTTAATTAAATCTCAAAATCTTCAATAAATAAGAATAATCTCCTTCAATTACATTTCAAATTCTTTAATTTTTACTCTTTAACTGATTTTATAACAGTTTAATAATAGTTGAATATTTTAAATCCTAAACTTTTTACTTACAAGCCTATGAATCCAACTATCTTTTTAAAGTGGAGGTTCCACCTTAACTCTAACTTTCACTCTTTAAGAAAAAAAGTAAATTCTAGTAAATGAAGCTTTTAGGTTCAATCAATAACTTGCTCCAATTTCCTTGTCATTAATTATTAATTTATTAATTCAATCATATAAATGAAAAAGTATGAGTCTTTTAATGTTTTTATATTTTAATTATTTTAAAATATTAAAATAGTTAAATACATTAAAATTCTTTGTAATTTAATCCCTTTATTTTAATTATCACATTTTAATAAAAGATTGTATTAAAAAATCAATGATTAGAATTTACACACGTAAACAAATATGATATATAAATAATAAATTGGATTTTTAAGATCTTAATATTCTTAACACTTTATGTTTTCTTATATTCTCAACATGCTAGATACTTGGCTTGTCAAATTATCTATAGTATCGGCTAGCTAAAGAGGGTTGAAAATCCTAATGTTGTAAAGTTGTTACATGTAAATGTTTATGAATAACTTATATAGTCGTATATGTTAATTGTTTAAGATGGATGAACTTATTGCTTCATGTGAGAATTTTAATCTTATACTGGAGAGCATACATGTGGATATTTCTAATCCAATAACGAGTGAAGATAGAAGTTCAGGTCCATTAAAAATTGATGTTTGGAATCACTTCAATAATACTAGATCAATAAACAGAGTACAGAATCACTTCAACAATACTAGATCAATGGACAGAGTATAGAAGGCCAAATGTAAATATTGTCACAAGATGTTGGACTAGAGTTTAAAATGTGGAACCTCAAATTTAAATAGACATTTGGATTCATGTAACAAAAAGAAGATCGTATTAAGAGATCAAATATTTTTATCCCTAACTTAATGAGAGGGAGGAATGAAATAACTACTACATCTTATGATAACAATAAATCAAGGTTTTTTATAGCTTGTATGGTTATTAATGATAAACATCCATGTTATGATATGTAAGTAAAATAATACAGTGTAAGAAGAAGACGGAAACGATATGTCGAAGGTTAGGTATCAGTAAATAAATGAATATGCAACGTATCGCACAACGATTCTAACAACCTAAGTTGGACCCTGATCCTTGAGTGGAAATTAGAAATGTGAGTATGAAAGTAAATGAATGTGTTGGTGTATAAAGTGAGTTACAAATGTTATTTGTGCCTTAATGAGATATGGGTTTATGTAAGGTTAGTGAGTTGAGAAACTCTTAGTATGAATTATGGTCATATATGTGAGATATTATGAAAAAAAACAAGAGAGGAAATTTAGAAAATGGCATGATGTTATTGAATGTAGGAAATCATGTGTATTGAGGTTGAATGTAGGATAAAAATGTATATGCTGATTCAAGGGAATTTCAGGAATAATTGACATAGAATTGGCCAAAGTTGCCTTCTTTGAAGTTGTAGCTTGTTCTTTTATCTTTCCAACGAGACTAAGTATGCAAGATTTCGAGATCGGAGTTAAAAGTTATAGTTGATTCAAGTTAGGATGTTAGATAAGATTGATGTTTGTGACAGCTATGATGAATGTTTGAAATATGAGACTTTGATGAACCAATTTAGTTGAGATTTGAGAAGTTCATGAATTGAATTTGTTGCTTGAATATTTATGAAGTGTTTAGGCCTTTGAATACATAAATATGTGAAGATTTTAAGTGTATATGATGTTAGTTGGGATGTGAGAAACATTGGAAAAATGGTTGAAGGGGTTTTGGAAAAACGCATGTCCGTTAAACGGACCTTTACAGGTCAAAAGGACCCCTTTCTATGTTTATGTCCGTTAGAAGGACATAGGTGTCCGTTAAACGGACTTTCTCGGATTGTTTGCTATAGTTTGGGCCGTATGTGTCCGTTAAACGGACATGCATGTCCTTTTAACGGACAGCCTCAGGTCAACTTTAGTAATTTAAGTTTTTAACCATTTTAGAGGCCGAATCTCATTTTGAGGCCTCTAATACGAGTTGTAGATCGTGATGTTATATTTCCAATGGAACAAGAAAGAAGGCATTTGGATATTTGTAGAAAAAGTTATGGCATTTTCTCCAAAAGAGTTTCAAATCGATTTCGGGTTTGAACATGTTGAATTGTTTTGGTCATAACTTCCTCATCCGACCTCGGATTGAGGCGATTCTTGAAGCATTGAATTCCTAACACATGTATCCTTCTCTCCATGAAAGTTTGCATCAATTGGAGTCAAATTAAAAAAGTTTGATTGAATCTTATGATAATCAGAATGATTTGTTCCATTCTGATCTTGCTAATTTCCTTCCTCATCCGACCTTGTCAAATCTTTTGCTTATATCTTTTCCGTCCGACATCCGAATGACTTAGTTCTCGAAGCGTTGGATTCCTAAGACTATGAATTTCATGTTATGTGAAATTTATGAATTTTTAGAGTTTTAATTGAGCAAGATTATTTGAATCAAAGTGAGACAGAAAAGTTTCTGAACATAGTTCAGTATTTTGTGAAGTTCGGGATCTGTGGTGATCCGATTGAAGCGATGTTTGAGGATAAATAAATTTAAGACATAGGGCTACAATTGTTATGAAGAAATGAAATTCCAATTTAGCCTTTAAGAATGTCTATTTGTGTAAGGAAGTGAATTGCTAGAAAATGTGTTAGCAAATGATGTGTCTGACATGTTTGGACTATAACTTTTGATATAGTGCTCCGAATTGGATGATTCTTGAGGCATTATGAAATTAAGACATAGAGGAACAATTCTCTAGAAGAAAGTTTGGACTAATTCCTTCATTTTGATGGTGAAAATAAAGTCCCAAAGTAAGTATGAAATGAAAGAAAGTTCAGGGGCAGATTTGGAAGTCTACTGAAAGATTAAAGTCTATAGCCTAACAAGGAGGGACAAAAAGGTCTTTGGACATTATTTTAAATGAGCTGGCATTATAAATAAGTGGTTGTCTTGTAGGGCAAGGAGAAAGTCACGAAATTAGAAGGAGAGAGGGAAAGAAAGATGAGAGAAAGAAGAGATATCGTGGAGATGGAGAAGAAAAATGAAAGGAGAGTTAGGGTTCCAGGTTTTTGGAGGTTCTAAGCTTAGTTTTTCTTTGATTTATGAAAGAAAGGATGGAAGAAGTCAAGAGTATACTTCCAAGCAAGAAGAAATTTCGAAAATGGTGGAAAATAAGGTAAGAGAAGTTTGTGAGTTTTGAGATTTTCTTGAGTTTGTGGTTGATTTGGCTTGAGATTGATATGGCCTTGTGAATTATTAAGTTATTGTTGGTGATTTTGTCTTGATTTATGTTTAATTTTGAATGAAAAGTATTAAGGGTTATACCCACTTATATGAGTTGGGGATTTTAGAAGTCTTGATTTAGATAGCATGAAATGAGTATGAGCTTGTAAATCAGGTAAGCAATTTTGAGAAATATGATGGTTATGTTCTTGGATTTGGTTGATTATGGTTTAGGTGACTTTAATTGGAAGAACAAAGGAAGCTATGGACAATTGATGATTGGATCAAGCTCCAAGCATGAATATGAGGTGGGTTTCATGTTTATAGTTGAATAATAAGCCATTAAAGATTTTTCCAAATTGTTGAAAGAATAAAATGATTTCAAGTATTTTATGATTATGCATATACGGTTTTCAAATGATTTAAAGAATTATTTTATATGTGTTCATACACTCCATGAATTGAATTTGAAATGATAAATTGTAAATTGTTGTGAACGTGCAAAAATGCATTGTGAGCATGATTATGTTATGCCATTGAATTATGTCATGGCATTTTGATTTGAATGGAAAGAAGGAAAAGAATATGAAAAGCATGAAAGCATTTCATTTCAATGAAATGAGTTTGAGCATTGTTTATGTGCCTTGTTTGGGTAAGAGAGGAACCGTTTCGTTAAAGCCTTCTTTCGGCTGGCCGCTTGTGCCACACGAGATCCGAAAAGTGGACTCATTTCGTTCACGGAGTAAACTTCGGTTTCTCTGTTCCGTTCACGGAACCTCTCGATCCATTTGATGTGCATTGCATTTATGAATCGTGTGTTATGCTTGAATGATGAAATGACATAAATTGTGATTGTGAGAAAGTGATACATTCATGTGTTGCGATTTATGAATTTGAATACATGACGAAAATTTGAGAAACGAGCATTTTATGGGTTTCCAACAAGAAATTTTTATGGCAGTAAACTTTTGAACGGTTTTGCTTATGATTGAGTATAAACATGTTACCCACGGGCTTTTTAAGCTCACCCCCTTCATTCTCATCCACAGGTGATGAGAAGAAGATCGGGTGGAAAATGAATGAGAGTTTCTGTTTATACGTGATTCCATTGAATTATTGTCAAGATTTGAATTATTGTACATTGTGTACTTTGGGTTATGAACATTGGTAATTGGTTATGACCTGGAATGCCATTAGTATAATGTAAGCGTTTAATTCGTGATGTATTCGGATTGTGAAATTGTATAAGGACTTGAGTTACGTATTGAGTAGAGATTGATTATGATTTGGATTATGTATGAATTGTATTGCATTATGAGATCTGTGTATTGATTTGGGGATTGTGTGTTTGAGCTGGATTATAGAAGTGAGAGTAAGCTGTGAATATATAAGTTTGTGAATATGTATTGCAGGTTTTGGGTTAATAAAATATAGTCGTTATGCTGCCCGATTTTTGTAGGGTAGTAAAGTGGTACGTATTAAGTGTTTATTGGCAAATAAAGCAAATGGCAAGTTTTGAATTCATTGATGAGATGTGTTTTGAATATGGCAAATCAAGTAAGTGGGATTTTGTTTAGAATGAATTTTCATGAAAAGGGAAATGATATTGTTTTGATTAGTATGAGCTTTGAACAAAGATGATTAAGAAGAGAAGGAATGAAAAACAAGAAAGAAAAAAAATTACACGGAATCAGATAGATTAAGCTTAAGGTTTCCAACGCAACGCGATAAGCTTTCTAGTCTTTCACTTTGGATGTCGACATTTGTTTAAATTCGATTAAGCAATTTGTTTGCTTTGATCCAATTAGTTTTCGATTCGTAATTGATTTGCTTCGATTTGTTCATTTCGCTTCTTAGTTATCCGTCTTTCGTTTCGTTTTCCAGTTGGGGTCCGGTCTTCGAGATCGGGTCCCTACAACCTAACCTTAGAAGAAGACACGTTACATTATCTAGAATCTTCTTCTACTGCATTAAGTAGTCGTTGTAACGTAATGCTAGACAATGAAAAATATTGTGTTGTTGTCTTACACAGACTCTCTCCTTATTGTTTCTCTCTCTTCCTTTATCACCCATTCTTTCTATTATGTTATGAGTATCGTGTGAGTTAATAATTTCTAAACATTTGGTATCAGAGCATCGTTCCTTGACGAAGGGTCCATGGTAGAAAGCACACGAGGAGTATAAGTACGTCGTTTTAGAAGAAAGCATGAAGAACCTTCTGGAAGCTCAACTACAAATTGAGAAAGAAATCAACGACATTAAATCACCATTCCAACAATTCATGCAAAAAAAGGACAAGGAAGATACTGAATCCTCCTTGAGAAGCCCAAGAGATGAAGGACACTATACAAGACCGATGATAGTTAACAAGATTGATTTTCCAATGTTCGATGGAACAATAGTCAAAAATTGGAGTTATCGATGCAAGCAGTTTTTATAATGGATCACACCCCTGATGAGATGAAAATGAGGTTGGCTTCATTGCACATGGAAGGAATAACATAAGAGTGGTATCAGCTTATGTTCAAAAATCGGAAGGAAGAGGATGTGATGAAATGGGAAGAATTTATAACCATGTTATGACAGAGATTCAATGTGAACATTTTCGACGACCCCATAGGCGACTTAAAGTAGTTCAAGTAAGAAGATTCTGTGTTAGATTGTTGTGCCTTATTTAACATAAATTCAAATAAATTGTCACTACTCGAATATTACTTGGTGGGATTTTTCTTGAGGGGACTCAAATCAAAACTGGGACTAACAATTAAAATGATGGATCCTCAGCCATTACACTAGGCTTATACACTGGCGCGCAAACGGGAAGCGATAGTCGCTGTACTTTAGGAAGGGAACTAAACTTGGACCCAGTAGGAGGAGTAACAAATGCATACAAGGGGACTAGTCACTGGACAATGTCTCCATTCAAACCACCAATAGATGTCGGGTTATTAACTATGTTAGGAAACTAACGAAACATCAACAAACCCAACAACTACAGAAACTCATGAGGGATGAGAACAACCATTAGCAAAGAGTTTGACGAAAAGAGAGCCAAGTGTTTATACTTTTGGAGCGAAGAAAAGTATTATGTAGGACATCGTTATAAAAAGAAACAATTCTAGTTATATATAGTGGAAGATGAAAAAAACGCAGGAGATGAACTAGTGAGTGAAGAACCAAAAGATGAAGCACCCTTCAATCCTAACATCTCGTTTGAAGCAATGTTGGGCTTAAAAGATCAGGCAAAATACAAGCAACTAAGAATCATAGGGAGTCATCAAATGAAGCCCCCTCACATCCTCATAGATAGTAGGAGTACCCATAATTTTCTGGGTGAAAAACTAATTCGCAAAGGAAATGTTGAGGTAATAAACATAACTTCTTTAAGTATTACTATAGGAGGTGGCTAAAAATTGGGTTATAGGCAAGCATGCAGGAATTTTGTGTGGAAAATGCAAGGCCTATAGTTCTTTACGAAGGCATTAATCATTAAGTTGGGAGGCTGTGATATGGTTCTTGGAGTTCAATGGCTGAGCACCCTCAACAATGTGTTGTGTAACTTCAAAACATGCACCATGGAATTTCAATGGGAGGGTAAGAATAGTGAGACTAACGAGAAACTCAGAAGAACAAGCAAGGGAGATTTCAGGTAGGAGCCTTCAGAAGTTAATTAGAAATTCCAACAAAAATACTCAATTCATGTTGCATTTTTCATACCCCCATTGAATTCTATATACAACATCTTATGTTGAACTATAATATTAACACCCGAGAAGAGATAAAAGGATTGTCGGCAGAATTTGGTGAAGTCTTTCAAGAACTAAAGCAATTATCGTCAAAAAGAGCATACGACCATGCCATTCATCTCAAGCAAAGGGTGGACACGATAAACATTAGACTTTACCAATACTCAGAGGAACAAAAGGATGCAATCGAAAAATATGTGCAAGAATTAATGGAACAAGGTTTCATTCGAAAGAGGGTTAGCCCTTATGCCTTACCGGTCACCCTCATGAAGAAAAAAGACAATACCTAAAGAATGTGTATTGACTACCAAGAACTAAACAAGTACACTATCAAGAGTAAGTTCCCAAGCTCATTGATAAAAGAGTTACTAGAAGAATTGGGGGGCTCGAACTGGTACTCCAAATTGGACTTACAGTCCAGACATCATTGGATCCAGATGAAGGAAGAAGATGTGCAGAAAAGAACGCTTTGAACACATAAAGGCCAATTTGAATTTTTTGTGATGCTTTTCAAACTCACGAGCGCGCCTTCCACTCTCCAGAGCCTTATGAACAAGATCTTTAAAGCTTTTTTGTGTAAATTCTTGCTTGTCTTTTGAATGATCTCCTTATTTACAACACAGACTTCCAGCAATACTTAAGAAATTTACGCCAGATTTTGGAAGTCTTATAACAGCAGTGGTGGAAGCAAATATACCTTCAAAGCAAAACAAGTAGATTATCTCAGGTATTCTATTTCGGAGAAATGAGTGTCTACAGATAATCGAAAGGTGGAAACCATCCAACAGTGACCACAACCCTATACATTGAAAGAAATTTGAGGTTTTTAGATTGACGGGATACTACAGCAAATTTATAAAACATTATGGAATTATTGCAAAGCTATTAAATGCATTGTTAAAGAAGTTAAAGGCTGGGAAATAGGAGTGGAAAGAGGAGCAACAGATAACATTTGAACAAGTTAAGGAAAAATTGATGGAGGCCCCTGTATTATATATCATTATCAAACTTCACAAAACCATTCATAGTGGAGGCAGACGCATGTGACAAAGGCATCGGAGTTGTGTTTCAATAAGATGAGCATCCCATAGCATTTCTGAGCAAGTCGCTAGCACCCAAGCACCAGGGACTCTCCACCTATGAAAAGGAGTTTCTGGCCATCATCAGGGCAGTGAAGAAATGGCATCATTATCTGAATGGGAGATTCTTCAGGGTGGAAATAGACCATCGAACCCTAAAATACCTTATAGGGCAGCATGTATCAATACCTTTTAAGCAAAATTGGCTACCAAAACTTATTGGCTACGATTTTGAAGTAACATATATGAGTGGGAAAGAAAATATGGCGGCAAATGCCTTATCCAGAATTTCTAGTCAACAATTATTAACAATGTTTATGTCACACATACAAGCAACCTTATTAAAGGAGGTCAATGAAGGTTGGGAGAAGGACATCACGATAAAAGATCTCATAAGGAAGCTCGAAAGATAAGAAATGTCCTCTGATAATTATGAATGGAAGGATGGGATGTTAAGGTGAAAAAGAAGAATTGTGGTCTATTGTCATAAGGAGCTTCGGAAGAAAATTATAACAATTGCTCACAATAGCCCTCAAGGGGGACACTTCGGAGTGATAGCGACGATCAAGAATATACAAAACCTTTTCCACTAGAAGTAGATTGCCAAGAATGTTAGAAACCACGTAAAAAACTGCTTCACTTGCTAGAGAAGCAAGCTTGATCATACAGCTTATCTAGATTTACTCTGGCCTTTACCGGTACCTGAAGGTTGCTGGAGAGAAATCACCATGGACTTTATAAAGGGCTTGCCATTGTCAAGAGGGAAGTCTTCCATTTTCGTAATGATGGACTGCTTCAATAACTATGCACATTTCATAGCCATCAAACACCCATATATGGCACAAGATATTGCACAAATTTTCATGGACCATATGTTCAAGCTATATAATCATCATCATCATCATCAATGGCGGAGCCACAGTGGCCACTTGCCCCCACAAAAGTTTTAATTTAAAATATTTAAAATTATTATTTTAAATTTTAATTTTATAAAATAAATTTTGCCCCATTTATTTAACTTATGACAAAAAAAATATAAAGTATAAATATATTAAGATATCAAATAAAATAAAATTTGAGTCCATCTACTTTGTTAAGATTACTATTATTTGGGCCTATGACTTTTTTAAATAAAAGCCTACAAATAAAAAAAATAAAATTTACATATTTAATTGACTTTTTTATTCAAAATTTCAACCCTTTTAGCTTCTTTATCATACTATTTTTTTGTCCTTTTAACTTCTTTCCCTAACTGTACAAAAACTACTGCACGCGACACACCCAAAACAAGAGTCCATACGCAATCACGCAACAGCAGTCGGCAAACGCAGAGTAAAGTCCTTGCACGCAGTCGTAGACAACAGACACAAAAGCAGAGTTTCTGGTGATAAAGGTGATTGCATCTAAATATCTAATATTTTATTATTATTATTTTGAATGACATGTAATGATGCAATAGTTTATATACGGTACAAATGCAGAGTTTTGGTGAATTGGTGATAAAGGTGATTGCATCTAAATATCTAATAGTTTATTATTATTATTTTGAATGGGACATGTAATGATGTAAATGTAAATATGTAATAGTTTATATACGATGTTTTACGGTATCTAAATTCTAATAGTTTATAAAGGTGATTATTAATTATTTATAAACAAAGTCATACATGGGGACAAATGAGACAACTTTTTCTAATAGATAGCTTTCAATTATTATTTATAAAAGAGCACCTAAGAGTTTGTACTTGATGAAAGGTTTTACTTATCCCGAATTTAAATGTGAAGGTAAAAGTCTAATATTAGAATATACATAATTATAAATCATTCCACATATAAAATAATATTTTCCACAAATTATTTTCTTATTTGCATATGTGTAAAAATTTTAAATAGTTTTAATTACTTAGTTTTTGTTAATAGATTTTTTAATATTCAATTTGTCCCTAATTACTTAACTTTGATTTCAGTTATGGACAAATTTCTCAAAAGGCCTCTTACAAATAAGGATTCTAGCCCTAACCCTTTAAAGCATCCTCATTTAGAAATCAATTTAGATGATCTTCATTCTGATCCAGGATTGCGGAAAAATTTGATTATCATCCTAATGACCGTGATAGAATACGAAGAGCTTATTTGCAAAGGGTCCATGTCAACTTTTTGAGCATGATTTTCACAAAGAAAATTTGGAAATATTTATCGTAGATTTGTTCCATCTTGGTTTAAAGAATCGCCAATTGGTTTGAGTACGGTGTTACAAAAGATGCACTTTTGCTTATGTTGCTATCTTTTAGGTCGGATATTGGAAGTCAAGCAAGTGGTGATACTTTTGTTCTTGATGGATTTAACAATTGGAAGAAAAAGATAGATTTCATATTCATGTAGGAGGTCCTAATAGCTCTCACAATATAGCTTGGAAGAAATGTGAAGATTTGATGAATCAGAAACTACATATCCAAGTTGCTTATGCTAATCAATCCAACCAAGCTCAAAAGGACTATCGTATCCAACTCACTACATCGGTGGATTGTGTTCGATTCCTTTTACATCAAGGATTGGCTTTTCGTGGTCATGATGAGTCAGAGACTTCTAGTAATAATGGTAATTTTCTTCAACTTTTACAATTCTTGGCTGACCATAATGAAGCTATCAACAATGTTGTTTTAAGCAATGCCCGTGGAAATCTCAAAGTCATTGCTCCTGACATACAAAAGGATATTGTCAAAGCCGCTGCAATTGAAACCTCCAATGCCATTATTAATGATCTTTAAGGTGGGTTATTTTCTATCCTTATTGATGAGTCTCGTGATATCTCAATCAAAGAACAATTGGCTACTGTTTTACGTTATGTGAATGCAAAAGGTTGTGTGGTTGAGCGATTTATTGGTATTATTCATGTTAGTGATACCACCTCTTTATCACTAAAGTTTGCAATAGATGAATTGTTTTCAAAGCATGGATTGAGCATATCATCTTTACGTGGGCAAGCCTACGATGGAGTTAGCAATATGCAATGAGCAATTAATGGTTTGAAGACTTTGATTTTAAAAGAAAATAATTCAGCTCACTATGTTCATTGTTTCTCTCACCAATTGCAATTAGCACTTGTAGCAGTGGCCAAGAATCATGTACATGTTGCTTTGTTGTTTAACACAGTCTCAAGCTTATCAAATATAGTTGGAGGTTCTTGTAAAAGAAAAGATCTTCTTCGTGAGAAACAATTTAGTAAGATTGTTGAAAGGCTGAAAAATGGTGAACTTTCAAGTGGTAAAGGTTTACATCAAGAAACTTCTCTTCAAAGACCAGGTGACACACGTTGGGGCACACATTATGGATCATTATCAAGCTTAATCGTGATGTTTGACTCCATAGTTGATGTTCTAGAGATCATTAAGGAAGAAGGTACAACTTTAGAGCAAAAAAGTGAAGCATATGCTTTGCTTGATTCTATCAAATCTTATGAATTTGTGTTTAGCTTGCATTTGATGAAAAAAATCTTGGGGATCACAAATGAATTATCTCAAGCGTTACAAAGGACTGATCAAGACATTATCAATGCAATTTCTTTGATTAAAGTTTCTAAACAACGACTACAAATGATGAGGGATGATGGGTGGCAGTCCTTATTTGATTAAACATCTTCATTTTGTGAGAACCATGATATTGCCATTTCAAATATGGATGAAAATTTTGTACATCGGGGAAGGTCAAGGAGAAATGCACAAAAAATGACGAATATGCATCATTATCAAGTGGAATTATTTTACACTGTGATTGATATGCAACTTCAAGAGCTCAACAATCGCTTCAATGAGGTAAATACCAAATTGTTTATTTGTGTGGCATGCTTGAATCCAAGTGACTCTTTTTATGCTTTTGATAAGCAAAAGTTGATTCAGCTTGCTGAATTTTACCCTTCTGATTTCTCTAAAGTAGAACTTATTACTCTTGGTGATCAACTTGATAATTATATTTTTGATATGCAATCTGATGATCGATTTTCGATATTAAATGGGATTAGTGATCTTGCCAAGAAGCTGGTCGAAACAAAAAAGGATGTTGTGTACCCTTTAGTGTTTTTACTTGTGAGATTAGCTTTGATTTTGCCTATTGCTACTGCATCGGTGGAAAGAGCACTTTTTGCAATGAAGATAGTGAAAAATCACTTGCGCAATCGAATGGGAGATTCTTGGATGAATGACTGTTTGATCACATATATTGAGAAAGATATCTTCAATAGTATTGACAATGAGAAAATTTTACAGCGATATCAAAATATGAGGACTCGTAGGGAACGATTGTAATAGGTTATATGTAAGAAGCTCAAGACAATGATGTAATTTTTTATTTATCAAATATACAAATGTTTGTATTTTTAATATTATAAGAGTACTTTAAATATTTTGCCCCCACTCAAAATAATTTCGGATCCACCCGATCATCATCATCATCACCAAATCAAATTTCATAATGAAGTAGATGCAGGAGGTCCGATATCTGTGATCTTACCCCTACATAGTAGAGAACATTTAAATTGGACCCACATGCAAATGAGACAATATACAAATGATGCGGTGATAGAAACAATTCATTAAAACATAAAATAAATGAAAATACAAGTAATGGAGAAATAATAATAATAATAATAATAATAATAATAATAATAATAATAATAATAATAATAATAATAATAATAATAATAATAATAATAATAATAATAATAATAATAATAATAATAATAATAAGAAAATAATAATAATAATTAAAATAAAATCAAATAAAATAAAATAAAATTTTAATTATTATTTTAAAATAAAATATATAAATTAAAAATTAAAAATAATATCAATAAATAATAATAATAATAATAATAATAATAATAATAATAATAATAATAATAATAATAATAATAATAATAATAATAATAATAATAATAATAATAATAATAATAATAATAATATAGTAATAATGTTATTATTATTATTATTAATATCTTGAAAAGAATAAAACAATAGAGGTTGCAAAATCAAGAAACGGTACTCATTCTTTGTTTTTACCCATTGTCAGGATGCTCGATATGCAGATTTGTCAATCTGTGATGGCTCTGCCCACTCCAATATCTTATGCTCTGACGCCAGTGACGGCGATAATATCTTCACCCTGGAACTTTGACTACCGCAAGGTATACTCGTATTCGTCAGCGGAAAAGGTTATTTATGTTAAAGCCAAAAGACACACAGCTAACAGAAAAAAAAATTGTTACAAATTGTTACCCAAAAAGAAAAATAGAAAAGCTGCAAGAGGTGACACCCAGGTCTCGACGAAACAACCCTGGAAGGGGACGCGACAATGGTGACACATAGCAACTACACTGATGAAGATGATATTTTGTTCATTACAGGGAACTTAAAGAACGTATTGGAATAACGCTCTATGTATTGAAAACCACAGCAAGGAAAAGAAAACAGAACGATGCAAGCTTACCTTAAGCTGCTGGTGAAAAACCACCAGTACCTCTACCGGAAGCAAACAGAAACCTGATAACAACAGTTACATGCAATCGGGACGTAAAAATCTTACCGGGTGATGTCATGGTTCAAGAAAGGACACAGATTACCAAGAAAAAGCAATCCAAACTCTATAGTTCGCTAATGAGTCTCCGGCTTGGCTCCATACCCACCGTTGGTGCCTCTTCTCCTGATTACATTCTCATAAAGAAAAAGTTGGATATACCGATCGGACAAATGGTTGTTGTAATATCCAACCAAGCAATGGAATCCCTTGACAATCCATAGAGTCATGACCTAAATATGGAAAGTTCATGCTTGTTTCGGGAGATGTTAAGACATTAAGGTTTCAAAAACAGAACCTTGAACTAGTTCGATCGCCATCACAGATCCAAAGGGGGGGGGGGGGGAGAAGTAGTAGAACATAAGGTGAAAGATAGTAACTTTTTTTATGGGATGCCAAAAACGATAATCAATGATTGAGACCCCTTCTTTTCAAGCATATTTTGGCGGGAGATGTTTAGACTGCAAGAGGTTAAGATGAAAATGTCAACAACTTACCTTCCACAAACTGATGGATAGACTGAGGCATTCAATAAGACATTGGAGACATATTTGCGATGCTTTTGTAGTGACACACCACATAAATGGACAAGTTGGATAACAATGGTCGAATGATGGAACAACGCGACACACCATGCGGCAATTAATTCTACTCCATTTGAAATTTTCTACAGATATCCACCACTATTGTATGTACGCTACGTTGTTGGAGATTCGAGTAACGTTCTAATTGATCAAGTGCTACAGGAGAGGGAGGCAATGCTCTAATTTGTTAAATTCCATCTAAACAAATCAAAATTGTAACGTCCCACTCCCGCAAGACCCGAACCCGATATCGATGGTGATATCCAAGCCCGTGTCTCACAAGGGTGGCACGCTAGAGCAGTCAAAACAGTTCAAAAACTCGGTAATGCATTTTTATTTTTGAAAACAATTGAGTGCGCGCAAATCAGAAAACAAGTTGGGCCCACGACACGAACATATTTCAATCAAAACACTATTTCAGAAATCAATTTACAATTATAACAATATCCAATTGGGGCCCTAAAACAAGACAGTACTATTCTGCGGAGTTTGCAGAGTTACAAGTTTACAATAATACCGAATAACTCAAATGCAGATGTGGCGATCCCGACCTCAAACTCTAACTCTCTTGCGGTAATCATACTCCGTTGGTCTAACGGGTACTCTTCAATCCTCGAAAAATAATTGCAATGTTGGGTGAGTTTGCGAACTCAATGAGAAACCATCATCGATGGTTCGCTCAATTCATGCATATTCACACAATTCACAGTATCACGTATATCACTTTTAGAGATGTCACACTATCCACAATTAATCATTTATATATGCAATGCATATGTGACCTTTATCGCTTTATTACGGTGTTGTGACCGAGCGCCTATCGATGATCGATGAATCGACGCGTCTAGGAGTAGGAGAGCCCTCGGGTATGGACTAACTCCCCTCGAGCTCGAGGCTCGGTTCGAGAATGATGTTCGTGGGCTTAAAGACTAATCTGATGAGCGATGGCTCTAACGTTATCGCTCCGGTCCACAACGTCATTATCGATCATGCTCTTATGCATGAATGCATATGCTCAATTTCATTTCTCGGACCTTCGTCCGATATTTCAATCATATGCATTTACCGTTATTGCATTGATGTATTCGCAATCATTTACACACATTATCACTTCAATATCACGTTTTCAATATTTCAGACACCCATGGTCCGAAATCAATCAAAATCAAACACATATATCCATCCTTAACTCTACATGGCATCAATGCGAAATATTAAACACACATAGATTGAGAAACCAACTAGGTTACTCACCTGAACTTCCGAGCTACCTGCCTGGAAGTCTCAACAATGCTCGTGGAATATTGGTCCATCGGAGCCTCTATAACAATCAAATAAGTCTCAATTACTAAAATGCACAATCAAAACAATTTAATAGCGCACATGTCTTAAATAGAAATGTACTATGCCTATTCATGACTTTCCCGGAGCTATTTCCCATTTCCACTTTCTGATGTCACAGACTAACCTTTTACTCAATCGCTCAACAAGGCCTAATTTCAATTCGATAACATACCGAAGAACTCACCAATTTCGTTTATACCAATTAGTTCCATTTGCCAATTCATGTACACTAGACTAATCTCACAAGATCTCAAAACCAATTTTCATTTTGAACTAGATCAAATTCACTTATTAAAACTCCAATAAGATCAATTCACATTCATAAATTTTGCAATTATAACCCTTTGCCATGAAACTATCCTTAGTCGCAATACAATCACATTCTTAACTTTCTTTCACTAAAAGAGATCTCAAAAATCTGAATTCAACTCTCATTCTTTTCCTCAATTGTAGACCTCGTTCTCTAGATCATAACGAATCAAACATCACCTCAATTGGAGGTCTACACAATTATTTATGCCCCAAAAACCAAATTAAAACAGTTCAGAAATCTGGTCCTCGTCGTGACGTGCAGACGCTCGCCGCGACGTGCTGGAGTCACTCGCCGCGGCATGAAACAACGCTCGCCGCGGCGAACGCTTCCTTTGGGCTCGCCGCGACGTGTGGGAGGGAGCTCGTCGCGGCGTCAATATTTCACGCTCGCCGCGACGTCCCACCTTGCTCATCGTGGCGTCTAAGCGTTTCCTCGTCGCGACGTCTAAACATTTCCTCGTCGCGACGTGCGGCCCTGGTTCGTCTTCTCCGATTTCCTTTTTCCTCTTTCTCTCTCTAAAACCAGTATTAAACACCCTTAACTACCCCATCTTCCGCAAAAATCAACACATGAATGTATTTTACTAATAAATAAACAACATTGGAGCCAAAATCACTTACCAATCAAGCTTGATCCTCAAATCTTCGAAATCTCCTCCAACCCTATCCTCCAAGATTTAGCTTCCAAACCTTCACAATCAACCTCTTCCTTTAGGGATCATGCAAGACTTTGCACTGAGGAGTAGTAAACAAACAAGAATCGGGAAGGAGGAAACAAAATCACAAGGAAGAAGGAGGAAGATCAACGTCGAGCCCTCGAAATGAAACCTCCATTTCTTCTCTCTTTTAACCTTAAGTATTTAAAGGTTAATCACTAAGTCTTTGCCCATTTTCCTCATAAGGCATGTAAATCATTACTCTTTTCATGGTCATTTCGGTCAATTTGTCTCCAAATTTCAATGGCTCGACAAATTAAATTCTTAAGATCATATTTCTAAATTTCTATAGCTATTTACCGTTATTCTTATACTATCAAATCAATTTGTCCAACACTCGGAAAGTTTACGGTCCGGACTTTTCCTCTCGAATTTCGAGAAAGATTTCCTCAAGTTCATTTGTCATTGGTGATCACTCTAGTACATTTCAACTCGATATTCAAACTCGATTATTCCAAAATTCTGAACAAATCATAATTAAATCTAATTCTCTCACAAATCACAATTCATATCATATTCAAAATCAAACGCCAGGAAAATGTCATGAATGCATGTACCTATATGTGCATGTGCCAAATGAATCAACAATTAGAGGCCAAATGAATGTTCAGTCGATATTATCCGGTAAAAATCTTATCCTGTCCTAATTTACCAATACAACCTTCCCATTGGTGACGGGATGTTACAAAAATAGAGGATGAAGGCTTAGGCAGACAAGAAATGATCAAAAAGAGAGTTTGAAGAAGGGGAGTGGGTTAATGTAAAGTTACAGTCATACAGACAATATTCACTGTGACGAAGACATAACCAGAAGTTGGCGCCTCTATACTTAAAACCTTACTAGATCATCACAAAAGTAAATAAGGTGGCATATACTCTGAAATTTCTAGAGAATTCCTCTATTCATCCTACTTTTCAAGTGTCCCAATTAAAAAAAAATTCTAGACAATGTACTAACGTCGAACCAATTATTGACCAATATAACAGAGGCGGAAAGAATTCCAGTAGCAATTTGAGATAGAAGAATGGTCAAGTGTCACAACCGAGTAGTTACACAATTATTAGTTCAGTGGCAAAGAGAATCCAAAGAGGAAGCAATGTGGGAAACCTTGTTTAAATGCAAAAAAGGTCCCCGAACGTCAATCTAACGAACAAGGCTATATGTTGTGAATATCTGACTATACAAATACAGAGGAAGAAGAAGATGGAAACAACGTCAAAGGTTAGGTATTAATAAACAAATGAATACGCAATGTATCGAATAGCGACCCTTACAACCTAACATCAGAAGAAGACACGTGACATTGTTCTACTGTATTAAGTAGCCATTGTAACGTAATGCTAAACAATGAAAAATATTGTGTTGTTGTCTTACTTTCTCTCTCTCCTTATTATTACTCTCTCTTCCCTTATCGGTCATTCTTTCTATTTTGTTATGAGTAGCGTGTGAGTTAATAATTTCTAAATAATCATCTCTTTATAGTTGATAGCAAAAGAATTAGGATGTTGCTTATCTCATTGTAATCAACTTTCAAGATCCCAACTCATAACACCTTGAAGAAAGAAATTATGAAGATATATAAGGATTAAAAGAAAGAAATTTTAAAAATATTGTTGAGTATTAAAGGATGGGTTGCCATCACAACAGATGTATGAATAGCTGATATATGGTGGTGACGATATATTATATTAACAATGATTGGACTATACATAGTAGACTATTGAGGTCAATTATATTCTTTAATGTATTATATTTATTTTTGATTACGTTATGATTGATATTTGTTTATATTTGTAAATAGTAGGTTCATTTATGTGATGTCATCACATATAAGCAAAGAGTTAGCAACTGTATTGGTCGAGTATTTAATAGATTGAAATCTCAACACCAAGTTATTTACCATACATTTGATAATTATAGCATAAATGATGCAATAATTGAAAAGTGAAGAATAAGTTATGAGTTAAGAGTTTGCTGGTTGGTAGGAAGTTGTTCCATATGTGTTCTTTTACCCACGTTCTTAATTTGATTGTGAAAGATGGGTTGGGGAAGATAAAGGAAGCAATAGATTTGATTATAGAGATTGTAGTATATTGGAGTGCAACACTTAAAAGTGAAAAATATGACAAATATGTGTTCCGAGGATGAAGAAGTTGGTATTGGATTGTCCTACCAGATAGAACTCAATCTCAAGATGTTAAAGTCGAAAATGTTGAGGTGTTTATCAGGTTAAGACAAAGAAATTCTCAATATACTTGTTTGCCTAAAGAAGAGTAATGGAAGTTGGCTAAAGAACTTTGTACAAAGTTGGAAATAGTTTATACTACTATTGAATTCCTCTCGGGATAAAATATTCAACTTCATATAGTTGCTTTATCAATATGTACAAGATCAAGAAAGCTTTATTTGATTGGATGTTTGATTTCAAAGAGGTCATCCAAGTTATGGTAGAGCAGATGACAGAGGTGCTCAATTCTTACTGGTATATGGTTAGACATACTGTGGCAGTCATATCTGTGTTGAGCCTGAGATATAAGATAAAAGGGGTTAATTTTATTTATAACATATCGTGTGGTAATCGTGCTCAAGAGTATGTTGATGTATTAAACAATTATGATATTATTTATTTAATGATTATCAACTCAGAATAGACAAAATTTAATATTGCAGCAGTTCAGGTTGTTCAACTCCAACTTCAGGTTAACATTTGGGATAATCTTCTAAGAGCAATTTGATACTCATTTACGCAATTTATGAAAGAAAAAAGGACTAAGACTTCTTACAGCATGATGAAATTAGACAAATATTTGACAAAAAAACGTGTGACCAAAGTTAAAGGTGTGGAGTTTGACGAATTGCAATGGTGAAAGAGCTGTGAAAATAAATTTTCTATCATGTAAGTAATTGAACAGGACCTAATAACAAATCTACCATCTACTATTTCTTCACAGTTTACTTTTAGTACTAACGATCAGGTTAGTAGTTCTCATTACGCTCGATTTCATTTCATCCTATATTGTGGAAGCCTTTACGTGTTCCTAAAGTTAGTTAGATGATGAAAATATCGAGGGTAAACTCTTTCCTTTATGATATATCAAATTTTTTATTTTTATGATATTATCATAAATTTTATTATTTTTAATTTTATATTACTACATCCTTAAGTACTAATGTGGAGATGACCAGTCATTCAACTGAAAACACAATGCATACAAGTAAACAAGTAAAAACCAACATAAAGACGTCTATTTGACTGATTATCCATCTGCTAGCTTCATCGCTACTATTGGTTAATAATTTCTTTCGTATTTTCTATTTGATCAAAGTGGAAGTTTACAGAGCAATCATACAGCAGAACTTTCTTATCACAAATTTTAGAACAATTGTTCAAACTTGTGTTGTGTTAATTTACATCAAAAGAGCAATGATAAACTATAACAAAATGGACAGACAAGAAAGAAATGGAAAGCTGAGAACGAGGAGGCCGAAGCTAAACTGCACTGTCAGCAAAATGGATCGAAGGAAATGATCAGATGTTCTCTAACCTCAGCATGCCAGGCTTGAAGGGGTAACTCCTAAATCGCTTTTAAACATAGTGACTTTGAAAAGCCCGCAAAAGTATTAGTCATCTGATACCATAGTTGGGCTCTTGGAGCAGCTATCCTTCTTATGAAGTTCTAACAATCTGGACTGAGGATAGCAGAGACCTGCATACAGAGTAATGTCACTATAACTTTCACGATTTCCTCAAACTGAATCATCTTCCTGGATGAAAAGTTAATTTGTATCATCATACGAAACTATAGCTAAATCTGAGAATTACTTTTCGTGCATGTCATATCGTCTTCTCCGTACATCAAAACAAAATCACTATGCAACTCCTAAACATCTTGTGCTTTAAAATACGCATCTATTATTTATTTGGTAACAGGCACACAAACCTGAACATTTTGGAATGTCCCACACAGCAATTGAAGAGTCCGTGCACTCAGGAGCACATAATTCTCGATTGTCCTCATGATTAACATTCATTGCAAGCATCCATGCACCAATTGTAACATCTTCATTGCTGAACATTCGGAAGCTGTACCAAAAAAAAAAAAAGGACAAATAAAATCAAACCTGGTGGCCTAGATCCAAGATGCAAGTGGATTCTCAGTTAATTGAGTTAAATGCGCTCAATATTACAGAGCTGAAGCAACTTTAAATCCCGAACCAGATTTCAACTGGCCCACAATGCCAAGTGAAGGCTAACACAAGACAATTAGATGAGAATCGAAATGAAGTTTGTTGGATCCAATATCGATTGGCTTAGTTGCCCAACCAACACATTAAGGCCTCATCAGAATAGACTTCAAATCATATTCCACCTAACTGCGTTGGATGGTTTGGTGTATATCAACCAAAATAAAGGCCAAAATACACATTTGAAAAGGTGGTTGATAAACTAGCCCTGGGTTGATTCATGTCCTCCTTTTCAGCTGAATCAAGTGCAATTAGTCATTGCAAGCCTATTGTGACTAACAAGGTGAGATATAAGCTGATCGTGCAAAAAGAGGGCACCTGGTATAGCATGCATGTTTGTCTTTGTTATGGAGATATAATAGAGGATGCTTTATGTATCAACCAGTTAATACATTATAGTAATGATTCTATTTATGGTCAACATCTAGATGACCGTTGTAATGAAATTTCATAAAGCTGATAAACATAACAATAAATAAGCCAAAGTGCAAAACTATCTTCAAAAGGTTACAAATTTAACTTAATACCCAAGTAAAAACGGTTCAAATGTGTCAATTTTTTACAAAACTTTCTCTTTATTTTTCTTTTTGTGCCAAAAGATGTCATTCAGCTTCTTGGCAAGAAGCTACAGAAAGTTGTCTTTTCAGTATTTAGCATGGATCTGTGGTAAGGACAGCAAGGAGAGGGAGAAAAGAACAGCGGGTAAGTAACTAAGAAAGAACAGGAAAAGATTTTGAAGATAAAGATGTGCCCAGTGGACAAGGTTGATGCGCTAGGAAATGTTGGCCAAGCTGGCAGATGTTTGGCCAATATGGTAATTTAGTTTGCTAATTTGGAGTACATTGGAAAAATCCAGGGTTTCAGTACAAAATTATACTGGCTGTTACTAAGTACCATTAGTTCAGTGTGAGCTCAATAATGATTGAAAAGCATCATAAAATACTTCTCTTTGTGTCAGATGACTCAACTCGAAGCTTGAGTACAAAGCACCATCTCAAGCTTGCACTTTGATTGAGTATCTATAGGGTTGGTTTTGTATTCGAATTGATAAAACACAAACAAGAATTTTCAATCCTTTTAAAGAATTGACACTTCCTTATTTGTATTAATCATAATCTATCTCCTTGCATCAAGAATGTGGAAGTGAAAGCAACATTTCTGACCAGAGCAAAGTGTGACAGAAGCTAGAAAAATAATGAACCTGGATAAGTAATAGAAGGGGAAGATTGGACAAACATCAAAACTGTAAAAACTTCCAGTATTATGGTGAGGTTAGTACCTCTGAGATGGAAACAGGAAGGACAAAACCATCTTACATGTTTTTTGCAGAAACCATGAATTAGTACGACAAACAAATAGTTTAGGGAGATCCTCAGAATGGCGATAAGTAAACTTGCCTGTCATTTCTAAGTGCTACTAAACTTGCAACAACATCAGCAGAAAGAGCATATATCGGGCCGTAAGCATGCAGAAAGTACTCTGTGCCAAGCAAAGGGGATAGTGGCTCATACCTGCAAATATGAAGATGACAAGGCAATTTCATTGTACATGATTATAAGGTGGGATCATAACTTTTGCACTGGTCTGTGGCATGAAAATGAGGGAAGCTAATTCTGAAAACAATCTTAATGAAATTAATGAAAATAACACATCAGATATCCAGATTAATTTGGGAACGATTTATATGTTGTTGTGTATGAAATTGTGAATGACTAGACCAAACTGACCATTTAAGCTTCGGATCAGTGAAAACTGGTCCCTTTTTCATACAACCAAGGTATGTTTGAGGGTGAGGACGCTCTTTTGCAAGCAGAATCGAAAGACGATCTGTGGTGTAATAGAAAGAAGCAAGCAATTATATAAACTAAGATAAACCAAAGCAATTAAATCATAACCACAATCATAAACTAGCTTCACAAAGTTATTCACCTGGCCTCAAATATATATCATCATCAGCTTTAACATAAAATTCGGAATCATAAAGCGCATAAGCAGCTTTGAAGAATGCTAGCCTGCAGTAAAAGAAAACAGATCACCAAGGTTCCCCATGACAGATTGTATGACAAAACAAAGCAAATCCAAAATCAGCACTAACGTTTTATACGGAAGCTTACTATACTGTTCCTCAATATCTAATAACAGAAAATCATCATATTCTGCCATCTCCCTTTTGAGCTCCAGCATCTTTGCTTTATCATTAGTTCTTCCAATAATAAATCTGAATGCTAAACCAGTTGATTCTTCCAACCTGCGTCCCGATAAAAGAAGAAGCACGATCTTTATCTTTAAAGATCCATAAGTAAGGAATAGCCACAATCAATATCGTATTAAAGATCTGAACTTTACATGAAATGTGGGGTTTACCGTTGAAGGCCATGTGGATCGGAAGGCATCCAGGTCTGTCGCAGGAACGCCTCCGACCCGAAGACCTGAACCCGGTTTGGATCCCAACAAAACCCATAACTTTGTGCTCTTCTTCTTCTGACCATTTTGTAGAAATGCACTGAGTTCGCCTTCTTCTTGCTTATGCTTATTAGTGTTAGTATCCCAGGTAACCCGAACCGATCGCGGCTCCGAGTTGTTGAGGCAGCGCCGGGGAGGGGCGAGAAGGGTGGTGAGGCCGAAGACAAAGCCGGAGACACCGATGAGGAAGCACGAGAGTAGTAGCGCCGTTGATCTGCGTGACGGAGATTGACGGGAGTGGAAGTTTTTGGGAGAGTAAGGCATCTTTGTTAAATAATAGCACTGTACCAGCCTACCAGGTTGCTTGTTCCAACTTCTAAGAAACCATATTATGACATCATAGACTGGGTTTGGGGGTTTGGGTGTTTGGGTTTATGTGTTACGGAGTTTGTAAAAGGAAACAGAAGAGTGGGGGTTTGGGTTTTTGTGTTACCGAGTTTGCGAGGAAGCAGGGGGCCTTTCACTCTGAAATACTTAAAGGACGTGGAAATTGATGGAAGTCCAAGTACAGATGATTAAGTACTAATATATATATATATCAATGAGGATGATAGAAAATCAATTAGAAAGAGAAAATGATTAATTGTGAACATGAGCTCAAGTTTCTTATTGTTTATATCGCGTTAATGAATGTTTTATACTGAGTGATGTAATACGCCACTCTCGCGGAGCACGGATCTAGATATCACCATCAATGTCGAATTCGAGTCACTCGAGAATGGAGTGTTACATTTAAGTGGTATCATAGACTCCGCATTCGCTCCACGAAGTTATTTTGTGGGAGTACAATTTAGTAAAGCGTACATGTATCATTCTACAACAAAACATTATTGTGACTTGTCATAAATTTCATACTATTGTAGATTACAGATCATAGATTTATCTATCATGAAAACACTGTACCTTTACGTATTGTTAGAAGAAAACGATTTTGTGTATATAAATTTTCCAAAGTAGACAATATATAGATTTGGAATGTTGTTTTGTTTGTATCAGATGTGTGTAGTGTAGGATGTGGTTTTGAGTAGAAAAATAAAAAAGGAGAAAAGAATATGTCCCATATAAGGTGTCATTCCTGCTTTCCATTGAACTCACAGACTAGCTGTGGATATCCGGCCAAAAAAGGCTCATGATTTACAAACTCAACATTACTATTATTGCTACCAACTTCTACTGAAACTGAACCTTCGCAGGAAGGCTTTGAAAATTGTTCCTGCCACCTACTCCCTTCACTGTTCCCTACTATAAAATTCTCAACTTTAAGTTCAGCACTTGAACACATTTCTCCTTCCGCTGGCTCATCAAACAGAGGCTTGTCAACAATCCCTTCATCAGAACTAATTACATGTTGAGATGATTCATTAGCTGCATTGTTTGACTCGCACCCCGGTCCTTCAATGCCATAGATGTGTTTGTTCACACCATTAACTTCAGCTGCTTCGAGTACATTATCAGAAGCAACGGAGCTCTTTTCACTGGATTGCTCCATCGGTGGCCCGGTTAAAGCTGTTGTTGCATCATGCATCTCTGTGTCACCAAGTTTTTACTCCCAATACATTAAAGAATCAAAGAACGTGCAGAAATGTTACTTTTCTATTTTGTAATTGGAAAATACTCACCTGATGCTGACGGTTCATCTGCTTCTTCTGTCCCATACAATTGTTTCTTCAGCAATACAGTCCCAGGAAATACCATTAGGTTAATCCTGTTAATACTTTGCCTTTCAGTATTACTCATAGGCCTGAACCCAAAACCCTCAGTCCATGTCTCCACCAACTCGGGGATAGCAGATACGACAAGCTTTTCCACCTTGAATGAAATTAGCATCTGGGGCCACAAAGGGTGTCCGAGAATGTTAGAGGTTTAAGACAAATATGCTATGGATCCTATATATAAAGATTGTATGTTGAAATATTATGGTTGAACATGTATTGCCCTACCATTATAAATGGAGGGCTAACGCCCAATTAATAAAAAACCATTCTATTTTCTCTTTTTGTCTTTTATCGAGAATATGGAAATGTTATATCAGAGAGAGGTATCTTACATGAGCAACTATGATGCAACATTAAGCCTAATCTGAGGCAATAGCTAAAATGAAAAACAAGCTCCATTCCATGATAATTATGCGAACAGGAAAACAACACATACAAAGAAGTAAAGAAATCTAAAAGTTTGGGAAAAGCATGCAACAGAAGCGGCAAAAGATATAAACAAGCAGTGGAAATTAATCCGCATATTAGTTATGCACATATGGATTGCATAATAGGCACATTTCCTAGGGGCAAAACACAAAATAAAATAGAAGACCAAGACAACCATCAACAAATCCAAGATTAAATTTAGTTAGTCGCAGAATCAGGCACTTAACAGTAGTGGGAACTATTAAAAGTTCCCCGATAAGGATTTTAATGGCTAACACTACATGAACAAATCAATGAAAGACAAATTTAACAGTAAAAGCAAGCCATTGGAATCCAAATTTAAGAGCTTTGTGGAATTTGCTGCACTTCTAAAATCCAATTATTGAAACTTCAAAAATGGGTAATGTCAGATATTGTTATCCACAATCAAGTACAATCCAAATCAATAGAGACATGCCATCTAATATAGCAGAATGGAATAACTTTTACCTCCTCAATAGCATTCATAAGGCGTCGACACATCCCTTGGCGACGGTAGCTACTGCAAGTTGCAATGAGGGGCATCTCTGCAACTGTGGCTCCATGGACCCTGCAGAACAAAATAACAGTTGAACCACGGCATTGCAAGATAGATAGAAGCAAATGCAGGTGAGCAATCTAGAGAGAAGGTCAACCAATCTGAAAATTACCAACTGAAAGAGTTATCATCTATAGAGGAAATAACATTATTATAAAGGTTATAAATCTCCAAGAGCCCCATTACAAATGGAAAAAAGATAAAAGAAAATTTAAAGCAGCATATTTTATATATATACACATATACATATATTTAAGTATTGGATATTGTAGGTTGATTAGAGAAGCTAAATGCATGGTTGGGAAAGAATGGCAAAGCTGTCAACATCAACCCACAACTGCTAAAATCGACATATGCAAACTCAAGTCCAATAACATTAAACATGGCATGAGACATACCATTGAACCATATTCAAGACCCAATATACACTGTCACAAGCAAAACCAGGAGATAAACCATGACAAATAACAAGTTATCAGAACATTGGACAGGGTTAATTGATACCTGATGGATGCTACAGATACAAGTATGTCATCTTTCTCCAAGACCATGGTGTAGAACCCATGAAAGTTTAGACGAGCAAATTCAGACCTAAAGATCATTCATTAATATAAGGAATTAATAACAGCAACTCATCAAGGTCTATACTCTCAAGGACAAGGTTCCAACAAAAATCTGATTTTGTTACGGGTTTCTGGGCCTTCTATCTGAGAATTTCATTGGTATTTTGAAATATTAAATGTGGAAGTTTTTGTATTCCTTTTAAATATTAAATTAAAACTTTGTATTTTTTCCTTTGTTTTCCCGTTCAGTTTTTCTTTGGACAAATTGATACGAATAGATTAACTACGATAAATATAACAATGGACAAAAGCAATGGAGAAGAAAAAGGAAACTCGCAACAATATAACATCATGGGACACTACAAGCAATAAAAATAAAAAATGTGACGCAAAGTGTTATCAGGATGAGTGAACTTTATAAAGAAGTGGATGATTTAAATACGTTGGACTTTATTTTCAAGATGGAAACTAAACACTTGTTATAGTTATTCCGTAATTACCGTAATTACTGAACAGGTCACTGCAGTAAAACTTTTCACTTGACTCAAAACAGAGTCGATTGATTATTGTTTTTCACGGAAATAAATATGAAATTTTCAGCTTAAATTAACAGGGTTAGACAGCTCCAATGGTTTCCGATAACTCTCTTAACAGGGATAGCAAGCATAGTGCCCAAAATGCAAGATAGTTGAGAAGAATCAACTCACCCCCAATTGTATATAACTTGAGGTATCATGTTGATGCCTGTCCTGGGGTCTACCATAGGCTGGAAGCACTCCTCTATAATGGTAAGAGCAACGGCTAATTTTGAGTTGCATTCTGCCTTGAGTGCTAACCATTGAGTGGAATGAACCTTTTGGTCCTCATGCATGCATTTAAGGAGTGTTAAGTAAAACCCATCTGCAGTGTAGTTGCGAATCCCAACACGAGATTGAAGTCCCATGTAAGCCTGCGGGAGCCAATCCAAATTCTTTATCAGAACCAAAAAGAATCATTAATATCAGATCAATGAAAAAGTAAAGTTAATGAAATGCTGGATTATTCAGGGCACAGAGGCATAAGCAATAAGCAAAAACAAATTGAAGCTTCCTATCTTATCATCTTGAGTATGAGTATGTAAAGTCCCTAAAACAGCATAAAAAATAAAAGAAAAATGAAAGAGAGAGTAACTGATGCTCAAGAAGACAAGTGAAATGAAAACGATAGTATGCTTTTCAAGAAATCAGTTTTCACGAAGTGGTTACTTTTGGAAATCTTTTAGAACACAAACTACAAACATTACTGTTGAGACTAGGTTCCAGCAGAAATATAGCAAGAAGAGGGGGAATACGAGTGGGGGCAATTCAGGGAATATGTGATGGGTTATGAGAATAAGTGGGGAGAGAGAGAGAAGTCGGGGGAGTTAGTTAGAAGAGAGAATATAAGTTTGTTAAGGGAGGAAATGATGGACATTCAGTTATGATGATATGATTGGTAAATGTATGGAGGTTCAGCTAGCCCTCTAAGTCTAGCTAAGGGAATAACAGTCCGGATAGCAATCATTGCTAGTTCATTTCTGTGCTTATTTCATTGCTACTGTATGTTCCATTGTTGCTGTGTGTTGATATTGAGGTGCAGTTCTCGGTTAACTGTATTGAAGTACTGTTAGAGCAGGTGGTCTCTAACAATTACAAAAGACGAAACAATCACAGAGAAATGTCAAATTAAATAATAAATATATGCAACCAAATCAAGATGAAATTGTTCAGAAAGATACTCATGGAAAATAATCTGGCTATTTTACAATAAAAGTTGTCATGCAACAATAATTTTTTATCAATTTTGTTTCTATTTTTCATACATGCTAAAGGACCATGAAGGAATAATTTGTAAGAGATGAAAATCCTAACCAAAAGGACAATGACGTATTGTCATTTGACTTATTTGAAATCGCAAATGCATTTAGCATCCGAGAATGATGTAAAAGGGGCAAAAAGTGAAACATGAAAAGACTTAAACTAAGCAGCAAAGTAGAATATTATAATTGGAATAGGAGTATGATACAATTCCACAGCCCTTGAGAGTGTATACACGAAGACATCGTAAAACACGTGACACTGAGGAAAATCTAGTATTGGATCAGTTTACGAACTTGTTTGTTATGGGCGACTTTGTTGATGAATTTGTTAACTGAAGAATAGGTCCAAGATTACATCCAGTTGGTTAGCATAATATCAGGAGCACAATCTCTATCTTTTTAGCAGATTTATCTTTTTAGCAGATTTTAATTAAGTAAATAATACCTGGAACTTTTATTATAAATAGTCCAGGGTAGTCTTGTTTGAATGATCTAAGAATTTGTTTTACGTCTATCTTGTTCTGGAGAGTTGTCGTTCTCGAAGTGGGTGTTTTCAATAATAAAAGTTATCTTTTGCTCCTCAATTTACTGAGTTCGTATCACTCGCATCAGAGCAGGTTGATTTCAATGGTAAACACACGAACTTCCACAACCATCGATCCACAAAACACTCGTCCCTCCTCACCCAATTCTTCCAATGACCAAATAGCCACTCAACTCGCGCCATTGCGCCAGATTAGGAACAATTGACACTCGGCGGCAAAAATAGCTACACCGAAGCTAATCAAAATCCACCAATATCCCATCTTCCTCGACTCACGAGACAAGGAAAGGAGTACGTGAACTCCACTAGGGATCACGATCAACACAATCCCCAACCACGTTTATCAACGTCGAACCAACTGGTAGCACAATGAAGAAGAGGAAGACGCATCTCCGTCATGGCGACGACAACATCCTTATACCAAGATCGAGTTTCCAAAATATGACAGAGGAGACCCGAGAGGTTGGATTTTAAAAGCGAAAAAATATTTCTGTTATTATCAAACGTCGGATGAACACAAGGTCGACATAGCCGCGATGTATTTGGAGGGTGATGCTCTGGATTTGTTCTCCTAGCTCAACAACGATCAAACCATGATCTATTGGGATGAACTCGTTCTTGCCTTCCAAGAGAACTACGACCCCGTTGAATTTCAAAACCCTGATGAATACCTCTGCAACATCAAGCAAACTGGCACAATCCAAGAGTATAGGCAAGAATTTGCACGGAGATCAGCCCGGGTTGTGGATTGGCCAAATCATTGTCTATTAAGGGTATTCCTAAATGGTCTTAAAGATGATTTGAAAGCTGACATTCGCATCCACAAGCCACGCACTGTCTACAGAGCTATGAGTTTAGTACAAGAGTTTGAATCTAAATTGAGCACAAATCGCAATAACACTAGAGGGCCTACTTGGAGTGCATCAACAAAGAATGCAAACATTACTTACTGTCCAGGTGAAGGCCATACCACTAAGTCCCCTACATCCACAACAACAAACAAATCAACCCCACTTGTCATGCAACGCAATTGGGAGGCAGAACGACAAGCACGATTTGCCAAAGGACTTTGCTTCCATTGCAACAAAAAATACGCACCTGGTCACCGTTGCAAAACAGGAACTCTAGCAATCATGGAGGCTGGTGAAGAAGAAGGGGATATTTCAGCAGAACCGATCATGGACGAAAATGACAAAACCCAAATCTCAGAATTTGCAGCCATCAGCTTTCATGTTGTCTTGGGGAAGCCAGCTGCCACTACTATGAAGTTGCAAGGAATTCTTGGCAAAAGAGAAGTATTGATTCTAATTGACAGTGGTTCCACGCACAACTTTGTCTCAGGAAGCATACTATGCGACCTCCAAATTTTGCTTCAAATTGTCCCACCGTTTGGAGTGCAAATCGGCAATGGCAAAACTATTCAGTGCAACAATCTATGTCGAAATTTAAAAGTTCAGATTTCTGAACTAAAAATCACCCAAGATTTCTATCATTTTCCTCTTGGAGGACCCGATCTAGTCCTGGGCATTCAATGGTTAGCTTCACTCAACACTGCTCAGGCTAAATTGGAATGAAATGTTCCTCATATTCAATCTAGATGGTCGGAAGTACAAGTTGCAGGGTGTTCCCACCAAAGCTCCATCTCCAGCCACTCTTCAATGTTTCCTTGCCACTAATACCTCTCAAACAAACACACCACCAAAAATCAACATCATCCTCCATGAATTTTCCTCCATTTTTCAAGAGCCCAAACTTTACCTCCATTCCATCAACATACACACATAATTCCCCTCTTACCAAATTCCAAACCACCAAACATTCGACCATACCGCTATCTTTATCATCAAAAAATAGAAATTGAGAACCAAGTCGCTGAATTGCTTTCAAAAGGCTTCATCCAAAGTCGTAGCAGTCCATTTGCTAGCCCAGTCCTTCTGGTTAAAAAGAAAGATGCAACATGGCATATGTGTGTAGATTACAGAGCTCTTAACAAGCTTACCATACCAGATATGTATCCCATTCCTAACATTGATGAATTGTTAGATGAACTCCATGGCGCCAAGGTCTTTTGGAAGATAGATTTGCGTGTGAGTTACCACCAGATTTGAGTCCACCCTGATGATATTGCCAAGACCGCATTTCGCACCCACTCCGGACATTATGAATTTGTGGTTATGCCCTTCGGCTTAACCAATGCACCTTCAACTTTCCAGGCAACCATGAATGACTTGTTTCGACCCCATCTTCGTAAGTTTATTCTTGTCTTCTTTGACAACATCCTAATTTATAGCAAAGATGAGGAACAACATGTGCAGCATCTTCGGATAGCTCTTTCACTATTGCAGGACCATCAATTCTTTGCCAAATCCTCAAAGTGTTTGTTTGGCCACCAACAGATAAATTTTCTTGGCACGTAATGACATCCAAGGGGGTCTAAGTGGACAAAGATAAAATTGCAACAATTCAGTCATGGCCTACTCCAACTAATGCCAAGAAATTATGAGGATTTTTAGGTTTATCTGGTTACTATAGAAGATTTGTAAAGGATTATGGTTTGATCCCTCGACCATTACAAATTTGACAAAGAAAAATTCCTTCGTATGGTCATTAATTGCTGAAAAAGCTTTTGCAAAGCTCAAATTGGCTCTCACAACAATCCATGTGCTTCAACTACCAGATTTTACTCAACCTTTCATCGTTGAGTGCGACGCCTCTTCAGATGGTGTGGGTGCTATTATACTCCAACATGGACACCCTATCGCTTATTTTAGCAAAGGCTTGTCTTTTTCCAATCGTCTCAAATCAGCCTACGAACGTGAATTGTTTGTTGTGGTTCTGGCACTCAAAAATGGAAGCATTATTTAATGGGTAAGCACTTTTTCTTAAAGACTGATCATTATACCCTCAAATTCTTGTTGGAACAGCGCCTCACAACACCAGAACAACAGCGGCTTCTTATGAACCTTTTGTCGTATGATTTCACAATTCTCTATACAGCAGGCAAGGAAAATTGTAGGGTCGATGCTCTATCTAGGTATCCCCGACATGCTGAGTTACTTACGTTGGTGTTGCCAGTTTCACTTGATCTAGTTGTTCTGTAGAAAGAGTTAAATTGTGATCCACATACCAAGGGACTAATGGTAGATTTAAAGGCAGACTTGAGTTCTCACCCAGATTACTCTTTAGCTGGTGGTAAACTTTATTATAAAGGCAGATTAGTAACTCCAGCTAGTGCGAATCTGCGAAACAAACTCTTATTCGAGGTTCATGATACTCCTTCAGCTGGGCATGGAGGTTTTCTAAAAACCCTCAAGCGTCTTTCAGCTCAATTTTTCTGGCCTGGTCTTAAACAAGATGTCAAACACCATGTTTAAAATTGTTTGCAATGCCAACAAAATAAATATCAAGCGTTAGCGCCGTCAGGTCTTCTCCAACCTTTACCCATTCCAAATCAAATATGGGAGGATATTTTGCTTGACTTCATTACGAGACTACCCAAATCCAATCGTTATGATACAATCTTCGTGGTGGTAGACCGATTGAGCAAATATGCTCACTTTATTCCTCTCTCGCATCCTTTCACAACAAAAATAGTAGCCGACAACTTTTGTCGAGAGATCGTAAAACTTCATGGTATACCAAAGTCCATTTCTGATTGCGATGTTGTGTTTCTCAGTCACTTTTGGCAGGAATTGTTCAAATTGTGCAGAACAAAATTGAAAATGAGTACGAGTTACCACCCACAAACCGACGGCCAAACCAAGTGGTTAACAAGATTTTGGAAACTTATCTCCGGTGTTTTGCTCACGAACAACCATTATCTTGGAGTAAATACTTGTCTTGGGCAAAATATTCATAAAACACTGGGTATCACATGTCAGCAAAAACAACTTTTCCTGTGGTGTATGGAAGGCAACCACCTCCTCTCTATCCTTACATCTCAGGTGAGACTCTAGTAGCTGATTTGGAATACCAATTGCTAGAACGTGATGAGATGTTGCGAATTCTTAAAGCTAACTTAGCAAAAGCTCAAGCACGAATGAAGGCTCAAGCAGATTCTCACCGTCGCGATTTAAGCTTTCAAGAGGGAGATTATGTGTTTCTACGTCTTCAACCATATTGTCAGAAGTCATTGGCAAAAGGACAATTTGAGAAGCTTTCACCTAGATTTTTCGGGCCATACAAAATCATTCGAAAAATTGGGAAAGTAGCTTATGAAGTTGAACTACCTTCTGATTGTCGGGTGCATCCGGTTTTTCATGTTCCTCTTTTGCGACCGGCATGTGGTCAGCTACCCTCATCTCCTCCTCCATCACCAATGACTAAGGAAGGTGAACTCCTTTTATATCCAGCGCAGGTTCTTTCACATCATTGGGTACGTGAAGGGGGACTGCCTACATTGGAGTTGCTGATCGAATGGAAGGGCAGACCATTAGAGGAGGCTTCATGGGAGAATTATGATTTACTTCCAGGCCAATTTCCATCTTTTCACCTTGAGGACAAGTCGCATTTCGAGGGCAAAAGTACTGATACAATTCCACAACCCTTGAGAGTATATGCACGAAGACATCATAAAACACATGACACTGAGGAAAATCTAGTATTGGATCAGTTTACGAACTCGTTTGTTATGGCGACTTTGTTGATGATTTTGTTAATTGAAGAATAGGTCCAAGATTACATCTAATTGGTTAGCATAATATCAGGAGCACAATCTCTATCTTTTTAGCAGATTTTAATTAAGTAAATAATACCTGGAACTTTTAATATAAATAGTCCAGGGTAGTCTTGTTTGAATGATCTAAGAATTTGTTTTACGTCTATCTTGTTCTGGAGAGTTGTCCTTCTCGAAGTGGGCGTTTCAATAATAAAAGTTATCTTTGCTCCTCAATTTACTGAGTTCGTATCAGAGTAAAAGCTTTCTCAAACCTCCAATAGTCTCAACATAAGCAAACAAAAAAAGGATGAGGAAGAACAAGGAAACACACAAAGTAGCAGTACAAAGAGAAAGATTAAAAAAAAATGATTAGATATTTTATCAACAAAAACTCAAAAACTAGCACATGAAGTGATAATATCACATGAAAAAATGTAAAGGTAAATATAAGCTTCAATGTCAGAAAAGAGTCCCTCCAGATCCAACAAAACTTTAAAATAAATTAGCTCATAAAATACAGCTAATGTACCTCTTTACAGCTGCCACTGCAAAACCAACAATTAGAGAGAACTCCACTAACATGCCCTTGCTGGCATGTGCCATGATCTGCGATTATTATTAAAAAGAAAGGAAAAATAAAGACTCAAAAGAGTTAGACGATCATGGATATAGTAAATGAAATGAAGAGACAATCAGTTGCATCAGTATTAAAAAATAGATGAAGCACAGTAATTATGAGTTATAAAGAAGTTTTGATAAATATAAATATTATAAGGACTTCAAGTATGGCAAGACATAACTTCCAAAAACCCATACAGAAGTTGGATATCCATAATAAAGAGGAGTTTAAAGCTGTCAGACTATTGAATAAATTTGTTCAAGCAAAAGAACAAGTAATAGAATATAGGTTTGCAGGCAAATTACATTTCTGTTCGCACTGTATACATTTGAATGCATTAGATGAACCCAAAATTTCTTTATCAATAACCAAATCTCCACATGTCTGACAGGTGCAGCTTGGGCAATACCAACTGCCTTCAGGCAGCTCCTGAAGTTTAAAATAAAAACCAAGAAAGAGAAAAGGTTAATCTGAATGTGGACATCAGAGAATGTTAGATAATACCACATTTCAAGACTTAATTATACAATTCAGGAAAAACAGCAGATTTAAGATGGAAAAATATGTAGGTAAACTTTGTCAATAATAGAGAATATGGAGTAACAAGGAACAAGCCTTCCATGAAACAAAGGACAGACGTGAAAACTAAAGAAGTATTCATAAATGATACTTTGCCTTCTGTAAAAGACACAAGAAAAATAGTTTCCACAGTGGTGAAACACAAAACATTAACTAGCATTAACTCTGAATTACCGGAGCTAACAAAAAACCATGCGCAAATAACAAAGCAATTCTCCACATAATAAGCTTTCTTATAAATATAAACTACCCAAATCTGAAAGGAGGTACAATCAAGAATAAGGAAAATTATGAAACATCTTATTACAATTGAGGTTTTAGATCACTTGAGGATAGACGCTCCAAAATCATGTGTGATTCCAGAATTCAGTGGTTTAATATTATCAAATGTACATTCCACAAAGACTAGCCATTTTGACAAGATAGTTAAGACGCATTAGGAAAAAATGCAATGTACCAAGATACAATTTCCAACTATCCCCATTTTCAAAATGTTCATCCTCCATGTGCAAGCACAAGTGCAAGTCTAGTGACAATAAACTATACTGTTTAACGCTCATGGTGATGAATCCAAATAGGAAAGAACATAAACATTTTTTATTAACAAATCATTTTTCTTGCCAGAATACTTAGAAATAAAATTAGTAAATACACCTTGAAAGCTCAAGAATTGGATATTGGATCTATTTTCATACAGTGCCAGATCTAAATTTTTACATTCATTGCATGAAACATGTATAGACGTGGGATAATTCTACCTTAGGATGGAATTAGAGAACATTAACATTCTGATGTAGGCACTGGTGAGTTCAACTCTCAATCCAAATATCTGACCTCGTGAATGTATCATCTTGTTATTAATTACCTTCACAACCACCAAGGGGAAAAGATTGAAGGTAAAGAACCATCCAAATAATTATTGATCCCCTTCCTCTTTCTCACTCTTTCTCTTTAATAACATCCTCATTCTGTTTCTAAATAAAGAAATCTAAAAGAAGTATTTGCAATCTACATAGAAAATGTACGCACTTGAAAAGCAGAATAGATGGAAATTGACTATCAGTGACAGAGGATAGGAAATAGATTGGTAAAATAGAAAAACCTTTAATCTAGTCACTGTCCATTTCGAAATTAAAAGTATCTGGTGGTTATTTAACCACTCAATATATAGAATAATTTTTACAAATCTTTTCTTATATATATGTAGGGCATACTGGGCATATTTCCACTATTATTCCACTTCATTTTCAAACAAACCCGCACTCATAGTACCTAATATGAAAATGGTAGCAATACCCCAAATTTAAGAGAATAGATGCTCCATAGAAACAGATCAGTCTTCTTAAAGTTGCTACAAAATTTGAAAATGGATATTACTAACATCTAACTTCTAGAGAAACTCAAATAAACAAATAGAAGACACTGAAAAACGAAAAAGTAAGAAAATGATGGTCAGAAAAAATTCTGATTATACAGGAAAGTAAAGTACAAGATATGAAAAGGACTGTACATGAAGAAGTAAATGTCGAACCTTTGTAGATAAGCAAGATTGGTGGAATGTTGAGGGACAGTTATCACAGCATATTAACTCGCCTCCATCACCGCAGCGTCCACATGAATCATCATTTTGATCATCTTCATCTATTCTCACAACTTGATTCACAGTTTTCCTTATCTTATATTCAGCTGACCAAGCTTGCAGTTGACAGAGGGTAAAGGGCTTTCCAGATTCCATAAATAGATTTAAACATGGGCGATCTAGGTTGAACCCAGCATGAGTCTTAAATTTTGATAGTGAAAGCAGCGTACTGCAGCACTTACAAATAATGCCATCACTGGTAATCAGACCATCTTTGCTCACAACATCATCATTGGGGTTCCTGTATTGGATAACATCATTCAGAGATACAACGCCTGAATGAATCAACCACAACAACACTGTTCGACCTGCCACTGACCACTTATCATGCCAGTAATACTTCCCTCCTTTTGCCAGATTTCTTGGAAGCAACCTGCAGGTACCCTTATGGTTCTTGTGCTTTCTTTTTGCTCTAAATTTGCTGGACTTCTTCGTCATTCTAATGGAACCTGGAATGAAATCTTTGTTTTTAATGAAAGCAGACACCAACAACTCATCATCTTCAATGAGGCAGCTACCAGGTTTCATCTGTTCAATATTAGGTCGATCACTACTATGAATCTTCTTCTTAAAACTTGAACCTTTACACTGAATTTCATGCAGGTAGTTAGCAGGTGAGGACAAGTTTTTGTAGCTACGTTCAATTCTTCCATTGGCGACAAGGCTCTCCATAAACTCTCCAGATTCCAGTCCATTATTATTGGCATCAGTATTGTTGCTTTTGCAAAAAATGGTTGATTTTATTTCAGAAATTTTTTTGGACTTCCTGCGCATCTTCTTCAAAACAGTATCAGCACTTGCCTTCATTTCAAATGATGAAGCTTGAATGCACTGTCCTAGATCTTCTTCAGCCAGCTCAGATTGCACTGGGATTCCTGGAGTTAAAAAGTGACTTGAAGTAGGCTCATCTTGTTTACCATCATTTAGATTGACTAACTCACTTTCCTCATGTGGAGAAACAGATTCAGACCTCCCAAAAATATCAACATTTTGATCATTAAGGTGCTGATTACCACATAAGTGAGTATAAATATTATTTGAACCACATGCTTCCGAGGATGCCATATCCAGACTTCTTTTGTTCTTAGTCATTGTGCATGAGTTTTTTGTCAACCCATTGGTGGTATCAATCAAATGCCAACCTTCTTCATTGGTTAATTTATTTGGGCTACTTGTCACCATCCCATTTATTTGCTCAACATCACCTGAGAAAATCTTTTCTCCAGATATCTCATTACCACCATGGTAGTCTGTCGTAGAAGCTGTGCATGCGCTTTTAGGAGTTGCAGCCTGCCAAGTCAATGATATTTCTTGATTAGATTGGTTTATCAGATCATCCTCAGTTTTCAGAGTCACACCAGTATCATTTTCCACATTCTCAATAGTCACTAGGATAGGTGCAGTTTTCACTGCATCTCCTTTTCTCAGCAGACCAACCTTTTTCTCAATGAACACGACATTCACAAAGGGATCTAAGAGACTCCACTGATGAGCCAACGCATTGGCAAGATTTGAATGATCCAATTCTTTCTCGATGTTCCTCAATGCATCCAAGAGGTCAGTCCGAAGCTGGTTAAGGCTAGTCCATTTTTTGCCATTGTCTTCCTGCTTCAAATTGTATGTATTAGCATGCAACATATGACCACACATCCTCCAAACTCTAGGAAATTCACGATAAAACCTTCCCCAAGGTGATTTGTAAACAGACTCCATATATTTTCTACAACTTCTATGCTGTTTTTCAACTTTCCAGCCTGCAGCCTCAAGTAATCGTTTGACATGCCTCTGGAGGAAAGTACGTATATCTTTCTTGGAATCTGTCTCTGCAGTGTTTTCAAGGAAAAGTCGGTTCGCAAAGCTTTCTTCAGAAATAGGCGAAGCAACAGCTTTGCCAGAAGCAACAGCTTTGCCAACTATCACTTCCTTGCTAGTGTTAACATCTGACTTTTGAATTATGTAGTTCAGAAGAGTGGTGTCATGTCCATGTGAATTGCTGTCTGTCTCAGCATGTTGCCTTAAGAGATAGCAACTAGATGTAATACCCCTACAGGATGATTCAACCACATGTAACATTTTCTTCTGGCCTGTATTATCTGCATCAGTAACAATTACAGAAGGTACAATCTCTTCAGGTGAAATGGAAGCCCATTCCAAAGCATCAAATTCGGAGCTAAATGGCTCATCAATGGAAAGCCTCATTCGCTTGACTTTCTTATTGTGGTCATCTCCCTCCGGCGAGCTAAACCTTTCCGGAGAGAAAAAAGAAGAATAAGCCCCAGCATAATTCCCAGTAATATCAGAGTCCTCTACCAATAAACTTTTTGAGGATGACTGGCTTGTTATGACTGAATTTTCACCTTTAGAATAGAGTGACGCATCCGCAATCCTATTACACTCATACTTGACATCAGACAATCCAGTGGCAAGACAATTGCCACTTGTACCACCAATATCTGTCCCAAAAAAGATCTCAGAAAAAATACGATGCTCATGATTTGACCCCTCAAATCCGTCGGCAGACATATTCTCAACCATTGAGCCGAGCATCACTCCTAACCAGCTGGATTCCCAAAGCTTTTACCCCTTGCCATATAACTGAAGCAAACACAAAAGGTGCACATCAGAATGATGTCAGATATCTGCATATCAATTCATCAATGAATGGGCTATAGTTTTCAAGTAAATGCATGCTTAAGCATGACCAAGAGAACAAAGATTTGCTGCTAGTTCCTAGAGAAGCAAATTTACTGCATGCATATAAACTGATTGGTTTTGGGAAAAAGTACAACAAATATCTAGGCAAGACCTAAAATTTTGCTAATGCATAGGAAGAAAGGTGAGAAAATGAATTAGCAAGCAAAAAAAGTTCCCCGATGAAAAGTTAATTTAACAAAATAATGTCTTCACTAGTGTTACTATGTCTTCATTACAAGTAGAAAGTTTATTCATAGTTGAAGAGGTACACTTCTCAGCAAGTTGCGACTTTGTCTATCTGCTATAAATCTCATATGCACCACCAATATAATGCAAGCATTCACCATTATCTCAAAGCTATAAAAAAGTTATTTGTCAGACTATGAAAGTTTTTCAACTTTTTCATAGAAAAAGATTTTTAACTTATTTTCAATCACTGGTCTTACACCTGCACCTTCAACTATTTTCAGGAAAGTAGAAACATAACATCTTGGGATGAACTCTCAATCAATAATTTGACTAATTATTTCATGTAGCATCTTGAGATGACTCTCAATCAATAATTTGACTACTCATTTCTTGTCAAACAAAAGATAAGAAGAAAGTAACTTGAGACATTTCTACCATAAATATTAAGGAAAGGACAGAAAAGGACAGAAAAAATGAAGGGATTCTTCATTGTATTCTCAAAATAAGAAGAGAAAAAAGAGTAGGGACAAACACTATGACATTTATAACTTTTGTTTCCTTCGTTTGGAATGCTATATTAGGAAACTTTGAAACAAGTCCGTGCACGTGTTATGCAATTTCACAACTTTTGAACATTGCATGCAAAAGATACGTAAACTATTGCATGCTACCAAAGCCAGGTAATCGCCTTTTTGAGCTTACTACGTGGCAGCAATGCTGCGCTAATCAGCTACTACAAACTAATCCTTGTCATAAAGTAACACTAGTTGACAATATTCCAAAACATCAGCCAAGTAATAAGGAACATTAAGGATTCCAATCACTAAATACAGTATCTAGGGCAATTTCCCCAGAAGTAGTATCTTTACATAAAATCTAGTGTTAATGCCATTGATGGACTCCATTAAATCTTCACCCTCTAAAACCTTACGAGATCTCCAACCTCAAGAATTGTTGGCTAGTCATTTACCTAATCAATCTCCAGTTTATTAATTGGTTTTGCTCTTTTAGCATTTGTACTTAACACTCACTTGAGTCACCTCACATTTTGATTCAAAAGTCTATGTGAAGGGGAAAACCAAGGGAAAAGCACTTCGATCAATAAATTTTCATAATATTATGGAATGAATCTTTTGCCATGTCATTCCAATATACCTTCTCTTTTATATGTTAGCAGAACCATCAGTATTCAACAAAAGAGAACCGTCAATATTCCACAAAAGAGTTTGAAGTAAAGCAAATTTTTTAACAATTTGAAAACTGGTCCTTGAGATCATACTCTTCAATGACTCGATATGCAAAAGCATGGCTAGAACGAGAAAAGCAAAATCAGAACGGACAGTTAAAGGATACAGTTCTCTTCTAGGCTATAATACAAAGAAAGGAAAGGCAAGGATCGTTATACAATTAAAAAAAAATACGATCATTTCACTTTCATCCTTAAAATCCCCATTGCATTCAAAACCTCGTAACTGTTATACATAATCTAACCATTGAAGACTCTAATACTTGCCAAAAAAACTGACGAGCATTGTTCTGGAAGACACCAAGATCAGACCAAAACAATTAGCGACCGTAGCAAAGAGAGGGCTAAATCTTACCACAGAAATGGAAAATCGTTCATGCATTACCACAAATGAAAGCCACGAAAAAACACAAAGAAAACAAAAGCAAGAAACCCATAAACAAAAACCCCAAATTTACAGACAATCTGCATACGAAAGCGAGAAAGGAAGAGAAAATCCACCTAAATATGAACACAGCAAAAAGCACCGAAAGTTTAGATCACGTAAACCCCCCACATCAATAAACTCTCGACCCACATTTCGATTTTCACATTTCAATCAAATAGTGATGAAACAGAAGAGAGGGAGAAAAAAACTTGAAATGTATGTTTTCAGCAACATGCAAAGAGGATCAAAACACTGAACTTCACTAGAATTAAGGACGCCAAAGCAGCAGTGGGTTCAGCTCAAAATTGAGTACAGACAGATATGAAGAGAGAATCCGTAGAGCGAGTACACTAAACAGGAGGTATTCGGTTAGCTCATAAAAGTTCAAAACGGACTATTATTAAGAGAGGGAGTTTAGAGAGAGAGTCCAAACCCAAAACGCATCTCTCTCCTACAAAACATATGGCAATGGCATAGCATGTACGCCGTTATCTCTCTAAAACAACCATGTGAGAGTGAGTGAGCGAGTTAATGTCGTGCTCTTCCTCTCTCTTTCCCTTCCTTTCTCCCTCTACAGCCGACCCCTTTTGTCCTCTTGTATGTTTCTCCCTCCTCCTTTTACACTCTTTCAATTTGCTTGTCTTTTATCTTTTAGTATTCCAATTTTCACAATTTTCTCTATATCAGACACCCTACAGCTACACTTACACTGTCCGATGCTGGGTTTTCTTTTCCGGGACTGGGATATTACTTACTACAACGTGTTCTCTAATTCATTCAAGTTGCAAAAAAAAAAAAAAAACCCTCTAGCATATTTATTTTGGACTGCGTTACTTTACGTTTTCCATTAAAGAAAAAGGAGTTCATTTATACATAAAGTGCCTTTGTCAACAAATCACGCGTGTACCCAAGAAGAAAATCCGGGCCAGGAGTGGATTCTTTCTTCTTGGGATGTTGTCTCTCTCAAGTTCATTAGGCAAACTGTAAAAGAAGAATCGGTTTTTCCTTATTGGGACGGAGAAGAAATGAAAATATATATGTAAGGGTAAACCAACATGCGGCGAGACGATGATGAGAATAACAAATTTGAAAAAAACTACGACAAAGACGTGTAATTGTCTTTGGATCACCCTCGCTCCTCATTTATTCCTGTCTTTTTCATATTGTTTGTTTAATGATAAATTTAAAAATAAAATAAGAAAAAATACAAAACTCTAAGAATGAGAGCATATTTATAAAAAACCTTTTTTTTTGTTGATATTGATTAATTAATTCTACATGTAAAGTGTTACTTAATTGTGCCAAAGTTAATAATATGGAGTTTGAGAATTTATAATGGAACTTGAAAATCAATATCAATACCAAAACTCTTTTTATAATTGAAGATTGTCGTCTAACCTGAAGTAATTAACGAGTTAATTCATGAATCATGACACTAATGGCTTGAAACGGGCCATAATCATTAGCCCGGGCCAATTACAGGGAATAGAAAGATGAGTCCAGCGTCCGCTGCATGTCTAATCTGGTCAGATTTCTGTCTAACTTACCTTGAGATCCATTTGTTTTGGGCTGGAAAGGGAATTTGTTGCGTTACCTTTAATTTCTGCAATAAGAGTTGCCTCAGGTTGTGCAACTACCCTATACTATCGATTTCCATTCAAAATGCTATCCAGTTATTAAGTACTAAGCTCCTGCACAGATTTCGAATCAACTGTGAGCGACACACCTCCAAGCAGTAAGAATGATAGAACTGGTCTAATTGTAGGCATTGTTGTTGGCATTGGTGCAGCAAGTATTTTGCTTACATTGGTGATTTTCTTTATTATTAGAAGAGAAAGAAGGCTGACGTCCCATAAAAAATGAAGGTAACCCAATACATGAAATGCAGCTGACTTTGGTCAAGCGGATGAATAGGTGGAAACACATAAGATTTTACTCTTCAAGATGGAAACTCTTTGGTCTTTTATAATTCTGCAGTTAAGTCAAATTTCAAGAAAATAACTCTCGTTATCTTTTCTTCAATTTATTTGCAACATGAATGTTAGGAATTTTTAAACAGATATGTCTTTCGGCTTTAAAACTGAACCACTTAGTGCTTTTGTTCATATATACAAAAAAAAGATAATAGATTGGTTTGAATTAATGCAGGAACTTGTTTTTTGCTTTTTGCGGAGTTTCAATTTTCAGGACCAGGGCCTCTGCTCCTAATACAAGAGCTCCATTCACCAAACAGCTTATTGAAGAACAAGTGAAAACCATTCATTACTCTTGGCTTTATTGAGAGTGATTGCTTCCTCCTCCAAAGGTGTAGAACTGGCTAATGATTTTCATGGAAGGAATAGCTGTTAACTAAACCTAAATGTGATGAACTGCCCACTTTAGTCAACAAAGCAATGCCTTTTGTAGGCCCATTACAACTGAAAATAGAGAAATATCTGCTACTAAAAAAACCAAACTACGTGACCATGTTCTGCTGAACATACATTAACTACTTCCTAAAGACTAGAATAGACTTGACTTAGTAAATAAACATAAAATAAACAATTTCTAACAATCCCTCCCTTAAATTGAACTTACAGTTCCAGTTTACATCTTCGACTCCTTCTTTAAGTTTAAGCTCTCCATGCTGCAAATATCTAACAAACTTATCAGATTTTGGAAGGGATCAAACCTGAGAGGTTTTCTAAATATGTCAGCCAACTTCCTTTCACTTGGGTAATATTTTAGACTAATTTTCCTTTCATTACATAGATCTCTTAACAAATAGTACTTCACGTCAATATACTTGCTTCTTCCATGTAGAAGGGGATTCTTGGATAGTCTGATAACTGAATTATTGTCACAAAAAACTATGATAGCTCCTTCTTGCTTAAAATGTAAGTCTTCAAAAAAAATTCTCAGCCAAATAGCTTGACAAGCACAGGTTGTTGTAGCAACAAATTTAGCCTCTGTAGTTGATAAAGTGACAATCTGTTGCTTCTTTGAGGACCATGAAACAGCTCATGTTCCCATCATAAAGACATAACCAGATGTGCTCCTCCTATTATCTTGATCTCCTACATAATCACTGTCGGCAAACCCAAACAAAATTGACTCTTCACCTTTCTTGTAAAACAGCCCAAAATCTCGAGTTCCTTACAAATAACGCAGAATTCTTTTGGTAGCTAATCGATGTATTTCTGTTGGATTCTCCATATATCTACTAATTAAACTTACAGAATACATTATGTTAGGTCTTGTTGTTGTTAAGTACATCAGGTTGTCCACAATTTTCTTGTAAAGTGTGCTATCCACTTTCTTTCCTTCAAGATCTTTATGTAGCTTTAAACCATACTCAACTAGAGTGCTAACTGCATTGCAATCTTGCATTTGAAATATGTCTAGAATTTCTCCTGCATACTTCTTTTGTGAAAGAAAGATTCCATCATTAGATTGCATTACTTCTATGCCTATAAAATAATGCATCAATCCAAGATCTGTCATCTCAAATTCAGCCATCATTGATTTCTTGAATGCTTCAAACATAATACTATCATTTCCATTAAAAATAAGCTCATCTACATATAAGCAAACAATAAGCATTTTTCCTGCATTTCCAACTTTAACAAAAAGTGTATGTTCATGTGGACATTTTTTGAAACCATCTTTTAAAAAATAAGTTTCAATGCGACTATACCAAGCCCGTGGGGCTTGTTTTAATCCGTAAAGAGCCTTTTTAATTTATAAACTTTATGATCATTTCCAACCTTAATATAAACCTGTTCCTCCAAGTTTCCATGCAAAAAGGCAGATTTGACATCTAATTGAAAAATAGGCCAGCACTTCTGTGCAACCAAAGCTACCACCAATCTTATTATATCATGTCGTGCAATCGAAGCAAAAATTTCAGTATAATCGACTCCATATTCTTACTTGTATCCCTTTGCCACTAATAGCGTCTTATACTTGTCAACTTCACCATTTTCCAACAATTTTGTTAAGCAAACCCACTTCACGCCAATGGTTTTGTGTCCTTTTGGAAGATCACACAGCTCCCAAGTGTCATTTCTTTCAATAGCTTTGATTTCATCATTCATTGCCTTTCTCCATTTTGACTCTTTAACAACACTCTCAAAAGTTGTTGGGTTACAATCTGCAAATAAAGCAAAATGAGTTATAAGATCAACTCTCGTTACCTCATAATCTTTCATCCAGGCAGGCCTTTTTCGAGGACGATGAGAAGATTGATTTGTTTGAGATGTTGCACTTGTTGCTACTGGTAAAATCTCAGAAGCACTTGAAGTTTCAGTTGAAGCATTTGATGAATTTTCAGCTGGTTGGGCTTCTTTGTCAGCGTCACTATCAAGAATAATTGGAGTAGGCTACTGCCCATTCCAATCCCATGTGTTTTCTTCATCAAAAACAACATCTCTACTAGTCACAATATTCTTTGTCAATGGATTGAATAATTTGTATGCTTTAGAGGTTTCACTTACACCTAGAAAGACACATTTTTCACCTTATCATCAAACTTTGTCCTTTTCACATCTGGAACATGATCATAGGCAATGCAGCCAAAAATTCTAAAATGATCCACACCTGGTTTCCTTCCACTCAAGCCTCTTCTGGTGTCATGTTTTTAACAGAAAAAGTAGGACATATATTCAGGACAATGTATACTCCAACTTATTGCTTCTCACCATATTAAGAATGGCTATGTTCTTCCTCTATAATACACCATTTTGTTTTGGTGCATAAGCAGTTCTAAGCTCTCTTCGAATACCATGATTTTTACAAAACTCTTCGAATTCTTTTGAGCAATATTCTCCACCCCGATCTGTACGTAAAGTTTTAATTATTTTCCCTGCCTCATTCTCAACATATGTCCTGAAAGTTTTTAATGCAGCAAAAGCTTCTGATTTCTCATGTAAAAAATAAACCCATGTTTTCCTACAATAATCATCAATGAAAGTAATTAGATACCTTTTACCTCCATTGGAAGATGGCTTTATTGGCCCACAAATGTCATAATGAATCAATTCCAAGACATCCTTTGCTCTCCATGATTTTCCTCGAGGAAATTGGGATCGGTGTTGTTTGCTAACAACACATTCTTCATAAACTTTAGAAGGAGCAACAATATGAGGAAGTCAAGCCACCATGTTTTTCTGTTGGAGAGTCCTTAGTCCACCAAAACTTAAAGTGATCATAGCGAAAATGCCACAACCAAGAGGGGTCTTTCAATTCAGTCATTAAGCAAGATTGAATGCTTTCAATCTTCAATGCAAACAACCTGTTTGAATTCATTGGAACAATAGCAATGGCACCTCTAACAATATCATATATCTTATAACTACTATTCTTGATAGTAATCACATAGCCTTTTTCTTGTAATTATCCAGCACTTAATAAATTGCTTTTTAAGATGTGAACATAAAGAACATTGGAAATTGTTTCCACAAAGCCATTCTTGGTTTTAATCTTAATATCACCTTTTCCCATCACATTCACAGTAGAACAGTCACCAAAACTTACTGTAGAATTAAAATATTCATTCAAAGAAGAAAAAGAGGACTTACTTCCTCACATGTGGCTGTTGCAACCTATATCCACATACCAAACATCTGACTCGTGAAGTTCTTGTGTTTGTACAGTCATCAACAATGTTTCAGCTTCATTATTTTTTGCAAAATTTGATTTCTTTCCCTTATCTCTGTCACTAGGTAGCTTCGTGTAGCATTCAGAACGATAATGGCCAAGTTTTTGACATCTAAAACACTCTATTTCTCCCTTGTCTCTGTCATTAGGTAGCTTCGTATAGCATTTAGGATGATAGTGGGCAAGTTTGTGATGTCTAAAACACTCTATTTTTGATTTATTGGGATGTTGATCTCTTCCTCTGCTTCTGCTATGATTAACCTCACCTTTGAAAGGCTTATTGCTACTGCCATTGCCTCGATCTGCCCTTCCTCTACCTCTTCCACTGCCTGTACCTTTACCCCTTCCACTAAAATTTGTGGAATGAATAGAAGTAGAAGCCTTTAAAGCCTGGTCCTCTGTAGTTGAACTTCGATTCATCTTTTGTTCATGAACTAGCAAAGAGCTTTGGAGTTCATCAAGAGATAGTGCATCAATATCTTTAGATTCTTCAATAGAGCGCATAACGTAGTCAAATTTTGGTGTCAAGGAATGCAAAATTTTCTCTATAATGGTGACATCTTCCATCTTCTCATCATGAAATCGCATCTTGTTACTATCCTCCATGGTTATAGCAAAATAGCTAGTGACAGATTCACCACTTTTCATTTCTAGAGTCTTAAAATCTCTTCTCAAGGTTTAAATGTAACATCTCACCCCCTACTGGAAGGGTAAAATAGGAAATTTGTCATAGGAAGGATTGAGAGGGATTAATTAATCTTGTTCATGCATAATAGATCTGATACAGTCACATTTGTGCACATGAAACTCTTGTACATGCATACATGATATTCAGAGTTTTTGTGCTTAAGGCAATCTTATTGTGATTTACGTGGTTAATGGGTTTGAAAAAAATGATTCGAGTCGCCATAAATTGTTTTCTATTTTAAGAATTTTTAGAAATTTTTGAATTTTTAGGAGAAAATTTCGACCGCGAAATCATAGGTAAATGGCCTAAATGTGTTTTGTTGTGGAAAATGTGGTTTCGTGTTTGAACAATTATGGGGAGTGGATCATATGTTTTATAATTTTGGACAATTTAGGTAATTTAAAAAAATGATTCGGGAAATTCACGAAAATTTTGGATCGAAAAAATCGCCAAGTGGCGAATCGGTTGATTTTCGGTAGCGAAAATTTCTATCCAATGGCACTACAATATTGGATATATTATTTTGGGAATGAAATTAGGGTCATTGGAATTGAATTGGGTCAACTTTCATTAGGGTTTCTTAGTTAAGCATATGACATGTTTTTGTCTTATTCCTTTTTGTCTTTTTCTTAAACATGCCACATGTCCTCTTAAATTAATTATGTTTGTCTTATGTTGAAGCCCCTCTTTCGGTGATGTGAATGAAAAGAAGATTTGGATGCTTTGTTTTTTTAATTCCATCCGAAACCTAGCCATTTCCTCTCCACCTCCATCCATCGATTCCTCTTTCAAAGTAATCCTTCCTCCAAACTCAAAAGTGTTCCTTTATACAATCAAACCACCTTCTTATCATGATAATAAACTCCTTGTGTGAGGTTTAGAAAGTAGAGAAAGTGGGAAGTTGGAGTAGTAGGTAGAGAGTTGAAGAAATTGAAGGTGGAAAGAAGATTTGATTTGGTAAGTGTTTTAGTTAAGCTTTATGATTTGATTATGAATGTAATGACTTGGTAGTTAGAAGCATGCAATGGGAATTATGGGGCATTTATTGTGATTATTGATGCATTAATTTAATGAAACTTATAGGTGGAAATGATGGGTATAAGGTTAGGTTGAAGTAAGAATTGATGAAGTAATAGGAATGAGTGGTTTTAGCTTGATTTCAATTGAATATGTATGATTATTCTTGCATAATATTAATGAGGTAAGTGCTGCCAATTTTTGGTAGGTATGCTTAGTGAATGTAGGATTGATGTAGGGATTGATTTTGTGTCCAATTGAGATGCTTATAGTAGTAGGAATTGAATTGACATGATAGGAAGTGAATTGGAGAAGTAAAGCTGGAAATTAATTTTTGACCTACTATACTGATTTGATCATAACTTATTGTTTAGACATGTAAATTAGGCAAGGTTTGTGCTCAATGAAACTTTGGGATGTTGGCTTCAAATTTGTGTGAAATAGGTGCTGTCTAATTGTAACTTTAAGAGGTTGAATTTTGGCTTGGAAAATCATGGATAGGGGCTGTGTAAACAGTACCCGGGTTGAATGATCTGAAACTTTGGTGATTTTTCTAGATTTATGTAGAAGGAATTAGTGAAAATGGCCTTCATGAAAGTTGAAGCCTGTATTATTAGCTTTCCAATTCCACTGATTTTCCAATTTTTCGAATTGTATATTGAGAGATATGAACTGTTTTCTATTGACTGGTTTTGGGCATTTTGATGAAACCTAGCCTAAGTGTTGAGTTTGTGAGCTTACGGATTGGAAGCAATTTTAGCAAATTATGTGAACTGAATTGGTGTGAGTGATCTTCTGAAAAGTTTCAGAGGAAGGAATTATCTTGAAAATGATATATGGCATGTAATTTTTAGAGGTCATATTTGGGAGTTACGATTTTGCAAACATTGAACCTGCATTAGGTTATGAATTGCTGATCATGGCAGTAACTTGCATGACAGTTTTGAAATTTTTAGAAATTGAATTGGATTTTGAGTTCTTCATGAAAATTGAAGTTTCAGGATTTATCTTTTCAGGGATATAAAGTTCTGATTTTTCTGATTTGTGTACTGGGAGTTATGCTTGTTATAAGTTTACTGCTTAAATTGAATGATTTCAGGGACAGCAACATTGAGTGAATTAATTGACTTGGTTAGCAATGTAATTTGATTTTGGATTATTGATGAAAGTTTTAGATAACATTGTGAACTTAATGAGCATATTTATGTGGTAATTTTTGGCTGAATAATCAGAGAGTTATGGAATTTGCAATGTACTGTTCTGTTTTAAGGGGATTTGAGTAGGCAGTAGCTTTGAAGGGATTTTTGACATCCTTAGTGGTGAAATTGATTTTTATGGTCTTCTTGAGACTTGTAGAGTTTTTCATGATCTTTCCAACGAGATATGGTTTGTAATGTTCTGAATTGTGTGTAAGGAGTTATAGGTGTTTGACTTTCGGTTTGACAATAGGAAAAAGAGAAGGAAATAAGGATATATATCTTAATTGTTTTATTTGGATTTTGAATTTCTTCCGTGAATAACTTTTCCGTCCGACGTCCGATTGACCTGATTTTGAGGCATCAGATTCATGGAATATTTAATTTCATTTTCTGATAGATTGGGAATTTTGACGGAAAATTGACGTGGGTCCGTAAAGGTTTGTTTAATCCTTTGTTTTATTTAATTGGGGGCTATAGAGATTCAAATTGCGCTCCGTCAGCGCCATTAGCTTTCTAATGTTTAGACGGATTTTTATGGTAAAAAAAAATAGAATAGGGCCGGGAACTCATGAACATGCATTATACACCTACATGTGCATCATTAACTGATTCGGATTGGATCATTAGTGATCGTTTTATTCTCTGCTTCTTATAGAGGCCCAATTGAGCGTCGTTCTACCGACGTGGCGAGTCTTCCGGCATTAGCTCGAAGTAATAGGTGAGTAACCTAGTTGGTTTCTCACCTTATGTGTTTATTAATTATATGCACTAATGCCGTGAGGAGTTAAGGATGGATATTTGTGTGATTGTTTTTTATTGATTTGGACCATGGGTGTTGACATATTGGATTGTGATATTGAAGTGCCAATGTGAGTAACTGTATGAATGAAATAAATTGGAAATGTTTAATAAATTGAATGGTGTATGTAAATTGTTTCCGTATTTGTTATAATGTGTGTGTGTGTGTGTAATGACATTGGAAAAAAATAACGAGAGGGATAAATGTTATACTGAGTTTTAAGTTAACCGATGTAATACGCCACCCTTGCGGGGCACGGACTCAGATATCACCAACGATATCGGGCTCGGGTCATTCGAGAGTGGGGTGTTACATTTAGGTGGTATCAGAGCCCAGTAGTACGTAATGTATCTGGGCACAGTCTGAAACATAGGGTGTATGCATTTGAGTTGTGTCGTTGCAGATCGTGGCAACTGATCCCTAGTTTGAGTCGTACGGGTAGAAATCCTACATGTGCATACGTGTCAAGTGACTAAGTGAGACTGTGTTAGAGGGTGCACCCCTGAAAGTGTATAAACAATTAGGAAAGGAAAAAGGAAAAATGGATAAGGAGATTAATATTGTACTGTGGTTAGAATGACTGTGTTGGCCTAGACGGATTAAGGAAAGAATTGATATCAATGAATTCCCGGATTAAAATGACAAGATTACGGCGATAGAAAACGAATATGTCTAGAATTGGAAGAAGTCCACTGGAGATATGAGGCGATATAGTAGACCAAGTGAGATTAAAAGTCCGGATGACCGGTAATTAGAGCTCATTTGTAGATCACGATGAATCGGGAAATCTTGGAACTGAGTAAAACGTAGATAGTCCGATCAGGTAGATATTGATTCACTGCATTTGTGTGAGATATCAGTAGATATCATAGATGAATGATGATAGTGAGATTGTGATAAGATCAATAGTGTGCCGTAACGGTCTACCTAGAACTGAAAGAGTAAGGTGCCTAATGCCTAGTAGAGTAAGAAAAAGTAGAAAGTGTACAGATAAACTGAAATGAACTTGTGAAACGGTTATGATCTGGAACACATAAACTTGAAACTGAAATGGGTATGTGAATATTGTGCTAAGAGTTTAGAAATCAGTACAATAAGATTGTAAGGGAAAAAGACAGACTGACACTTTTCTACTAATTGTGTACTGGAAAATTTTGGATTGGTTGAATATGTGGATTTGGACACAGAAATGATAAATGGATGGGTAAATAGAGAAATGGATGGAGATACAATGGAATTATATCAACGATTTTGTCGTGTATTGAGGACTGTGAATACCTTATCATAGACTATTTGAGGAAAATAAAGAGATACGTAGTAATAAGGAGATGACATTGTATAAGTCAAGCTGTTATGACCTTACAAGGTCAAGCTTGCACGTGACGGATATGGAAATAGAATAATGAGACATATAGTTCAATGAAACGTGGAAAATGAAACAAGGATAGCGATATATGAAAAGAGTGGTCACATTTAAATCGATTTACCGTTGGGAGTACCTATTAGACGATAAAGTTGATCATGGTTAATGAAATGTATGTGAAAGATACATGGAAATCATAGAGAGATAATCGGTAAATGATTAGAGAAATTATAAGTGTAAAGTCCATAATGGGTTAAAGTATGACATGAGAGGGCTTAGTGGACCTATATGAGAGGAAATGAAAAAAAAAATCTGGTATCATAGATGGATATTTGTGTGATTGTTTTTTTTATTGATTTCGGACCATGGGTGTTCGAAATATTGGATTGTGATATTGAAGTGCCAATGTGAGTAACTGTATGAATGAAATAAATTGGAAATGTTTAATAAATTGAATGGTGTATGTAAATTGTTTCCGTATTTGTTATAATGTGTGTGTGTGTGTGTAATGACATTGGAAAAAAAATAACGAGAGGGATAAATGTTATACTGAGTTTTAAGTTGACCGATGTAATACACCACCCTTGCGGGGCACGGACTCAGATATCACCAACGATATCGGGTTCGGGTCATTCGAGAGTGGGGTGTTACATTAAAGCTGTGCCTGCTTCACTCTAGAAGATCCTTGGTACTTTTTCTTCATGGAATCCCAAATATCTTTGAAAGTTTCTTTGCTAAGAATTGTTTCTAATATGGAGCGATCTATTGCCTGAAAAAGATAATTTTTTGCTTTCAAATCCTTCAACCTTCTCCCTTCGTGTTCTGCTTTTTGGGCATCTGTCAAAACTGCATCTTTTGCGTTGGTTCATCGATTCCAAATTCAACAACCTGCCAATACTCTTTAGATCGAAGAAAATTTTTCATGAGCATGCTCCAATGGTCATAGTGACCATCGAAACGTGGAATTGCCGCCTGCACAAAAGTAGAATCTGAAGCCATAAAAAATAAAGCTACTGCTTTGATCTTGTTTACTCTCGAACCTTACGTTTTTCAATGTATAAGTCTCAATCTTTTCTCTCTTTTAATCTGGGATTTAGGCAACAATCTTTATTTTCAAATCAACAAATAGTAGGTGGGAAGAGGACAGATGAGTATTAGCAGCAAAAGTTGCGTGAACAGGATCAAAGGACCACTAACTTAATTCGTCACATTAAAACTACAATAGATGGCTAGTGACATTTGCTAGTTATTTATCCTCACACCTTCACTCTCATAAACTAAGTTATTTGGCTCTGATACCAATGTTAACTAAAGCTAAATGTGATGAACTGCCCACTTTATTCAACAAAGCAATGCCTTTTATAGGCCCATTACAACTGAAAATAGAGAAATATCTACTACTAAAAAAACAAACTACGTGACCATGTTCTGCTGAACATGCATTAACTACTTCCTAAAGACTAGGACAGACTTAACATAGTAAATAAACATAAAATAAACAGTTTCTAACAATAACAATGCTAAATCGGCAAATAGATAGAGCAATAACATGCTTTTTGATATGCACAGCCAATGCTAAGATTCAGAATTTCCTATTTTCAACAATAAATATCCGAGAATGTTGAGAATCAAAAATATACAACATAGAGATTGCATCTTTTTAAAAGCCTCTGGTATTTCCAAAACGAAATTCTATCTCCACTCTTCAGCACAAAACCAAAAACTAACCATAATATTTTTCTAAGGTAAAACCTTCAAAATATGATAATATAAAATGTCAGAAAATTCAAACTTTCAACAATTATAATGGACTTCATCATTTGATGAATCATAAGTGACCATATAAGAGTAACTCTTCTTGATAGGAGTAATCTCATATTTTGTAATTGTACTATCTTTACCCCAAAGGCGAAAACTAAAATCACAGGAATTATTCCATTGATTTTAAAAACATTTAAATAATTTTAGGTGTATAACACACGAGTTGTATGCTTTAAAATTTCAAAAGATGACAATGTGGAGTGCTTACATTAGTTATAAATTAGCTTTCAACTCTTCAAATTAACGATCATCAATAAACCTTTGAAAGTGATTAAAAAATAGTAAAAAATTATGTTGATAACTCACGTACCTTTTTATAATGTTATTCATGCTTTCACTTTTTTGCACAGTGGTCATGTTTACACAAAACATTTGACGTTTATAAATCAAAGGTCAATTTTCCTTTATATGAAACATACTTTTTAACTAATCATTATCTTGAAGTTCATCTTTTTGCATCATTTCATTCCGTGCATTGAAAAAATCTTCTTCTTCTTCAAAGTCATATACGCATAAGTTAAAATCCTACAAAAAATCTTTAAACTGAGAAAAAACACTGCTCAAATGGATTGCGGAGTTTTGATAAATTTGCCAAATAAAAAGTTGATGATGAGTTTTAGGTCATATTGAAGCTAATGCTTTTGCCATCACAGCATCTTGTTCAGTAAGAATAATTGTAGGCTTTTTCTTAGACATGACTCTAACAAATGTGTCAAACAATTACTTAAATGTAAGAACAGTCTCATTGTACAGTAGTGCAACACAAAAAACTACAGTTTACTTATGATGGTTTACATATATAAACAAAGCAAGTAAACGATCATCACCATTTTTTTCTTGTAAATAGTATCAAAGCAAACAACATCACCAAAATCTAAGTAATCATTCCTCATCTTTGTGTTTGACTAAAATATATTAGTTATTGAATCATGTTCATCTACTTGAACTGCGTGAAAGAAATTAGGATCTTCAAATTGCATTTTATGCAAATATTCTAACACACCACCTATATCCTTCTTTTTCACATCTCTTGTTCTTTTGAATCTTAAATAATTCTTGTGATTTTTTGAAATAAAGCCAAGATTATCTCTTCCACTTGCTTGTCTCATCATAAGATCATGAGATACTTTTGGTGAAATTCTCATATCTTTCTGTAACTTCTATGTAAATATGTTTTATTAAGATTTAAAAGATAGTGACTGTGATCCTCAACAAATTGAATCACTTGAAACTTTTCATGTTTCACACTATTATTTTCATTATTGTCTTACAACCAATTCTTGTTTATGCACATGGAGCTCTTACATTCACGTCTCTTTTATCAAACATCCTTTTACCTTCAATATTACAACAAAAAGCCTATTAATTAACTTACCAGATTTATCTTTATGACTTTTGCTCCTTATTCCAAAGCCGATATGTTTGTCATACATTAAATAATATTGATAAGTTTGTTATTTCGTCTCAAACTTCATGCCAAATTTCAGTATTAATTCTCTTGAAACAAATGAGCGGTCTTTGTTTAAATTCTTCTCAGAATTCGGATGCATCAAATCAATTTACTCAATCTTACTACTCTCATTGCCAATGTGAATTTCATCACTCTTATGTTGCCCCTCTTCAAGTTCATATTACAATCGATGATATGAAGTAGATCTACCTTTCATTATTTTATTTAATACTAAAATTGATACATGTCAAATTTACAAAGGAAGCATCATTATGACTTTATTTTCTGATAAAATTATTAATAAAAACTCATGAAAAAGGGAGAAAATATTTGGGTTGATTTGTATGTACAAGAGACTAATAATCCTTAGTAAAAAGAGAATACAATACAAAATGTTAGCTTCCCAACATTTCAATAAATAAAAAAGACAAAGTCATATTCTCCTCAGTAGCACTTAACTCATGAGACCAACCCGACATCTAAAGTGACATCCGAGCCCGTGACCCGCGAGAGTGGCATGCTAGAGCGATCAATCACAATTTAAAACTCGTTATGAAATTTTTTCTTCCAAAACGTTTTAACGCGGAAATCAAAACACACTTTGAGCCGACATATCACAAAACATTTTGAGATACAAAACACTTTCGGTTATTAATTAGCACTCAACAATTGCTCAATCAAGACATAAGCGTAAAGGCATGACCCAACTGGCTCGATGCCATTTCGAACACAATTCAAGAATCAAAATCTCAACACACTATTACATTTATTAAGCTAGGGCCCACCAAACAAAACATCATACTCATGCGGATGTGACGACATCGATCCCAACCGTTACTCGCGCTTGCTAAGAACGATCATACTCCCGTTAATCTAACGGGTACTCTTCGCCTGAAAAATAGATGCAATGTTGGGTGAGTTTGCGAACTCAATGAGAAACCATCATCGATGGTTCACCCAACTCACGCATTCACAATCAATTCACATTATATCACATAATATCACATTCCAAATTAATCCATGCATTACCAAATTCACACATATAAGGCGACGCCTTTCACACTGATCGATATAAATATTCACATATGTAATGTACATGTGACTCTTTCATTTTCTTTTCGTTGTTGTGACTGTGTGTTCGAGCTCATATACGCTGAGCCATTGGCTCGAAACATTGGGCTCAAAAGCCCTAATACGTTGAACATATAGCTCGACAATCGCTGGGCACGGTTCTGACGCTGAGCTTAAAGCTCTTATATCGATGGCTACACGGTCACAACCGCCTTTTATCTCGATCACATCATATGCATGTATGCATATGTTCACTTTACAATACATGCATGATGGCGTGTCAAACCAATCAAAAATAAATTCCTACTCTAGAACACTTAAGCGAGTAAAGTGATGAATATGGTCGAACCACAGAGACCAATGAAGTAATTATTTATTTATGCGAAATCGAAAATAAAAATAAAATAAAATGAAAATATAAAGAAAGTTGATTTAGGGATGATTAATTTTAAAACACGAAATTAGCACGAAATCACGTCAAGGAAATTAAAATAAGATGAAAATAATATGAATAAAAACCTAGCCAAGGTACTCTCTCATTTGATACCGTAATTCGATCATAGACTCAAAATATAAATTTCGTTCATTCCTATGAACAAAGTTATAGCAGACGATGAAACGACAAATTTACCAATCCATTCGTAATTATTCGATAATCCGAGTAAAGCTCGCAGATTATTTCCTAACCAATTAGACTATTCTAGTAAAGCTGCAGAATATAATCTATGGCAAAGAATAAATTCTAATGGACCTCGTCTTAGCCAACAGAATCGGACACCCGCAATCTATTTAGACTAAATTATTTAATCTCATTAACCTCTTAATTGAAATTAATTCGCCACTCGATAGACAACAATCACGGATTAACTAATCTATTCGGCAGTTTATTATTAAGTTAATTAATTAACAGGCCTCATTAATCAACAAACTCAACAATAATTAATCAATTAAACGCGGAGGTTAAATAAACATAAGAAATTCACGAAAACAATTAAACCACGAGAGTCTCACGAACTACATGTATCAAACATCAAGTACCTTGTCTAGATAAAAAAAACTTAGCCACACATGATTCTAATCTCTAACAATTAAAGCTGAAATTAACAAATAAAAATCAGAGCTCAAACTTCCCTAATCGCCTTTGCCGCTGCATGCGTATCCTTCATCGCTCATGGGACCATTAAAGGTCACCCATCAACTTAAAACATTGCTCTCTCTCTCCACAAAGATCCACTCTGCGTCACAGATTTGTTTCCTGCGTTATTACTCAGAGCCGCACCTCCTCTTCTCGATTGTTCCCTCTATTTTCTTATCCTTCTTCTGCTTTGCCGTCACCCCCTTTTTTCTATCCTCTAGGTTTCTTGTCTCTTTAATGATGTGGGCCCTCACCTCTTAATTTTCTTAGGTCGGTAGTCCACTCCACTTAGTCTCCTCAGATATGTTATGTGAATTTTGTCTCTTTAATGTAAGCCCACTAATGCTACTATGGCCCTCTTTGTGCTTGTCCATTTTAATACTTGCCTCAACGTATTGTATCCTAAACGACGCCTCTCTTACATTGTTGAATTCCTCATCGCATGGTGTCTCCTCCACTTGATTCCACGCTCCTTTTCTAGCCAATTGATTTCCAAAAGCTACCAATCGACTTTCTTACTTGCCACTCACCTTGTTATTCCTTAAACATGTAGGCCCTCTCTTGTTTTTAATATATTGCGCTAATGCTGGCCCATTTTCTTGGTTGGCTTGTTGATTTTAATTGCCGCTGGTCCTCTTATTTGTCTCTTGGCTGTAGCTAATTAATTGGAAGTTTCAAATTAGCTAATTCCACTCTAAATTGAGTCATTTGTATTTCGTCACCTAGAAAATTCAAAGATACAAATTACCGTAAAAACACAAGTAAAGCATCACAAGGGTCTACCAAAAGAATATAAAATACAAAGAATTTAACATGACAAAAATGCAAGTTATCAAACTCCCCCACACTTAACTCTTGACCGTCCTCGGGCAAAACATCCAAATTAAGCTCAAAGATCCGAAACATTTACTCAATTCCCATATTTTTCAAGACAATATAATCATAAGCAAAGATGAATAACTTTCAAACATCATAGCAAGAAATCAACATTCTAAGCTTTTACTCATGATCAATCAACATTCAATATCTTCAAAACCGAGCAATCTAATGGTAGACTTGAAATGTGTTTAATTAACATATATCAATGGGTACACTCAATACCATTCATGAACATGACAATCCACAATTTTGCATATCATTTCATTTCTCCACCACTAATGTTCACATACAAAATCATGAATCACAGGACTTTTCAAGGTTGTAATGTCGGTAAGGGTAAGGTGAGATATAATTAGGTCAAGTAGCATGAAAGTCATCAAAGCTAGTGAAACAAAGCAACACTCATCAAAACTGGTACGTCTACCATGACAAATGCAACAATTACATTTCACAACCCCATTCAACTCTCACACACAAACCATATGAAGCATATGTCAATCCCAAACAATCACTCATACAATTATCCCAATCAAATCACAAGAGTGAATCTTTCAACAAACCTCTACCTCATTTTCAACATACTCAAATGACTCAACCATTACAACTCTAGGAAGATGCATGAATCATAAACAACTTTTCAACACATATGCAATTCTTCCTTCATAAATTTATTGTAAACAAATTTTTTTTCAATTTCTTTTCTTTCTTTTTTTTTCTTGTAAAAATTAAAATAAACTACATCAACATGGGAATCTCAATGATAAGACATAAAATAACATCTCAAGATTATAACCAACCCTCACATATACACACCCCCACACTTAGAATTTTGTATATCCACAAACTCAACAATCACAAATATTCCACTAGCTTTATGACTTGGGTAGGACATTTGGTTAAGTTTAAAAGCATAAAATGTGGTTTATACAAAAAGAAAGGATAAAGCTCAAAAGGGTTTATCAATGGAAAATTCATGTCAATAGGGTAGGTCATTTGGCTAATGTAGCTTATGAAAAACAAAGAATGCCTAATCATTTCCATGTTAAAGCATGTGATAAAAATGTGGTCTCGAATAGAAATTCAACGCAAAATCAAGATGTACATGTCATGAAGGTCACACATTATCAAAAGAAAATGAGACTGATATGGATGTGTCAGTCAATTAAGGCTCAAAATTTCACCGACTTTGTCTACCATTAGTCACTACCCTTCTAAAGATAATGCATATCGACCAATCACGAGAGCAAAAGTACATGCTAAAGTTGCTATGAAATTATCCAGTCAATCCACACTCTAATCATGATGATATAATCCCAGAAGCAATAGAAAATGAGAAAATGTTTGTTTCATTTGTTTTATTCCTTCTCTCATTTTGATTGAAAACTTAAAAACAAGGAAAACAAACAAATTCAAAAACACACATGCAAACAAAAAGTAATGCGAAAATGTAAAGGAAAAAAAATTACTTCCCTTGGGTTGCCTCCCAAGAAACGCTTAGTTTAGGTCACGTCCGACTCCTTTTCTCCTCACGTGACAAAGTTGTGATCTTGGAAATCTGATTAGTGTCACTTCCACGCGAGGTAGTTCCGGATAGGGCCTTAATTGATCGTCATCCCGCCTCAGCATCTTCCCTATCCTCGACTTCTCAATTGGACCGAGTCCATCATTAGGAAATATTTGAACGTTTCTTCACCTTTTCTTCATCATTAAATTCCTCCAATCAGTAATGTAAAGGTAAAGAGTTAGTTTCAAAATAATTTTGGACTCAAGACTTGCGAAATCACGTCAAGGAAATTAAAAATAAGACCGAAAATAATATGAATAAAAACCTAGCCAAGGTACTCTCTCATTTGATCTCGTAATTCAATCATAGACTCAAAATATAAATTTCGTTTCATTCCTATGGACAAAGTTATAGCAGAACGATGAACAACACAAATCTACCAATCCATTCGTAATTATTTGATAATCCCGAGTAAAGCTCCATGATTATTTCCTAACCAATTAGACTATTCCGAGTAAAGTTCCGAGAATATAATCTATGGAAGCAATAAATTCTAATGGACCTCGCCTTAGCCAATGAGAATCGGACACGCAATCTATTTAGACTAAATTATTTAATCTCATTAACCTCTTAATTGAAATTAATTCGCCACTCGATAGACAAAGAATCACGGATTAACTAATCTATTCTAGTTTATTATTAAGTTAATTAATTAACAGCCTCATTAATCAACAAACTCAACAATAATTAATCAATTAAGCGCGGAGGTTAAATAAACATAAGAAATTCACGAAAACAATTAAACCACGAGAGTCTCACGAACTACATGTATCAAACATCAAGTACCTTGTCTAGATAAAAAAAAAACTTAGCCACACATGATTCTAATCTCTAACAATTAAAGCTGAAATTAACAAATAAAAATCAGAGCTCAAACTTCCCTAAAATCGTTGCCCACTGCCGTGCGTATCACTGTGCGTTCATGGGACCATTAAAGGTCACCCATCAACTTAAAACATTGCTCTCCTCTCCAGCGCCAGCGTCCACTCTGCGTCTGCGTATTTGTTTCCTGCGTTATTGCTCCAGAGCCGCACCTCCTCTTCTCAGTTGTTCCCCTCTATTTTTCTTATCCTTCTTGCTGCTGCCGTCACCCCCCTTTTTTCTATCCTCTAGGTTTCTTGTCTCTTTAATGATGTGGGCCCCTCACCTCTTAATTCTCTTAGGTTCAGCCGTCCACTCCACTTAGTCTCCTGTATATGTTGCGTGAATTTTGTCTCTTTAATGTGCAGCCCACTAATGCTACTATGGCCCTCTTTGTGCTTGTCCATTTTAATACTTGCCTCAACGTATTGTATCCTAAACGACGCCTCTCTTCTGCGTTGTTGAATTCCTCATCGCGCCAGCTGTCTCCTCCACTTGATTCCGCGCTCCCTTTTCTAGCCAATTGATTTCCAAAATCTACCGTCGACTTCTCTTAGTCGCCACTCACCTTGTTATTCTTAAACATGTAGGCCTCTCTTGTTTTTAATATATTGCGCTAATGTTGGCCCATTTTCTTGGTTGGCTTGTTGATTTTAATTGTCACCGGTCCTCTTATTTTGTCTCTCGTCAGAAGCTAATTAATTGGAAGTTTCAAATTAGCTAATTTCACTCTAAATTGAGTCATTTGTATTTCGTCACCTAAAAATTCAAAGATACAAATTACCGTAAAACACAAGTAAAGCATCACAAGGGTCTACCAAAAGAATATAAAATACAAAGAATTTAACATGACAAAAATGCAAGTTATCAATGCATCATATTAGAATTCCATATACCTAATTCTCACCATTTGAAATCAATTATGAACAATTTATGCACGATCAACACTTCTATATCACGGTCAACTATCCCAAACACCCGTGGTCCTAATCAATCAAATCAAACACATATAATCAAATCCTTAACTCCACATGGCATATTTGCATAAAATTAAACACATAAAGGTTGAGAAACCAACTAGGTTACTCACCTGCACTTCCGAGCTACAGGATGGAAGTCTCAGCACTGCCCGTAGAATTGCTCCATCGGTGCCTTTAAAACAATCAGAAAAATCGAATATCACTCATCGCACAATTTCCAATATTCAAAATGCAAATATAGCAAATACATCGAGTAATCGTATATGTTATGACATTCCCTAAATTTTCCCAATTCGATCACTTTCACTCTAATTCATAGCAAAATCCAATTACTATAAGTCAGCAGACTAATATTCAATTCTCTGCGGTCACCTTCCAATTAAAATCACCATCACTATTTATTGTCACTAGATTCCCATAATCATCAATTAAAATCTGAAATTTCATCTTATCAATTCAAATTCTTAATCTCTAAATTCCAATTAATCACTTAGAAAACAATTCAATTGAAATCAAATCTTAAATTCATTACTTGTAACAATCATCTTAAAATCACTTCATTTCATTCTCCCATTAAAATTCTAGTCTCGTAAATTCAATTGATCCATAGCCAATCCATTAGAAACTAATCCTCCAAATTCATAATCTCCATATTGAATTTAATCCATAACTAATAAAATCATCAATTTCCTAAATCCCAATTTCAAAACCTAAAATTCCAATTTTTCCCCAAAAATATTCCGCCATGGCGCCTCCTCCCCGCCATGGCGAGCTCTTCATTATTTCATCGTCATGCACGGCGTACGATTATGCGTCATGACGGGCTCGCTTACGCTTCGCCAAGATCACGCCATTCGCGACGTCGCGGCGCATGGATGAAATTCGCTTCGCCCATGAGTGTTTTTCGTGTCTTGCGGCGTGCGATCGCAGAACGATCAAAACCCGTAAATTCTTGATTTTACGATATTCAATCCATCCAAATCCATTCTAAACACTCTCAATCGGTTTTAAACCTTAAACCCAACTTATTTCTAACCTCAAATCATCATTTAACTCACTTTTCTTGTAAACCCAAATCAAAATCAACGAAACCCTATCATCGACATTTTCCAATTTCTAAACAATTTCTTACTCAAATCTATGATCAAATAGCATAAACAAGTATAAACTTACTTGATTCAAGCTAGAAACCTTTCCAAATCACCAAGAAATCACCTTGAGAAGAAGAAGAACAAAGCAATCTCTCGTAGCGAAGCAAGCATCGTCCAATTTCAAAGGCTTAAGTTATATATATATCTTGAATACCTTAAGACTTGTTTGGCAATTAATTGCCACCGGTCGAGATCGAACAATCTCAATCCAATTTTGATTCTAATTTCTCCCAATCTGCAATAACAATTAATAATAAATCCTAAAGTCATAATTCAACTTGCCTCATATCAATTGCTAATCAATCACGGATTCGAAATCCGGTTTATCACCACTATACCATTTTTTGATCCTGCTCGATTCTCTAAAAATTCAGAAAATTTCCATAAATTCACAAAATTAGGAATTGCATATTCCTACACTCCAATCTCATAATCCAATTCTCTAAATTCAATTTTTCTCATTCCAATTCATATACAAAACTCATTTATACACTTTTCGCACAAATTTCCAATTTCCACAATTCAATCGGAAATGTCATACATGTACGATATTCATATACTTATGCCATCAATAATCATTTACTGATGACTATAGAAACTATAATGCATGAAGAATTCACATTTGCTGTACTTTAACTTTGATTCGATCCAATTTACAAATATACCCGTCACTTGATAGCACGGATGTTACAATTCTCCTCCTAATAAAAATTTCGTCCTCGAAATTTTATATACGATTTGTCAAGAAAATAGGAGTCTTTTCGATCACCGATCCTCCGATTTCCACTTATTTCACTATCGCATAATTTCGCCAAATCTTTCTTAACTCTACATTGCCTTATTAATCACAATTTATCACTTCCAATATCGATAACACATACATCGGATCCTAACAATATTTTCTAATCCAGTCTATGTAACATTTTGGATCCGAATCATCTTTTAGGATTTTAGACTAACTTGTCATCTTAATCACACTACAATCACTTACTTACCTCTTTTTCCTTTCTCAAACTTTATCTTTGTTTTAACGATTTCTTTTCGATTACTCGTAATTCTTTATATCCAATACCAATGACATACACATCAGATCATATCGATATTTCCTATTTCTGTCCATATGACACTTTCCAAATCCAATTCATCTTTTAGGTTGTTATCTAGTCATACCACGGTCACATCAAGGTCCCTAATAACGAACTTAATTTCCCATTTACCTTTTTTTCAATAAATGCCTAGTTTGGCGAGGTGAACATTTAGAAACATTGCATGTATCGCTTATCATATTGCATCTCTCTATATCAATTTACTAATCTCATAAGATTTCAACAATCTCGATAATCATCAATTTGACTCATTCTCGTCAATTTGAATTTCTTAACCCTATTACCGATTCAAAACACCTATCAATCTTAACTCAAATCATTGGGGCCTTTGATCATATTAGGTCTGTTCATTTTACTATCGGGATGAACAACCCCTTTTTAGCTATAAGACCTTTTTATACACTTTTCAAATGATATCTCCAATGAGGAACAATTTGTCTCACAATCTTTTCTCAATGCCTCAGGAAATCAATTTTGACTATTCACGCTATCCCGTGAAGTTCAATCTATGCCATAATCCACATAACCAGAACATCCTTTTTAATACCGTTCATTGGGGTACATACCATTAAAAATTATTACATCAATATACCATTTAGTCACTTACGCTAAAGGCACCTCAATCTCATTTGATTTTGACCACCTTTTTTTCACCTATCCTCGATCACGAGGATTTTACCATACCAATATCCCGATTACAATCTCAATTCATTCCCAAATAATCACTATCGTGCTTTCATTTCTTACTCCATCTCAATTTTAACTATAAAATTGGCGGTTATCCAATAACTCACCAATTGATTTCGATATCATTTCCATTATCGGTGTGCATTTGCATAGGCAAAATCAACGACCTTAACAACTGCTTCGACTTTTCATCTATCAATATCATTTTCTTACCTTTCAATCTTTTCATTATTTCGTTTCATAATCACACTTAAATCCATATCACAACAATCAAAACTCCCATCACGCTTTTCAAGTAACTCGATCATAAAACATTTTATTTCCATTCACTTTCCTTATACACTTTCAATCTTGCCATCTTTCACATATCTTCATACTCTTCCTATACATGTTCACATCTATTTCACATCCACAGATTGTTCCATATCATTCTAATGTCGTATTTCATAATCGCCCATCGCATCAATACACTAATTCTCCAATTATTATATCATACCATATACTCGCTCTTATTCCTTGATTTCCACCCACAATTTTCATTTATCACATTTTCCATATCATCTTTTCCTCACTATTTCTCATCACTTAAACACTAGTACAGCTCATGTATGAGACTCATATGCTAGGCTGGGGATCGGTTGTCACTATCCGCCAATGACATGACTTAAATGTATGCAATTTGACACACTTTTGAAAGCCCATGTAAGATTGTATACGGGCTCGATACCACAAATGTAGCACCCAACTCCATGAGACCCAACCCGACATCTCTGGTGACATTCGAGCCGTGACCCATGAGGGTGGCATCTAAAGCGATCAATCACAATTTAAAACTTCGTTATGAAATTTTTTCTTCCAAAACGTTTTAACGCACGAAATCAAAACACACTTTGAGCCGACATATCACAAAAATATTTTCAGATACAAAACACTTTCGCTATTAATTAGCACTCAACGATTTGCTCAATCAAGACATAAGCGAAAGGCATGACCCATTGGGCTCGATGCTATTTCGAACACAATTCGAGAATCAAAATCTCAACACACTATTACATTTATTAAGCTAGCCCACCAAACAAAACCTTTGTACTCATGCAGATGTGGCGACACCGATCCCGACTGTTACATACTCGCTTGCTAGCAACGATCATACTCCCTTTAGTCGCGGGGTACTCTTGGTTCTGAAAAATAGATGCAATATTGGGTGAGTTTGCGAACTCAATGAGAAACCATCATCGATGGTTCACCCAACTCATGCATTCACAATCAATTCACATTGTATCACATAATATCACATTCCAAATTAATCCATGCATTACCAAATTCACATATATAAGGCGACGCTTTCACACAATTCGCATATAAATATTCATATATGTAATGTACATGTGACTCTTTCATTTTCTTTCGTTGTTGGACCGCGCTTGAGCTCATATCGTTGAGCCATTGGCTCGAAAACATCGGGCTCAAAAGCCTAATACGTTGAGCATATAGCTCGACAATTGTTGGGCACGAAGCCTCATGACGTTGAGCTTAAAGCTCTCATACGCGATGGGTCGCACCGGTCACAACCTTTTTATCTCGATCATCTTTGTTATGCATGTATGCACATGTTCACTTTACAATACATGCATCATATTAGAATTCCATATACCTAATTCTCACCATTTGAAATCAATTATGAACAATTTATGCACGATCAACACTTCTATATCACAAATTCAACTATCTTGAACACCCGTGGTCCCAAATCAATCAAATCAAACACATATAATCAAATCCTTAACTCCACATGGCATATTTGCATAAAATTAAACACATAAAGGTTGAGAAACCAACTAGGTTACTCACCGCACTTCGAAGCTACTGGAAGTCTCAAAGATCGCCCGTGGAATTGCTCCATCGGTGCCTTTAAAATAATCGGAAAAATCGAATATCACTATCGCCTGATTTCCAATATTTGAAAATGCAAATATAGCAAATACATCGAGTAATCGTACATGTTATGACATTCCATAAATTTTCCCAATTCGATCACTTTCACTCTAATTCATAGCAAAATCCAATTACCATAAGTCAATAGACTAATATTCAATTCTCTGCGGTCACCTTCCAATTAAAATCACCATCACTATTTATTGTCACTAGATTCCATAATCATCGAATTAAAATCCAAATTTCATCTTATCAATTCAAATTCTTAATCTATAAATTCCAATTAATCACTTAGAAAACAATTCAATTGAAATCAAATCTCAAATTCATTACTTGTAACAATCATCTTAAAATCACTTCATTTCATTCTCCAGATTAAAATTCCTAGTCTCGAAATTCAATTGATCCATAGCCAATCCATTAGAAACTAATCCTCCAAATTCATAATCTCCATATTGAATTTAATCCATAACTAATAAAATCATCAATTTCCTAAATCCAATTTGAAAACCTAAAATTCCAATTTTTCCCAAAAGCATTCCTCATGCCATGCGCCTCCTCCCGGCCATGGCGAGCTCTTCATTTCATCGCCATTGCGGTAGTCGTCGCTTCGCCATGACGTCGTATCGACGTCGCGACGCTGGTAAATTCGATTTCGCCAGCACGCCATTCAGCGACGTCGCAAGGCATGAATGAAATTTCGCTCTCCATGGCGTGTTCTTCGTGTGCCGTATGCGATCGATCAGAAACGCATCAAAACCGAAATTCTCCGATTTTCGATATTCAATCCATCCAAATCCATTCTAAACACTCTCAATCGGTTTAAACCTTAAACCCAACCTATTTCTAACCTCAAATCATCATTTAACTCACTTTTCTTGTAAACCCAAATCAAAATCAACGAAACCCTATCATCGACATTTTCCAATTTCTAAACAATTTCTTACTCAAATCTATGATCAAATAACATAAACAAGTATAAACTTACTTGATTCAAGATAGAAACCTTCCAAATCACCAAGAAATCCACGCATGAGAAGAAGAAGAACAAAGCAATCTCTCGAGCGAAGCAAGCATCGTCCAATTTCAAAGGCTTAAGTTATATATATATATCTTGAATACCTTAAGACTTGTTTGGCAATTAATTGCCACCGGTCGAATCGAACAATCTCAATCCAATTTCGATTCTAATTTCTCCCAACACGTGATAACAATTAATAATAAATCCTAAAGTCATAATTCAACTTGCCTCATATCAATTGCCAATCAATCACTTAACGAAACGGTTTATCACCACTATACCATTTTTCCTATCAGGACTCGATTCTCTAAAAATTCGAGAAAAATTTCCATAAATCCACAAAATTAGGAATTGCATATTCCTACACTCCAATCTCATAATCCAATTCTCTAAATTCAATTTTTCTCATTCCAATTCATATACAAAACTCATTTATACACTTTTCGCACAAATTTCCAATTTCCACAATTCAATCGGGAAATGTCATACATGTATGCATATTCATATACTTATGCCATCAATAATCATTTACCGATGACTATAGAAACTATAATGCATGAAGAATTCACATTTGCCTGTACTTTAACCTGACCCAATCCAATTTACAAATATACCCGTCACTTCGGTAACGGGATGTTACACTCCTATATGTATTCCATGAACTAAAGTACTAAACTCTACAACGAAAAAAAACCTCATAAACGAAAGTGTTGAGAAATATGAAAGAGAGATTTCTTCGGGAGTAGCCTCTCAAGATTGGCAAAATGTTGCTTGTTCAATTCATTCGAAATAGGTTTTAAAAATTGTGAAGTTAGTAAATACGACGAAGAACATCTGATTAGAGGGCTCGATTGTTTATGTTTGAAGCTGTTATGTCCCGCTTGAAAAGGGTTTAGGTTTTGTGTCAGAAGGGCTGAGCTGATCATGAGAGTGTTAAAGTTTGAACCTTTCTCATTGCAAGTTAGTGTTAATACTTTCTTACATGATAAAATTCAGGATCTTGGAATCTAATAAATTTTCACAATAATATATGCGTACCTTGATCCATCATATATCTGAAACTTGATAATCTTCTGTAATCTTCGCAAGATATCCTTTAGATTTTGTTTTCTCTCTCTTGGCCTTTGTTATTAAACCTAATATTTCTTACTCAAATAACTAATGGGATTTAATATACTTATATGATTAAACCAAAATATATGGGTCACATATAATGAAATTATCTAATAGTCTCCCACTTGGCCCATATAACCTAATCATGGTTTACCAATATAACATAATATGCATATAATAAAACTTAAATTCCCTTTATTTTCTTTAGGCGCAACATTAATCATAATTAAGTAATAAAACTAGAAAGGATCATAGCGGTTGTATATCTATTAATGTGACATACTTCCTTCTATGCATCACAAAACTAGTTAATGACTTAATATGATCTATTATGAGATATATCTTAATGGTTCAACAATAATGTCTTTGTAAAAGACAAATCCTGTTAACATTCACATAACCATTCATGTATATATACCAACAATAAATAACAGGATCCAATATCAGAAACAATATATATAAATGAGCTCAGAGTATCAAATACATAAAATACATAAATAATAACATGTTGTTCAATCATGGTACCGAATGATGCCCATTCTTTCGACATGTTCACTAAATGTCTTCGGTGGCAATCCTTTTGTTAATGGATCTGCTATCATAAAATTAGTGCTAATATGTTCGATTGACACTCTTTGTTTCTGAACTTCTTCTTTAATGACAAAGTATTTGATTTCCATATGTTTAGCACCCTTTGAATACTTGTCGTTTTTAAAAAAGAAGATTGCTGCAGAATTATCACAATAAATTTTCAGCAGCTTGGCAATACTGTCAACAATTCCAAGTCCTAAAATAAAATTTCACAGCCATAAACCATGAACCGTGGCTTCAAAGCATGCCACAAACTTAGCTTCCATAGTGGATGCAGCAATTACAAACTGCTTTGCACTTTTCCACGAGATTGCTCCTCCACTTAAAAGAAATAGATAGCCAAAAGTTGATTTTCTCGTGTCAACACATCCAGTATAGTCTGAATCTGAATATCCAATCACTTCAAGATGATTGGATCTTCTATAAGTGAGCATATGATCTTTTGTTCCTTGTAAGTATCTTAAAACTTTATTTGCAGCTTTCCAATGTTCTAATCCAGGATTACTCTGGTATCTGCCTAGCATTCTAACAGCAAAACTGATGTCTGGCCTAGTACAAGTTTGAGCATACATTAAACTCCCAACAATAGATGCATAAGGAATTTTTCCATTTCATGCGTTCAATTCATTTTTTGGGCATTGCTTAAGACTAAATTTGTCTCCTTTTGAATTGGAACAACAACTTGCGGAGCATTTATCCATATTGAATCTCTAAAATCTTTACGATATATGCTTTCGAGACAACCCTAACATTCCTTGTGATCGACACGGAATATTTCAATTCCTATCACATAAGTTGCCTCACCCATATCTTTCATTTCGAAATTTTTAGAAAGAAACGTCTTAGTCTCATGTAACAATCCAAGATCATTAGCAGCTAATAAGATATCATCAACATATAGGACTAGAAATATAAATTTGCTCCCACTGATCTTCAGATATATACACCGATCAACAGTGTTTTCTTTAAAATCAAAAGAAGTAATGGTATCATTAAATTTGAGATACCATTATCGGGAGTCTTGCTTAAGTCCATATATTGATTTCTTAAGTTTACACACAACATTTTGTTTTCCTTCAACTAAGAAACCCTCAGGTTGATCCATATAGATTTCTTCTTCTAAATTTCCATTCAGAAAGGTAGTTTTCACATCCATCTGATGGAGCTCTAAATCATAATGAGCTACCATTGCCATAATAATTCTAAATGAATCCTTTTTATAAACAGGAGAAAATGTCTCATTATAATCAACACCATTCTTTTGAGTATAACCTTTGGCGACAAGTCTAGCTTTATATCTCTCAGTATTACCATTAGAGTCAAGTTTGGTCTTGAAGACCCATTTACATCCGACTCTTTTACAACCTTCTGGTAATTCAACAAGATCCCAAACTTGATTGTCATCCATAGATTTTAACTATTCTTTCATGGCGTCTAACCATTTATTAGAATTTTCACTTTCAATGGCTTGTGAAAAAGAAAATGGATCGTTATCAATACCTAAATCATCTTCCACTTCTTGTAAATAAACTACATAATCATCCGAAATTGCCGACCTCCTTTGCCTTTGAGATCTTCTTAATGCAATTTCATGTGGCTCATTCACAATAGGTTCATTAACAGTGACTTCATTAGTTAGAGCTTGGTCATGCATTTGCGGCTCTTGATCATGCATTTGTTGTTCTTGTAAGTTGTTAAAATTTTCAACAACTCTAGGAACAAACATTTGAGAAGAAGTTATAAGCAAGAAAACTTGCGTTTTAACTTCTTGAATATTTACTCCGTGACTCGAACTCCACTAATTTCTCCATTTTCAATAAATCTAGCATTTCCAGTTTCAACAATTCTTGTCTTGTGATTAGGGCGATAAAATATATACCCTTTAGACTTTTCGGATAACCAATGAAAAAACCCTTTGGTTGTTCTCGAATCCAATTTCCTTTCATGTGGATTGTATATTCGTACTTCCGCCGGACAACCCCAAATATGTAGGTGTCTTAAACTAGGTTTCCTACCTGCCCACAGTTCAAAAGGTGTCTTCGGAACCGCTTTACTAGGAACCCTATTTAATAAATACATGACAGTTTTAATCGTACACCCTTGATGATGATGGTAGAGAACAATGACTCAGCATACTCTTAACCATATCCATTAAGGTACGATTGCGCCTTTCTGCTACACCATTTTGTTGTGGTGTACTTGGTATTATGTATTGAGCACATATACCACGTTTTTTAAGAAATTTAGCAAATGGGCCAAGACATTGTCTACTTTCACTATATCTTCCATAATATTTACCACCTCAATCAGATCGGACAATTTTCACTTTTTTATTTAATTGCCTTTCTACCTCATTTATAAATACTTCTAAAGCATTTCTTGGTCGAGATTTTCATGAAAAAAATAAATATATCCATAACGTGAAAAATCATCAATGAAAGTGATGAAAAACTTAACTCCATTAAATAATGGAACATCAAAAGGCCCACATATATCAGTGTGTATAATTTCAAGGAGTTGTGTACTTCTTGTGGCTGCTTTCTTAATTGTGTGTTTTGTATGTTTGCCTTTAATACAATTTACAAATTCCAAGATTAGTAAAATCTAATTCGGAAGAATTTCATTCTTTACTAATCTGGTCATTCTATCTTTGATATATGACTGACGTTTATGCCACAAGTAAGTTGAAGTTTCATTTATAAAACTTCTTTTAGTACCAACATTATGATGCAAAGTCAACAGGGTTTCAGTAAAAAGGTTATCAAGCTTTAATTTGTACAAACCATCACAGAGTACACTAGAACCAATAAGGTAATTATGTTTGAACAAACTAAAACATCCATTGCCAAATTTGAAGGAATATCCAACAGTATCAAGTTTTGACAAAGAAACTAAGTTTGAAAAATTGTAGGAACATAAAGGTTTGAAAAGATCTAAATGATGTCCTTTGTATAAAATCAAGCGGTAAGTTCAATGGCTTCTGTAGCTTTAGCTCGATTTCCCGTGAAGGCAATTTTCATTTGGGTTTATGGTTTGGATCGTAAGGAATCCACGCACCGTATTAGTAACATGATTGGTACATCCATAATCAATCCACCAAGTATTATAAGGAACTTCTGCTAAATTAGATTCGAAACATACCAAAGCACTAGGCTTACCTTTCTTTTCGAACCATGCCTTACGTTTCAAACAATCCTTCTGATAGTGTCCAGTTTTCTTACAGAAATGGCATCTATCATTCCTTGGTTCCTTCTTAGAGATTGAAGTTGATGCATTACCCTTATGTAATACATCCTTTCCCTTTCTTTTCTCCTTTTTGAACTTCTTTCTAGCTCCTTGATTACCCACGAGATTAATTGAGTGAATCCCTTATTTCTTAAGCCTTGCTTCCTCTTGAATAAGCATACTTTGTAGTTCATTCACATTCTATTTGTCTTTAATAGTATTGTAACTCATTTGGAATGGACCATACTTAGGAGGTAACGAATTAATAATGAAATGCACATGGAAACTTTCACTCAATTCCATTCCCATGGATCTTAATCTTGCTGTTGTATTTATCATTTCAATAACATGCTCATGCATGGTACGAGATCCATCGAACTTTATGGTGGTCAACATACCCATTAAGGTTCCAGCAAGAGACTTATCAACAGAATCAGACCGAGAAATATCTTTAACAAGCTTAAGATACTCCTTAGCATTTTCAGTATTGGGAATTGTAGCCTTAATATTGCTAGCCACAGTCATTCGCATAAACATTAAACTTAGTCTATTTGATCTTTCCCAACGTTCATGAAAAGACCGTTCTTCAGCACTACTATTATCAATAAGTGCAACGAGCTTATCATTTTGGAGTGCCAAGTCAAGATCTAGGATTCTTAAGTTGAAACTGAACTTGTTCACACCATTCATTAAAGTTAAGCCCATTAAACTTTATAATAGACGAAGCTTGCGATTGGATAGCAATAGAATTGAATGCTGCAAAATTTATATAAGAAATACTCTACGTTAATGCTTTGAATCATAATTTAAATACTTAATCAAAATTAAATAACAAATATCTTAACAATAAACATATATTGTGGTTTTCCTTTGGGTAAAACAACAATATATTAAACACATAAATTGATGCTTAGTAATATTCACATAATTGATAATCATGCATACTACGATTAGATATATTAGTTATCTTTGGATATACTAAATATATCTAATAAAGGATACTAATTCATCACAATTATACTCATTGATATAAAATTAACTAATCAACCTTTGGGTGATCCTTAAATATTTTAGTATTAATGAATTTTAGTATACCCATTAAAAATATCATTATTTCATTGCAATCATAAGCATCACATTATCATGGGTAACTACATATCTATTTTAATTTGATATTTATAAAACATTCTAATTTGGCCACTTTGATGACTAACAAATTATTCATTTTATAAATATCAAATTAAATAAATGATAATAAAAGTTATATTGAAGCTAATTCTTATTCATACAGATCAGTATTTTATTACATTAACAATTATTAATATATGATGCTAAAATCATGTATTAAAGACCGTATGTAATGACACAAGAGGCATTTAATGCATCAAAAAGCAGCGTCATTTAATGACACAAGAGGCAATTAATCATCACGGCAACTCATGAAAGTAGACATACAATGAAGCATTAAAGAATCACGGCAACTCACGGCAACTTGTGGAAGTAGACATATAATGAAGCATTAAAGAAGCATGATAAAAGAAACAAATAAAACACGCACATGCGAGAATAGAGAGAGAAACATAATCAGTGAGAGAGAGAAACTCTTATGTCCATTAATGAACCATCATTAACGAAAAAAAAACATACCAACGTAAGATAAAAGAAAACAGTTATAAGGAATGCAATTAATGGCATTTCAAATTCCATTTACGGGTTAACTTGGCAGGGAAGCAGTTAATATTTTCTTTCCTTGTCTCCATCATCGTAATAGCGTGAGTCTGGTGTGAGTTTGGTGGAAAGAAAACAATTACCAAGTTCCGTACAGAAGAAAGAGACAAGACATGATCTTTCCTTTTAAAACTAAAACCACTACAAGAAAAATGAAGCTTAGCGACGAAAATTATCGACGAAATGTAGATATATTTAATCGATAGCATATTAGCAACGAATTCTTGTGAAAAAAAATCGGAGATACTGGTAGTAGGTAAATTTCTGAGCGGAAATTATTCCGGTTGTAAATTTATCTACTAGAATACCAACAGTATAAAATAAAAATTTTCAATCAGAAAATTACCAGCGGAATTGACTTTCCGTCGGTAATTAGGGACGGAAAAATTTCCGTCGCTAAATTCAATATTTTACCACGAATTTTTTCCGTCGGTAAATTCTTTGAAAACAATTTTTAAATTGCACCGCAAAATGTTTAGTTTACAGTAAAAGCTACCTTGAAGATAACTTCATTATTTCAAGTAAAAGAATTCAAATAATGAAATTCATACTAAAAAGATCAGAAAATAAAAAATGAAATTATTTTTTAAAAACAAACGTTTAATCAAATATCTTACATATATCGAAATTTATCTCAATATCACAACTAAAATTGCGACTTGTCTCTTATCACTAATATTTATACCTTAAAGTTATTTTCCAATAACAAAATATTCAAATAAATGAAAGTAATAAACACCCAAATTAACTTTCATCGATATCTGAAAAAACAATGATGATTGCAAAATACCTCATGAGAGGACATGATGACAATGGTTGGAGAAGACAACGAAAGCGACGAAAAGAAGTTCCTGATAGAGACATGAGCTCCAAGAAAGCGAAGAGAGACACGGGGAGAAGGAAGAAGAAGACATAAGTGGGAGGAGATGTAAATTTATAAAGAATTTGAAGCGGAATTAAGCGGATGTAAATGTCCGAGTAAATTCAAAATTTTAATTCATAAAATTCACCTTTTTACCGATTAACGAAAACTTCGTCGCTAAATCATATTTCGAAGGAATTTAATTAGTAGGTAAACTAAAAATTTTAATTCATGAAAATTCTCGCTTTTTTAAGCGGAACGAAATTTCAGTCGCTAAATCACTCCGTAGATAAACTCAATTTTTATTCCGCCAAAACTCACTCCATATTTAGCAGCGAAATTTTTACGTAAGCTAAATTAGTTATTAATTTTCTTTTTGGCGAATTCCCTTCAAATTTAGCGACGAATAATAATACTATCGCTAAATCACTCAATTTTAGCGGCGAAATCAGCGTTCGTCGCTAATTACCAACAGTATATTTTACGTAAGCTAATTTTAGTTTGCTAAATTGTTGTGATTACCAACGACCATATTTTTCCGTCGCTAATTTCGTTGTTAATTTTGTGCGATGAATTCCTCAATTTAGCGACGAATAGTGATGCAAATCATTAAATCACTCGATTTTAGCGGCGGAAATATCTTTCAGGTAAGCTAATTGCCAGCGATAATTATTCCGTCGCTAAATTTTCGTCGCTAATCCACATTTTTCTTGTAGTGAACATACCGTAATTGTTAATGAAATCACCATCATATCTCTTCTGGATCATATATGGTTCAGCCGGATTCTGGCGGAATTGAATATTACCGTTTGGATCCATGGAGTCGGCTATTTGTTGTAGTAACTCCGACGTGAATATCCTTACAAAATAAAGAAGGCTCATCGGAGGTTGGGTCTCGATTAGCCCCTCCGGCGCTCAAGTTAGTTTTTTCTGGTAAAGAAGAGATCGTCGTATGCAGAGAAGAAGAGAATTGTCCTTACGTACCTCTGTTATGGCCAAGTTATACCTTATATACGAAATAACAACTAGGTTTAAGCTTTTACGTGTTTGCATGGGAGACTTCCTTCTAGGGATGGACCAGGAAGGGCGTGGGCTGGACCGTTAGGTATGAGACTGATATTTGGTGATTGGACCGATCAGCCCATACATCGTTGAGACCGGGTTCTGACCCAATATAGCCGACCCGACCATAAGCCCCCTACTCCTCGAGTCCGAAGCGAAGAGAAGGGTCAAAGGAGTATGTTAAGATTTTGTTGTTGTATACGCTATCTTATAGCTAAATAAGCAAGACAACTCGTAAGGTGGTCGATCGGTCGATATTGACATTGTAGCTCGGTCATGGGACACTCGGGCGATCCCGTCGATCGGATCTTGACTAATTGTGTGTGACTGCTAGTATTGGGACAGGTCGGCTAAGTGCCTCAACGGATCGGCTTCGGCACTTATTGCGTGACAGCTCACACTAAAGCAGGTCGGGTGGTCATCATTAGCGAGTGTGTGAAGGTATTTGAAGCATTTATTATTTGTGGCGTGTCCTCGTGACTTTTCAAAATCCAAAGCGTATCGTCCTTATAGCCGTTGTCTGCGGTGTCCCATCGTCCTTTCAACTGTTCGCGCCACTCCGGGTTTTGATTAACCCTAATTTATCCCCGCTCAGATTATGCCGCGTGTCCGGGCATAGCTCGGATTTTCTCCACGCGTCGAGTTTTGGCTGGATCGCAATTCAAACGTTTCCTTATAAATGTCCAGGATCGACAGATGGTTTGGTTTTCTTCACGCTCGTTTCGTTCTTGCTTCCGTCTTGCTTTCCTTTGCTCTTTCTTATCCTCAGTTTCCGGAAGTTTCCTTCAGCGTTGCACAAATTTCCGACCTCATACCACTGAATAGGTACGTCCCTTTCCTTTATTTTCCTCTTCTAAATTTCCTCTTAGTGAGCATGTCATCCACCGGTTCCCGAAGTGGGGTTTCTCCAAGGGATGATGTCACCGAAAGGGCGTCTGAAGTCTCCGCTGAGGCGATGGCGATGTCGAGGTTGGAAGATGTCGAAGAGATTTCGATAAGAGAGCGAAAGGATGGGCTAGTCGTTAAGGAGCTGCCCAAAGGCAAATTGAGGATGTCCACGGCGGAGTTGAATCGGTCGATTCTTAGAAACTGAATCCCTCGGTCTTGGGGGCCTAGGCTGGCCTCGGCGGATGAAAGAATCCACAGTAGTACAAGTGGGTGGTTTGCCGTCTTGGAGTATTTCTTCTCGATCGTGACTTGAGACTCCGTGACGTTCGATCGTTGATGAAGTGTCGGCGATTATCAACTAAGTCCGAGTCAGATTCCTCCGAATGGGTGGAGGTTCATTAACGGCCTTGCTTTGTTGTGCTACCAGTTTGGTTGTCTGCCTTCGATCAATATCTTGCGCCACTTTTTAAGAATGAGCGAGTCCAGAGATGCGGGGTGAGATTCCTTCCCTGATGTATAAGGATGCCCGGTATCACCCAGCCGAGGCGGCTTCTAAAATTACCAACAGGCGAACAAAATATTTCTTCGTGAAGCCTCCGGGATCTTCCTCCGAGTCCCACCCGTGGAGATATCCCCTAACCGAGTGATGGAATGACTCGTCGAGCCTATTCCTTTCGAGGGAGGAGCGGAAAGTGGTCGGCCGTATAAAGGAACTCGACCAATATGACTTCGCTCGGCTTATTTTGGGATACGGTGGGGGGGCCTCGGCCAATACTTTCCTGATTGACCCCCCGTTGCAAGTTAGCGAGCTAGGAGAGGGAACCGCCCCGCCTGGTTGTCCCCTCATGGTTGAATTATTTTCCATACTTGTAGGTTTTGGTTCGATTTCTAACCTACTTTCGTTGTTTGTGCAACCATGGTCAAGTTTTATGCTTTCCCGGCCGCTTGAAATCGCGAAGGTAAACGAAGGTCATGGGCCTTGAGGCCGAGAGACGGGAGGATAGGGGAGAGGCCAGTTCAATTGTTGTTCGGCCCATTACTTCCGAGCAGCGGTATATTCCCCCTACTGTCTCCGAACCATCTGCGGCGCCTGCTGTGGTCGTCCCGCCTGGTGAGTGCCTGGTTGTTATCGAGGAAGAGGAGGAGAGTGAACGACCTCTGAAGAGGAGAAGGGCTCAAGTAGCTGACCGATCTCAAGTTGTCGACCGATCTCCTCGTCCCTTGGACCGAAGCAAGGGGAAAGAGAAAGTGGGAGATCGTGCTACCCCGTCTGCCAAGGGTAAAGGGAAGAAACAGACGGGGAGTGTTAACAAGTGGGAGCCGGCGATTAGTCTTGATAAAACTGCCTCTATTGCCAATGTCGAAGTGGCTCTTCATATCGTCGAGAGGGTCATTCCTCCTTCGGACGAGGAGCGCTATGACGCGTTAGATGTTGAGGAGTTGACGGGCCGTGCCATCCGCAATTCCATAAGGGAGGTGGCTTTCGCTTTGTCCATGCGTCGGTATGTCATTCGCTGGATCGGAGGTCCATTCTCTCTGGAAGCGGTGGGCGGTTTAAAGACCGAGCTCTCGAGGTTAGAGAAGAAGGAGACTTCTCCGGGCTCAACTCTCCTCCATGGAGGAGGAGAAGAAACTACAGGAGGAGGGCGCGGCGTCTGAGCTCGGCTTCGCCGGGAGAGGAGGAGAGGAGTGCTGAAAGCTCGGCTCACCGCGGAGGAGGTTGAGAGGGTAAGGGTGATGGCAGCGAGGAACAAGTTGTCCGAGGAATGTGCGGTGTTGCGAGGGAAGCTGGAGTCGGAGAGGACGCTTCAGGAAAAATCCCTCGAGGACCAGGCGAAAACCGAAGATACGCTGAGGAGGGTGCGAGCCTCCGTAAAGGAACAAAGGATCGAGGTGATCATGCGATGGCAGAGGCGGTTCTTGCAGGAGGAGTGCTTGGAGTACTCCTGTGACTTGGCCTCGTGATCTGAAGAATTGCTATAGCGCTGCGTTCTGAGGGTGGACGATCCTCCGTTTGAGGGATTTGCCGAGCCGCTGCTTCCTACCACCCTTGGTCTCTCTCTGGAGGAAGTAAGGGAGAGAGTCATGGAGGATCGGGGGTCAGTCCCGGTTGAGGAGCTGGACCTTAGTTCGACTGAGGGGGACGAGCTCCCTTGTGAGGATACTTCACCGGCCGGTTCCTTTGACCCTGCTCCCGTTTGACCTTCGGGCCCTTTGAGGCTTTCCACAGGCATCCGCCCACCTCCCATTATGTAGATTTTTGAAGCTCATCTGGTCGAGCTTGTGACCAGGGCAGATTTAAAGGAATGAAAAGTTTTCTTTTTGCTTCATTTTTCTGAAGTCATTTTCCGTATTTATGTTCTTTACTTTCGATATATGGTGAATTTTGATGAAGTTGCTCATAGTCGACCGGCTTCGAGGTCGACTTATAGTAGAGTCCGAACCGAGGTCCCAAGGATCTCGTCTTGGTATTGATCGGTAGTAGTCGATCTATGTCGATCTTGAAGCGAGGTCCCAAGAGTCTTGTCTTGGCGGTCCCAAGGATCTTGTCTTAGCGACCCGACCGATCGTGGTCGATCTATGGAGATGCCGAGTGATGGCGAACGAGGTCCCAAGGATCTTGTCTTGGCGACCCCAGGCCGTAGTCGATCTATGGAGATACCGATTGATGGCGAACGAGGGTCCCAAGGATCTTGTCTTCACACCGACCAATCGTAGTCGATCTATGGAATGCCGGCGATGGCGAACGAGGGTCCCAAGAATCTTATCTTGGCGACCGACCGACCGTAATCGATCTATGGAATCTTGGGCGATGGTTGATTGGATTTTTTACTTTTTGCCACGTATAATGGAACTTTTATTGCCAAGAAATCTGGAAACCCCTTTATTGATGATAACGAGGGCGTTGGTCATTAAAAAACCTGTCTGACAGGGACAGGAAAAAGGTTCCCACATGTTGTATACAAAATTTGTAATAAACGAAGACTAACTAAAATAAAACTTATCTATTGGTAAAATGGCTTCAAATTTCGAGAATGCCATGGCCTTGGTAGAATTTTCCCATCTGCATTGCGTAGAATGTAAGAGTCATGCCCGACTTGCTTGACGACCTGGTAGGGTCCTTCCCATGCTTGTCCGAGCTTTCCAGGACGTTTGCCAGCCGCCTCGGCATTTCGTAAGACGTATCCCTCGACCTTTACATCTCTCGGCTTTACTCTTCTGTTGTAGAATTTGGTCGCTTTTTGCCTGATTGCTTCGGAACGAGCGGTTGCCCTTTCTCTGTCCTCATTGAAGAGAACGAGTTCCGCTCTGTGGGCTTCATCGTTCCGCTCTTCTTCATAGCCCGACATCCTTTGATTATGCAATGCTACTTCTACTGGAACTAGGGCTTCTGCCCTAAAGGTCATCCTGAACGGTGTTTCTCCTGTGGCTCCGTTCGGTGTGGTTCTGTATGCCCATAATACTTCGTCTAATTCTTCCACCCAAGTCCTTCGTCCGTCTAGGCGCTTCTTGAGAGCACTCATTATTTGTTGGTATTCTCTATAAGGCCGTTGCTCTGAGGGTGAGTTACTGAGGTTAACTGTAGTCTTATCTTTAGTCGGTCGCAGAAGTCTCTGAACTTATCGTTATCAAATTGTCGGCCATTGTCTGTAACTAGCACTATAGGCATCCCGAAGCGACATAATATATTTTTCTTTACCAAACTTTCTACCTTCCCTTGGGTGATTGAAGCGACCGCCTCCGCTTCTACCCATTTAGTGAAGTACTCCAATGCCACTATCAGGAACTTCTTCTGTCCGGGGCCGAGAGGGAAGAGCCCCAGTATATCCATTCCCTATTGAGCGAAAGGAATAAGATGACTCACAATTTGCATCCTCTCGGTTAGCTGATGAGATAGATTGCTATTCTTCTGGCAAGCCTCACATCGGTCGACCTTCTCCTGACAGTCCTTCCTCATTTTCGGCCAATAATATCCTCGTCCGATAAGCACGTGGGCTAACATTCTCGCCTCCTACGTGGTTGCACACATCCTTCGTGAACTTGACCATCGCTGCTTCGACTTCTTCTTCATTCAAGCACCGCAGCAGTGGCCAGTTATAAGTTCGCTTGTATAAAGCGCCGTTAATGACCATATATTCAGACGCTTTTATTCTCAGTTTCTTGGCCTCCGATTCTTCTTCTAGCTGTGTTCCCTCTAAAAGGTACCGTGTGATCGGTTCCGTCCAACTCGATCGACCGTATTTACTTCGAGAACTTCCTTGGCTTTCTGAATGTTAGGCCGGTCCAATCGCTCGACCATAATGTTATTTTTGGCGTCTCGATCTGAGGCTATTTTAGAGAGCGCATCCGCTTTAGCATTTTGAGCTCGTTTCATCCTCATTGATCGAGTCGCCGAAATTGCTTAACTCCCGCTTTACCAGCTCCAAGTACTCGATTATCTGTTCCCTTAGCTTCATCTCGCTTGGTGACTTGGCCGACCACCACTGGCTATCGCTATATATCTTTAGGTGCTTCACCTCCATCTCCTTAGCTAGTTGGAGGTCACTATCGAGCTCGATATTACGCCTCGTTATTGGAGGCATTGAATTCTAGCCGAATGGCGTATTCCACCTTTTCTTCTTCATCATGGTCGATTAATACCACTCTTGCTCCACATCCTTGGTGTTGGACGACCGTCAGCGAACAAGCTCAGGCAGAGGCTCGCCGTCCTTCGAGTGGGCTGGCTCATCTCTGCGATGAAGTGCGCCAACACTGTGCCTTAATGGTCGTCGGGGTTTGTATTGTATGTCAATTCTCCCAACTCTACCGCCCACTTTATTAGTCAACCCAAGTTTCGGGCTTTTGAAGGCACCACCGAGGGTTGGTCGGTCTTTCGATATATTTTCAGGTTGATATTTTGGTACAGGTGTGTCGGAGGCTATCCAAGATTTCGAGTGAAGGAGAGTCAGATTGCATCTGTCGGGCGATCTGGCGAAGCTCATAATGCGTTAATCCGATCATCCACGATTTTCTCTAGTGGCGGTTGGGTGGTGATCGGTCGTCATCTTTGATGCTGTCATGCGGCTTGCCGTCTGAATGACTTCTTCTTTATCTTGTTGAGACTGCAAAATCTGGCGAATCAATAGATCAGCTGCTTCCTTAATCTGTTTTCGGGTGAGAGAGGTGTGCATAGGCGCAGGGGGATCTGCATCTGATTGGTGCTAGAGATTCGGGCGCATATTGATTCCAACGTTATCTTCCAAGGCTGCGCTCTGCTCTTCTTGTTATAGATTGAGAGGTTGCGGCTGATCATCCGGGTTCGAGGACTGAATACGAGAAGCATGGTGTGTCGACGGCAGGGTAGCAGGGAACTATAGACCCATCCGTTGCATTGCCAGAGCCGCGACAGCGGCTATGTCAGTGCTTGTCGCTGCCGCCTGACTGATTTGTATATTTCTGGACGTGGTGCCCTGATGTCGGGCCCTACGGTTTCAGCCGGATTCTGGCGGAATTGAACGTTGCTGTTTGGATCCATGGAGTCGGCTATTTGTTGCGGTAACTCCGACGTGAATATCCCTGCAAAATAAAGAAGGCTCGTCGGGGGTTGGGTCCCGATTAGCCCATCCGACGCTCAAGTTAGTCTTTTTTGGTAAAGAAGAGATCTTCGTATGCAGAGAAGAAGAGAATTGTCCTTACGTACCTCTATTATGGCCAAGTTATACCTTATATACGAAGTAACAACTATGTTTAAGCTTTTACGTGTTTGCATGGGAGACTTCCTTCTAGGGATGGACTAGGAAGGGCGTGGGCTGGACCGTTAGGTATGAGACTGATCTTTAGTGATTGGACCGATCGGCCCATACATCGTTGAGACTGGGTTCTGGCCCAATACAGCCGACCCGACCAATATACATTATAATTCTTGATTGAATATCTTAAATGGAAAATTATTGATTCTCAAATCCAAGGCTTTGATACCACATGTTAATACTTTCTTACATGATAAAATTCAGGATCTTGGAATCTAATAAATTTTCACAATAATATATGCGTACCTTGATCCATCGTATATTTGAAACTTGATAATCTTCTGTAATCTTCGCAAGATATCCTTTATATTTTGTTTTCTCTCTCTTGGCCTTTGTTTCATAACTTTCCGTATATGTTTGATGGAGAGATACTTGAAAGACTTTATAGGTAGAGAGAGAGAGGTAGTTATCTATTTAAAAATTCAAACAACACCTCTTTTTATTATCATTATCTTTACATTTCATCAATGTAAATACATCATAGTATTTATTTTAATTAAACCTAATATCTCTTATTCAAATAACTAATGAGATTTAATATACTTAAATGATTAAACCAAAATATATGGGTCACATATAATGAAATTATCTAACAGTTAGGGCTAGGTAAGTGGGCAATAGCGAGAATGAATATGAAAACGATAAGAGTGGGGGGATTAAGAGAAAGAAGATAGAGAGTAGAGACTGAGAGAGAAAAGAGACCTTCGGTAGAGTACAAGAACAAAAAAACAGCTACTAGTTTAAGTGGCTTGGCTTGATTTAACTTTGAAGCTGAGCTAGTTAATTTTAAAATAACAAACAAGAAAACCTCAATCAAGTGTGAAGAAACCTTAATCAATTGTGAATTAACGACAACATTTTTGAGGCAAGACAGAGTTAGACAAAACGAATATTAGACAAAGGATCCAACTCCCTAATCATCACGACTTAAAATTGGGTGCTTAGTTTTAGTCAAATTTATAATGAATATAATTAGAAAGGAAATAAATGCCACTTCTATTTTTCGAGAATATAAAAATACTCATTTAATTATAACATTTTTTTGTTACTCACAATATATTTTAAAATGGTCCTAATTATAAGAAGATATATTTAAGCCATCTATACTCAGATTAATCCTTATTTAAATCAAATAGATTCTTTGTTGGAGATAAAATTCTGACTCTAAATTTTAAATAATTACATACATAAAAACAATTCAAAATTATGATCTCACTTAAATAAAAAAAAATCTCTTACCATCTCACCTACGAAACGAAAGTATTTAATTATAACATATTGTACAACAACTCCAAGCGCTATCCTCCGTTTCATTCCCTCGAATCGAAACTCACTCCTCCACTTCGTACTTGCCACTACTCGCCAATCCTTCTCCGTCAAACCAACTTCCAAGAAGGTGAAAAAAGAAAAAACCTGAATGACGCAGCAGCCAAAGAACAATTTCTGTTGGGTCTTTATAAAAGTAGTATGATAAAGAAGTAAACATTTGACAGAAGTTCAATCCTAACAGTGACATAGGATTTTCCTTAAGCATTAAGCAAATAGATCCTCCTCAGAAAGCCTTCCACATATTCTGTACAATAACCGCACAGGACATACCTTCCCCGTTAGATTCCAAGAGAGCTCAAATGAGATAAACAAAAAATTAAATAAAAAAACTGACACACCCCATGCCACACTCAGACAGCCAGGTTCTTTGTATAATTATTTAATTTCTTTTTGGAGATTTACCCTTCTCACACCTCAACCAGTCTGGGAAGAACAAAACAATGAGCAAAAATGGTAAAAATTAGGTCAAAACTGGGGTTTATTTTATAGTGAATTATTGTGTATTTTTTTAAGAGTTTAATTAATTTCACACAGCAACCGGAAAACAATTCCTGTTGGGTCTCTATATAAGTAGCATGGTAAGAAGTAAACGTTTGACAGAAGAAGTTTGATCTTAACAGTGACATCCTTGATTAGATCGTCCCTAAGAAAGATGTCTATACTACAAGGCAAATGGGTCAAGGTTTGATCTTCCTCTTCTTTCTTTTTAAAGTTCTTCCTTCTAGCTGTATGCGTTTCTCTATTTTCAAAACAGAAATCTATGTTCTTTCTTATGATTCCTGTTGAGTTTCATGTAACCTGAAAGCATCTATTGGTTGGATTCGAGTCCACCTTACCTTTGCCGATACTAGTATTATCATGAATATCTTCTTGCTTCTTTTAATGAGAAAAACCAATAAGATGGCCATCCCATTTTACCAAGCTGTATAATTAGAAAGATCAGCTAGTTCTATCCGTAAATTTGTACTTACAAAAATCTTATCCAGGAACAGTCTTGCGTAGATTCCCTGAAATCATCATCCTGATCCATTATAATCTTCTTACAATTTAACAACAAGAACCCCATCTGTTTTTGGATTTATCAGCTTGATCAGAGAGGACAAGGACCTGGAGCTAGAAGCTCGCACGCCATAACCATAGTAGGAAACAAAGCCTATGCCTTCGGTGGCGAGTTCAGCCCCCGAGTCCCAGTTGACAACAAGCTGCATGTCTTTGATCTCGAGACCCAAACTTGGTACGTTGCAGAAGCCACCGGGGACATCCCTCCGCCGCGCGTAGGCGTAACGATGGCCGCGGTTGGCCAAACCATCTACGTCTTTGGTGGGAGGGACGCGACGCATAAGGAGCTCAATGAGCTTTATTCTTTTGACACTTCTACTAACAACTGGACTTTACTGACCAGTGGCGACACCAGTCCTCCTCACCGGAGCTACCATTCAACAACGTCCGATGATAGAAACGTGTACATATTTGGAGGGTGTGGTGTCGCCGGGCGGTTGAATGATCTATGGGCGTTTGATGTGGTGAAGGGAGAGTGGATCAAGTACTGCTCACCAGGAGATAACTTGAAGGGCAGAGGTGGAGCTGGACTAGGTGTAGCGCGTGGGAAGATATGGATAGTGTACGGCTTCTCGGGTATTGAGATGGATGATGTGCATTGTTTTGACCCGGCCCACGAGCAGTGGGCTCAGCTAGACACTACTGGTGAGAAACCGACCGCGAGAAGTGTGTTTTCGACGGTGACGATCGGCAAGCATATAATAATACACGGTGGGGAGGTGGACCCCAGTGATTTGGGACACCTGGGTGCGGGAAAATTCACCAGTGATGCTTATGCTCTGGACACTGAGACTCGGGAGTGGAAGCGGTTGGATGATGTGTCAGAGGGGGGCCACCATCCTGGGCCTCGTGGGTGGTGTGCTTTCGCCGCCGGTTGCGTGAACGGAGAGGAGGGGCTTCTGGTGTTCGGTGGCAACTCTCCCAGTAACAATAGGCTTGATGACGTCTTCTTTTTCACACCTTGTTTGGATGTAACTGAGGATTAGTGCCTTTCGTGGTGATTACTGTGAATTGTGGTGCGCGCGCGCTTCTCTTACGGTTGTGAATTGTGGTGTGTGTGTGTGCGCGCTTTTTTCTGTTACAGCAAATGGGAAGTCGATAATAATGTAACGGAACTAGAGTTTTTGTGCTTTTTATTTGATAATTTAATGGGCGTTTGGATGTACTTTTTTTTAGTTTTAGTTTTTATTTCATATTTTTAAAATTTTGTTTTTAATTTTATTTGATCTCTTATATAATATTTGATAATAAATTATTAATAAAAAATATTTTATTTTATGAAAATAAATAATTTAAAATAAATTTTATTTAAATTTTTATTTTAAGTATTAAATTAAATTTATATATTTTAAAAATATTTTAAATTTTAATTAAATTTATTTAACTTAATTATAAAACTAAATAAAATTATCAAGTAAATTAAAAAAGTATGACAAAAAGGAAAAGAAACAATGATGAGTAAGAATGAATATTGTGGAGTTTGACATTTGAAAATTCTGGAACATTTCATCTCTTCCTCGTATTTTAAATTTAAGGTTTTTAATAATAATTTAAAACAAGAAAAATACAAAATCTAAGAATAAGGGCATATTTAGATAAAATGCTTTTTGTTCATATTAATTAATTAATTATATAAAGTGTTAATTGTGCTGAAGTTGTTTGTTGTTAAGAAATAAAAATAATGGAGTGGGTTGAACTCTCGAGGGAAGACTTGTTTTCCATAATCATGAGCCCAGACCAATTACAGGGAAGAGAAGCTGAGTCCAGCGTCCGCCGCTCCGCTATGCTAGCTGTGGCCGAGGCTATGGGAATGGGACTCTGGCCTATTCTCGCTCGATAACACTCTAGAATCACCATAACTTGGAATAAATAAATAAGGCAAAACAAAAGGATGGTGTTATTACATTTACTCCACGTCACTGCACGCCCTCTCCTCCAGTTCTCTCCCTCCAAAGTCACTCCTCTGCTTCCCACTACTCGCCGATCCTTCTCCGTGAAACCAACGGCGACGATGGCTTCATCTTCTAAGAAGGTAAAAAAAAAGAAAAGAAAAGGCATCTAACTTTCACCTCTTCTCTTTGTTTTGCTGAGTTCGTTTTTGTTACTACTGCTATTATTGTTGTTAGGTTCTGGTGCCCATTGCCAACGGGACCGAGCCCATGGAGGCGGTTATTATTATTGATGTTCTCCGGAGAGCCGGCGCTGATGTCACTGTTACATCTGTCGAGAAGGAGCTTCGTGTTGATGCCTGCCACGGCATTAAGATCGTCGCCGATGCTCTCATTTCTGATTTCGCCAACAATGCCTTTTTTGATCTCATCGCTCTTCCTGTATCTCTTCTCTCTCTTCTCGTAACATTTGCGTAGTAGGCACAAGACTAAACCGGGAGTTGATCCCTTTATATGACTTGATTGAAGGTTGTGCTGTTCTTTTTTTAAATAGGGAGGCATGCCGGGTGCTACCAATCTGAAAAATTGTGGAACTTTGGAGAGGTTAGTTAAGAATCAGGCTGCAGAAGGTCGGCTTTATGCTGCAGTCTGTGCTTCTCCAGCAGTTGCTCTCGGTTCATGGAATTTGCTAAAGGGATTGAAAGTAGATAACTGTTTCTTACTCTTACACACACACACACACACACAAACAAACACACACACACACAATCGCACACGGGATTTGTCACAACATACAGTCAAAATGGGTGAAATAATTGCTAGTTTTGTTTTTATATTGGCAGGCAACTTGCTATCCATCATTTATGGAGCAGTTGCAATCTTGCGCAACTCCTGTTGAGTCGAGAGTGCAGCAGGATGGAATAGTTGTTACAAGTCGTGGACCGGGTACTACCATGGAGTTTGCTGTTGCATTAGTTGAGCAGTTGTACGGAAAAGATGTTGCACATGGAGTTTCAGGGCCTTTGGTATTTGGTTTCTCTAAATTATTCTATTTACTTGGTTATATAAAATTAAAAATTGCGTATGATTGAATTTTTTTGTGGCATGTCATGTCATGTCTAGAATTTCATGGAGAAGTTTATGGAAAGTTATCTGTACGGCATAAACGGGTTATAAGGAAATTCATTTAGTATCATTTCCAACCTTATCTGGTTGAAATTGTATGTACTGTTATGTTTGGGAGAAATTTAGAATGGACTGAAGCCTGTGGATAGATTATGGACTTTGTTTTAGTAGAGTTGCTATGATGGAGATGTTAAAGTGCTTATTCAAAGACTGATTTGGTGGTCATGATGGTTAAGGATACGATTGGCATGGTTAGGTAATTATAATTTGAATTGATTTTTAATAGGTAGGTAATCTTCACAGTTGGTAGAATATTAGTTGAGCATCATGTACTTCAATTTTTTTATCCAGTCCATCAAGATTTTTTTGGCATGTTTTAAGAATTTCGAGCCACAAAACTGAAGCTAGATGCCTAGTATAATAGATTTATAGAAGTTTCATAATGGTCTCAGATTGCAATACAAACTCAATAGTGTGATTGTGATCCTATCCATAATGTGTTATATAGAACTAAGAGTTTATGTTTTTCTGGTCTGTGATTAACTAATTGGTAGATTTCATCCATAACATTTAATAAGGGCCAGATATGTATTACATTCTACCAGATTTAAGGCTGAATGAATGTGAAAGGCAGCATAGAGAGGTGAAAGTCGGGTTGGTGATGTAAAAGGTATGTTTTTAAATAAAAAGAACAGAAGGGGCTTTAAAGACTCTAAAAAGTGAGTAAGATAAACCAGAAGATGGTTGAAGAAATCAAAATGAACGCAGAGATAGAGAGGATGTGCCAATACATTGCTAGTTAAATCACATGCAACGGTATTGTTCATATCATTGACACTGAGGATGCATTTCTCACACGATGAAAGCATATTGACTCCATTGAATTATACTATTTGATTACATAGTTTTTTCAAGTTCATGATTTTCAACATGCATTTTCCTATCTACTCTTACCTGGACTATAATAGTCCCCTTTTTTAATTCCTCTATGAACCTTTAAGGGTCTTTATTATAACTTCTTAACTAATCTTAGGATTACTTACTTCCTTCCATGATGTATGCTGTATATATTCTGATGCTTTCTAGTCATGTAGGTGTTGATAAGAAAAAGGAAAACCACCTAAAAAACAGGGAGAAGAAGGAAAGAAATGAAAAAAAGAGCTAGTCTGTTTCTTTCAAGTTTCATCTGTATTCTATACTTGTTCTATTGACCTGAACATGATCTAGTATGGGATCAAATTGTTTGATTGTTCTGAATTGATATATTGGAAAAATGCTATGAAGACTAAGCATGGACAACTGAATGAAATTAAAACAAGCTAAGATTGTTCAGATGGAATTGAACAATATTAAATCTGTGCTTCTTGTGTTTATTACTTCTACTGCTTCAAATCTTAATACCATATGTTTTCCCCATTAATTTCCCTCTCCTTATGTATTGCTTTGTATTATATTCAGGTGATGCGCCCCAACCATGGAGATGAATATACCATAAAGGAGCTGAATTCAATGAAGTGGACAGTTGACAATGTGCCACAGGTGAGGCTTTTGTAATGAATTAATTATCTTTTCATTTGATTTATTAGGCACTATTGGAACTAGCAAGGCAAGTGCTGTAAAAGATAAAATGGAATGGTTATGTATGCTACAAGAATGAAATCTCTTTCCTCTTATATATATATATATATATATATATATATATTGAGCTACCTTGATACACAAGCTCGTCAGTAATTTCTGTATGTAACCATTTGATGTTTGCTTGCACAATGGGAGGACTTTTAATGTTGACCGGTAGCTGTTCTTTCTTTAATTTCTTGATAGGTGATGAAGTTAGTACTAAAACGTAAGTGTGATGCTCCATTATAGTTATAGCTACATCTTAATTTTACATTTCAGGTGCTTCTCATAATTTGATATCCACAATTATGTGTCTTGGCATTTCTTCTCATTCATTTGTTGTAGTTATGCATGCTTATTTGCTTTCCTTCAGGTTCTTGTACCCATTGCTGATGGGACTGAGGAGATGGAAGCAATTATCATAATTGATGTGCTGCGACGAGCTAAAGCAAAAGTAGTGGTTGCCTCTGTTGGTGAGAAACTAGAAATTCTGGCTTCTCGCAAAGTCAAATTAGAGGCGGATGTGCTCCTTGATGAGGCTGCTAAACTTTCATACGACCTTATTGTCCTGCCTGTAATTTCTCATTTTCTATTTGGAAATCGTTCTTCGGTTTATCTGAACAGGCTTGCTTAATATTTTTTGTACCTTAATGCAGGGTGGGCTTGGTGGTGCACAAGCATTTGCCAAATCAGAAAAGCTGTTGAATATGCTGAAGAATCAGAGGGAATCAAATAAGCCTTATGCAGCAATATGTGCATCTCCAGCTCTAGTTTTGGAGCCCCATGGCTTACTCAAGGTATCACTTCTCCTGGAATTATTTATGAAACCTCAATCCTTTTTGATTGTGAATATTTTAATCATAGATACTGTTCATTTTTCTTTTTGAAGCTTTCATATATGATTCATTCCCCTGTCTGGCCTGCCTTGGTTTAGTTCTGTAGCTGTCTAAGAATCTATACTCAAGCAATTAATGACTGCCAAAATTGTTCAGAAAATCATATCCTTTAGTGTTATAGCAATCATAAATACTTGATGTTAGTTCCCATTTGTTGTGGGAAAGGAAAAAAAGAATATTGCATTAATAGAATGTCTGTTCTGTAAATTATGGCATTGGAGGTGTACTGAAATCAATAATAACCGAGGACCTTTTTTAGATTAGTATCTCAATAAAGGTTTTGAAAAAGAAAAAGAACTTTTCACGAGCATAGCAGTACTTTGCTCCTCACTGATTAGTACAAGCTAGTCTATGATGCTGATTATGAATATCGTGGATAACAGATTCTCTTTACCTATTCTGGGGATGTGAAGCAATTTTAGTCAATATGAATAAAATGAAGTTGGCCATCACCGACTTTTTGATTACATTCTGTTTGAAATAGCCTTCTGCATGCATGTATTTATATATATTTCTGTTGGATGCCTAGAATAATGTTGCTATTGAACTACGTTTTCTGAAAGCATTAGAGATCCGAGTCCAATTGAACTACAAGGTCTGGGCATTTTCTAAGTTGGGATTTAAACGCAACACTTTTAGAACTGAGGAGCTTAATAAACATAGTGAAGATAAAAATCAAAAAGTACCAATCTGACTCTTTTGCTCATTTTTATGTTTCTTTTTTTGGTTTCTTGAACTCACACGTTCAACTTATTGTAGGGTAAAAAAGCTACAGCTTTTCCAGCAATGTGCGAGAAGCTGTCTGATAGGAGTGAAAGTGAGAACAGGGTCGTAGTTGATGGCAACCTCATCACTAGCAGGGGCCCTGGAACTTCGATAGAGTTTGCCCTAGCAATTGTGGAGAAGTTTTTTGGACGAAATAAAGCACTAGAGCTTGCAAGGGCAGTACTTTTCACCAACCCATAAGGCTTGTATATTTTTGCTGTGCTTATATCAGGTCCACGTAACAATAAAGCATGTGCTACTAGTCAGGTGAAAATGCAAAGATCTGAGTTCGTATTAGAGTATGAATTCAGCTTGCAGTTGTGTAATGTATGAAAGGTGTCGTTCTTATGTAAATGAGTTATAAAGAACCAGCTGGCCATGTCGTTTTCTATACTAAATTTTCTCGCCCTTTCTGTTGTGCTAAAGATGGCATTTTGATTGCTTCAGAATGCCCATAAGCTGTCGTGGCTATTCACCGATGCAGTCTGAATTAGATTATGAATAAGGTAGGTTTTTCTATTTAACCTCTCGTAAAATCTGATGCAGTATAATGGAATTCTAATAGTAGTGTGCAATATTAGGTGATTACTAAAAGCAAAACACTACCGTTTTTTTTTTTAAACCATCCAGTATCCGATGTCACGTGGACAGCCAACTAATCTAGATTCAAGCCGGGTAGTATCATAAAAGCAGCAAAGCTCTTCAACTAATCTGAATTTGAGCCGGATAGGTCCATATAAGCGGCAAAGTTCTCCTCGTGAGTGTAGCTTTATGCCCCAGACTCGAAACTGAGACCTTGGTTAGGGAGGAAAAGGCCAGCCACACCACCACAGTACTTTTATATATGAAGTAAGTAAATGAATAAATGGTGTTATGCAGTTTGGTTGCTGTACGCCTTTTACTACGAAGTACCAAACATCACGATGGTTGTTAACGGGCGGAACCGTAACTCGGTTATTCAGTTATTGGTAGTTACTGTATAATGTAAGGTACAAAGAATTTACATGTACTCTTGAGCAGCAAAGCTCGTTTTACTTTTAGTTTTTAACGGATTTCTTCAAGCTTTGGAGACAAATTTAAGTTAGATTTTGACAAAGGCATAAGTATGGCCACAAACAATAGCTTTTCTTTCGTCGTTTATTACGAAATGATGAATAACAAGTTATTGTATGAAGTACATATATTGGATTGATTGGAAGAAGGAAAGGAACCAAAACAAATGTTTCTCTCTAGAATTTCATCTTCTATGACATCTGTACCACAAAATCAGAAAGCATAGCAATCTATACCCAACAATAAACCCCAACATCACAGCTAAGTTGCTCCATTTCTGAGAATCTTTCAGGCCTTGCTGTCTTAAGAACCCACTTCCAAGCAGATTGCATTCCCCGTTATAAGCTACTAGGCACCTTCTGTTCCCTTGTTGTCCTCCATACTCATTTATTAGCAAACACTCGAACGGATACTTGAACAGACTTAAGTAATGCATGAAAATCCAGTAACTCGGTATGTTTTGCTTTGATATGAAATATCCAGAAAAGAGAAAGAAAGATCCCATCAGCCCTGCAATAATTGAAGTCCCCATGATGAAGTTTGGCACTAGAGCACTGAAGCATGCTACAAAGGAATTGGACATCAAAACCACCATCCAGACCACTAGACAAAAGTATAGAAATCCATCAATGTCCCTCCTCAAACCAACTAGCCAGTAAACTGGTGTAGCATAGAGCAAACTAACCATCAAAAGAAAAGGAAGGAAAACGAGGGTGTTGGATAGGACATAAGAAGACACTCTATAAGCTCCTCTTGAAGTCTCTGTCATCAGTATTCTTCTCTCTTGCAGGAAAATTGGCAGTACTTCTGTTGTGGAAGTTAACAAGAATGTGAGACTGAAAGCGAAGAACCCAATTCGAGTTTGCATAACACTTTGTCCTGTTTCTTTTCCTACGTTCAAGAATATGGTCCCAAGTACAAATCCTGCCACCAGCGCTTGTATTATTCTTGTCACAAACAATTGCTTGGTTCTAAAAATGTTCCTGGAAAATCGTTGTCCTAGTATCAGAACTTCCTCAACTACAGCATTTGGATAGCGTGGACACTTCTGTTGATAATTAGCGTATGAAATGTTCATTACTTGATTTTCCTTCCTTTGCCCTTCTTGAGAACGTCGGTCGGTGTTCTTAAGAGACACAAAATTCTGAACCGCCAAGCTCCCTATAATATCAATTGCAAATTCAAGCACATTGACATAGCGAGGAAGATGGTGGCCACAAAACTTAAGCCTATGTTCAAGGGTAAGCAATGAACCATTGTGTACTACCGATCCATTGTAAAGCAAAACAACTCGTTCAAACATCTCTAGCATTCGAAAACCAGGCTGGTGGATGGTTAGAACAATAGTTTTACCTTGATTAATCACCATTGACTTTAGCAGAGTAATGATATGGAGAGCTGAAGCTGAATCCAAACCTGAAGTTGGTTCATCAATCAAAACAACAGCAGGGTCATGAACTAAATCAACTCCAATTGAAACTCTACGCCTTTCTCCGCCTGAAATGCCCCAATCCGATCCCTCTCCAATCCTGGAATTAGCAACGTGCTCCAGTGCAAGCTCCTGCATTAATCTCCTCACTCTAAGGACAGCCTCTTTTCTCCCTCTTGGAAGCCTCAGGAGTGCACTATACATGAGTGTTTCTTGGACTGTAAGTAACGGAAACAAGGCATCATCTTGGCTCACATATCCTGACACCCTTCGATATTGCCTTACATCTATAGGCCGGTTATTTACGAGCACCTGACCGGAGATTTTATGTGGAGATGTTTTTCCTGCAAGAATCTCTAGCAATGATGTTTTCCCTGCTCCACTAGGACCAGCAATCACAGTCATTTGTCCAGGCCTAGCTTCACAGTTCACATCCTTGAGGATGAATTTACGAGCTGTCTTTGGAACTTTCATGCAACAAATCCAATCGAACTCAAAAAAATTACTACACAACTGATAGGACACATTTTGAGTTTCTATCTTATAAGATGTTTTGGCGGCACCGGAAATCGATGTTGTTACTGGCAATTCCATGCAGAAAATGGAAGTTTAGACAGATAGATGATCAAAGAAAATATGGTATATGAGCTACGTGAAAAAGAGGAAGTAAGAGATGAGCTAACACACCAAACTATGTGTTACTAAACAATGCGAAGGAAAAACCAATGGATTAAAACCCAAGAAAGTTTCCAGTGTGGGATATAGCTTAGACATGATGAGACTTCGGCAGTTTACACACGAGACTTTACTAGGTCATAGCTTTTGTGGCTTTCTTGAGAGAGTGTTGGATTTCTGGTAGAAGTTGGAAGAGTTAGAAGGTTACAAGAAAACCCAATGAAAGAAAATAACAAAGAAAAAGGCATTATTCGTCTCTACGAGGTGTTTCAGGTGAGCTAAACGTTTGATGTTTAGAGTTAGGTTGGTGGCTGCTTTACTATCTAAACCCACCTCTGCCTGCCAACTCAACAGGTTGGTAGGAGAATGATTCAACAAGACATTGATACCTCATAATCTGAAGCTACTATGTCAAATTTGGGTCTTGAATGAGTTAACACAAAGAAATGACTCTCTATTAACAAAAAGATCTGATCTTGATTAAGCAGATGACTTGTAAACAAGGATGTGTATGCTTGGTGTTTCTCTAGATGCTTTAATTTTGATTACTAAGTTGGGAACAGCAAGTTTCTTGTCACAGTAAAATTGCTTGAATCAAGTTCCTGCTACGTACGTACACTAGAATTTATGAATTTGAGATTCTTCCAAGATCGGATCATAGAACTAGAAAAAACATTCAAAAGCCTAACAAAAAGACAAAATGATTTCTTGTAAAAAAAATTACAATATTTTTTTATTATTCAGAATTGCTTAAGATATTAATAATTTTAAATATAATTTTGTGTAATTATTTTCATATAGATTACTAATACATGAAAATTTTAATTAGAATCTTTGAAATCATACTACATTTTAACAATTTTAAATAATACAATTTTTAAAATTAACATATAACTAATGGTTTAAAACTAGACAAGAAGTTAAACCTAAAAACAAGAGAGGTAAAGTTTACGAGGTTCAACCAAGATTAAACCGTCATAAAACCTGTTAAATATTAAATAAAATTAAAGAATTTGAAATACAATCAAAATAGATTGTACTCATCTATCAAAAATTTAAAGATTAATTTAAAATATTATTAAATGAGCATTAATTGATTTATGTTATTTTATAAAACTTATTAATTTAGAAAATCGCTGATTATTTAATAAATTTATCAAATTTAAAGCTAAAATTATTAAAATAAATCAAATAAAAAATTTAAAAATCAAACCCAAAAATCGATTAGATTATTTAATTGTTTTTTACGACAAATATGTATCTTTTAGCTCTCATGAGATGAGTAAACAATATCACAAATATGAAGAGGAAAAGAGTTTAATGGCCACTAAAGTTGGGCTAAAATTAGGTGGGTGTGAGCCTGATGATTCTATGGTTTAATTTTAAGGTTGTAATGCCGTACAACATAAGTTACAGGTTTAATGTGAAATAAGGTCAACTAGGAAGGAAGCGTACAAGGATTCTACTTCCCTTGACATCATTCAATGCAAAGACCAAAGATATATACACAAATCTTATTTTGCTAAAGTAAGATATAATATTGCTGAAAATATATTACTGATAATATCTATCTAACTTGAATACTAAAGGAAAAGATGTACAATTTTACCACATTGATTTATTAATTTACTTTTATTTATTTTAATTTTCAAAAAATTGTTATAAATATTCTTATTTTAATAAAAAAATTGTGTTCTAAAATTTGAAAGAAATTGTCGAATTTTATTTTAATATTTTATCAATAATGATGATTTAACAAATTTTAAAGTAATGATCTTTCTGAATTGTTGGTAAAGTGTTAATAAATAATAAGTAAATAAAATATTTGATTCTCTTCCTTAATTTTCATATTCAATTGCAAATATTTTGTAATAATAACTTGAATTTTAATGTGACGCTAAAATATTTTTTTTTTTAAAAAAATAGCCCGACTTTAAGCTCTATTGATCAGAAAAAGTTGTGTGTTGATCCATTTCAAGTTGGATAGCTCATTTTAGTCGCTAATGCTTACGAGGTAGAGGCTAACAGGAGATCTTTGCTTCAGTTCGTCCAAGACCTTTGAGTGAGAGGCAGATTGCTAGAAATGATGTGTCAGAATGGGAATGTATCGATGGCACTACCATCGTGAATTGAACAGGGACAATCTTTCAGTTTCAGAGAGGTCTACGTACCCAACTGTCTACACATGCAGTGAGGCTCAAAGGCTTATGTACATAATATGACATAAATTAAAACCTGCCTAGATGAAGAAGACAAAGGGAAGGAGTAGATGAAAACAAAGGGAAACACATACTAGCTTGCTCAGAGAAAAATCCAAGACAGAGCAACCGGAAGAAATACCGACAAATGAGGAAGTCATTGAAGCTACCGAAGAAACCAGTGAAGAGGGAAATCAAAAACAAAGGAAACCAACAATGATTAGATGTTGGGTTGAGTGACACGTAAATATCATGCAAAATCCCACGAAGTTAGTTTTGAGAAAAGAATTATTGTAGCTTTTGGATCACGGAAAACATTCTCTGCTTTGTGTTTTTGTCCCTCATTAGTTGTCTTTGTAGCTGAAACAAGTAAGTAATTTAATAATATTTTTATGATGTAATAATATACATGCATACATGAGTTTGAAATTTGAGGTTGCGGTATTGAATAATTTAGATGATAGGTTTGAGAATTAGGAATTGTTTTCAATTGATTTGAATGGATTCTGGATTGAGACATATGTGTTTCTGTTATGGTTTAAGATTACGTAAATGGTGATTCTCTGTTCATGCATGAAAAATTTATGAAGTGTTAACAAATGTGAGTAGATGAGTTTGGATTTAAGGGAAAAGTTTAAATGATGCAGTGTTAAGGGCAAGTATATTTAAATGCAAAGTTTATGTTGAAATGAGGTTTTTACTGTAAATGGGTAAGTCAAAAAAATGAGAGAATGCTAGAATTAGTGCTTAACTGAATATGCTCTGTTTTTGGTGTTAATGTGAAATCCTATATTTTCATCGGTTATGGATATTTTTGAACTATTATAGGGATTAATGAAGTGAAATGTGTTAAAGAACGTAAATAGTTGTGTATCTGATGATAGTATGAGAATTGGAAAAAGAGTTGTGTATTTGATGATAGTATGAGAGTTGAAAAATTACAGTAGTGTAAGAAAGTGAAAATTAGGGTTTGAATTTGTGATGTTTGAAATTTAGAATTGTTTCTGAATTGTTTGGAAGTTTCAGTGAGTATAGACAAGCATAATAGATGATTTAGAAGTGATTAAGTTAAAAAAGGAACAAGAAGAGAAAAAATTGGATTTGGTGAAGAAGATGAAGATTTGCGTGCTAGAGAAAAAAAAAGGTGGTAGATGCATGTATGGGTTATGAACTAGAGTATTTCATTCAACAACCTAAATCTTTTGGCTATAACTTTTTCATCTGAACTCCAAAAGACTTGAATCTTAGATCAATGGATTTCTAAGACATTTTTATTTATCTCCATAAAAATTTAGAGCTATCTGAATTAAATTGAAAGTGATTGATAGGATGAAAGTGAGGAAATCTGTTGGAATATTGAACTGGAAAATGTTCATGAACATGCTTTGATATTCTGATTATAACTTGACCTGTAAATTTTCAAATAAGTTGATTCTTAGTTCAGATTAAACTAGAGACATAAGTCTACAATTTTCTTGAAGAAGTTGAATTTTAATTCTGTCTTTAAGACTTTCAAATTTGGCATGAAACTGCATCTTAGCTTAGGTTATAGCATTACCAGGGACAGAAATCATGTCCTGTGGTTATTGAACAAACTACATCGATGTAGGCCGAATTAGACTGAGGTATCTTCACCAAAGTTGTAACTTATTCTCTTAGCTTTAAATTGGTATAAAGTTTGTAATTTTTGGATATCTGAGTTGAAAGATACGAGTTGTACAATTTAAGGGTATGATCATGTACTAGCCAAATGTTCAAATATACACAGTCTGTGGTATTGTGAGCATAACTCATAGAATATTGAATCAAATTAGATGAATTTAGAGTCATTAGAAACTTAAGACATGGTTGAACAATTTTCCAGAAGAAAGTGTTGCCTAACTTTGTCATGTACCCTATCAGATTAATTATGCAAAGTTGACCCGAAATTATGTGGGTAGAAAAGCTGAAGTGGTCAATTAAGTTATGAAATTGATTTCGCATTGTTTTATTTTGGTTCAAATTATAAGTACAAATGAGGTTAATGAGGACTTTGATATCTAAATGATTTCATAAGAAACCCGAAATTGTCATTGAACATGCATTGTGCATATTTTATGTAAGTACATGTGCATAAAGGAATACTTATACATTTGTACAAAAATGTGATATATTGTAAATGTGTTGTGTATGTTATAGAGGAGCATATCGGACGTTAATCAGACATTGTCGGATCATCCAGGTAATAGCTTCTTGGAGCGTACTGTGAGTCAACGTAGATGAATTTCCTATGATTGATTTAATTTGATTTGTTAAACTTCCAATTATTGAACTGTTGCAACAACTGTTTCTGAATTCCGAACTTAAAGTCTGAGCAGTATATATTTGGGATTGTATAGGAAGTGTTCTGATTTGTTTGATAATTCTGATTGTATTATGCTATGTGAATTCTCAACGAAAGTTGAATGATGGACTTAGGTCCGATGATTATGAAATTTTGACTGTGCTTTATACATTATTGTGATATGTGGTAAATTATGAATTGATGCATTGGATAAAATACATGCTCAGATAAAGACGTTGTGACCGGAGTGGCTAGTATCAAGCGCTTGCACGTAGAGTTTTGCTCCTTGATATATGATTTGACAAGTAGAAGTATGCTCCGTGATATATATTTCTGACCGAGTCCAAGGGGCCAGTAATTGTATATGTGACAAGCACTCGGTCACAACATTAATAACAAATGTGGAGTCTCATATGCATCTGTATGTTTTTATATATGATCTGATTCACATTGATTAAATGATGTGCCATGACAGTGTGAGTATTTGAAATATTCATGTTCTGTATGAACAATTGTGAAATATGTGATTTGTGTATGTGAATTCAAGAGAATCATGAATGATGGTTCACTCATTGAGTTCGCAAAACTCATAAAAATTGCAACGTAATTTTTCAGGTATGAGATAGGAGACTTAATATTTATTCTAGATTAAAAGAACATTGTGGACTAAGTTTGTTAGAGCAGTGCCCTAAAGGCAATCCCCTTTAGCGCATTTTGTTCATAGTCATGTACAGACTTTATGAATAAATAAAGCAAGGCATATTTCATTTATTTGATGTTCATTTTATTATGAATTGATAGTGATCTTTAATCAAATTAATGAAGTCCCTGATACATGACATAGCATGAAGGAAATTATGATGTGATCATACTATCGAGATTCCTATCATGTGCAATTATGTCAAGATTCAAATTATCCCTAGTCATAGGATTAATGAGACTGGACATCGTTAATCCGGATAGACTAGATATGTCAAACTCCTCGATTGGATCAAGCGGTGGATCTCGTAAAATTGTAAATATTGAGATATTTAGATTTGACATGTGGATGCTTACTAGTGGTAGTAAGTACATTGGATGACTCGCTATGAGATCATCACATGGATGTCCTATACAAATGTCGTTGATAATCTCATCATAGAATGGTGCAAGTATCCTTAGACTTGAGGTACTCAAGGATATCTTGAGTAATCGATTATGTACTTTGACTCCATTCCTTGTTGCTTTTTCGAGGTCGCTCATAGGGTGGTGATTGGAGTGCAGTTTGAGGTATTCAAGGTAATTGAGTAGCCAATAGAGGATTCACCACTTCGTTATAGCAGAAGAGATACCCATGGCCTCTTATCGGGATCATTACTTTGAAGTCTCCGGCTGGAGCATACATATGTCATGAAGATGGTCTTCATGGACATATAAAGTAATGAGTCCCAGACGAGAATCGATTACACTTGGACTAGATTTGATCGATCACCTAGTAAGAGTTGACACATTGCCCATACTCAAACCAAGTGGGGTATAGCATGGTGAAAAGAAGAATTGCACAGTAATTGTCTATGGAAGGGTTCGTGATATGGTTTCATTAGTCAAACCAATTACTTTCCGATCAATCGGGGTCATGATGTGTTCTAGATACCGCTCATGACTTGCTTCAGATTAAGTGTTAATCTAAGTGGCCAACATAACCGAACCTAATGGGTCACACGATAAGAGTGACTCGGAGAATCAGAAATAGTTTTGATGAGATCCGATATCCGGAGAGCAATAGGATTAAATGGATCCCGATGAGATTGGGATATGTCCCAATGAGATCGCGACATCGACATCTTGAAAAGGGTCTCCGGTGATTTTTTCGTCTACGGGGTTACAGTTTCAGAGAGACCAACCAGCTTGACTGGACCACTTCAGCAATTATATATATATATTAATTAAGTAAATAATTAATTAATTATATATATTTATGTTGAATTTCGTGGAAGCCATTAAATGGAGAAGAGATGTAAGTTTGAAAAGTCAAACTTCATCATTATTTAGCATTTTAAGGCATTTTTATGCCTCCTACGTGGGTAGCCTCTCCACCAAGCCTTTCTATGTATTTTAATTAGTTAAAACACATATAAGAAGGAATGGAAAAAAGGCTTGCACGGTGATGGAAGAAGAGAATCGAAATTGCTTAAAGAGTTAAGCTTTGGAAATTGTTTTCATCTTCTTCATCTCTTCCATTCAAGATTGCTTCTACTTCTCCAAGGCTCCACCAAGTTCATCTCACTTGCTCTCCAAGGCTAAGGTAAGAGCTAGCACTCTTTTCTTTAGTCTAGCTATTCCCGGGTCAAAAGAGTTTGTCCCGGTTAGGTTTTTCGACCTCTGCGTGGATACCGTTAGAGACGGTCTCCTTTGGTCGTTATGGTTTGATTGTTTGTACTTACACATGGATCCTGGCTTTCGGAATGTCCCGGACTCAAAATTTTAAATTCGCACTGTGGGCATGTGATGCCTACCCGGGATTTTCCTACAGTGGTATCAGAGCCACTTGTGTTGTATAAACAATCGAAATGATAACTAGGTCGGAGTTCCTTAGTGAATTGAGCTGCTGATGCATGTTATTTGTGTGAATTTCGAATCAGTATAGAGATGCATGTTTTCGAAATTTCTTGCTCAGAATTGTTCATAACATGTTATAGAATATGTTTGTGAAAGATGAGAATTTATCAATTTGATTTGATATGGTTTTGCTATTTAATTCCCTCAAGTTTCGGATGCTGTCTTGTTGAACGTTTCTGAAACAGGTATGCTTGTAAATTTGAGAATAAATTCTAGAAAATTTTTTTTTCGGATTGGTTTTCACCGACATGTCCCTAAGATGTTTGTGAATGTCTCTGTGGATGGAAAAATATTTTCAAGGTGATTTACCATTTATTTCCGAATTACTTGTGTGCTGATGGGAATGTCTGTGTTGGAGAACACAGATTATGGTTCGGCTAGATTGCTAAGGTTCAATGAGTTTTTATGGGAAATAAATCCTGGAAAAATTTATGGAGCATGTTGGGAACATGTTTTAACCTCTGTAATTTTCTCAGTATTTATTGAAAGTTTTTCAATGGTCATTTTGAGCAAAATGTTGAGCTTGGCAGTTTTGAGAAACTTGCTGGGGCTGTTTTGTTTGGAATGATTGATTGTGTTATTTTCTGTTCCAATGCCATGAATCATTTTTATAGTGATTAAAAATGTGTTATATTGATGTGGTATGCATTCCAAGTTGAGATTCTTGAAATTTAGGTTTCCAATAATTTTTGGATATCGAATAGGTCACTTTAGCGTCTCGTTAGCTTATTCCGTTATCTTGGTTATTTTGGCCGTCGCAATTTTTGTGACAAGTGCCGGAGTAATCTTGATAACGTGTAGCCTACCTAGAGATACTTAGCATGATTATTTGGTGTCCTTGAATTATGTGGAAATCTAGTGATTAATGGTGGATTAATCGGTTTCAAGGTTTTCATATATAGTTAGACTATATGGCATGCATGAGTTGATGAAAATGTTTCATTAGCACATTAATATAAAGGATAATATACTTGGTATATGGTATTATGAATTGGAAATGCACGGATTGAGAATTAGCCGATTAGATAGCAATTCCAAATGCACAATGAACAAGTCGACTTATATGTTCATAACTCGACTTGTTTGGTGCATCAGATTAATAAGTCGACTTGCATAATGGTACAAGTCGACTTGTTCATGCATTACACAAGTTTCGACTTACACATGCATAAGTCGACTTATATAGAGCCATAAGTCGACTTATACATATACAAGTCGACTTATATCATGTCTTAGTGGGATGATGGGTGATTTTGGATAAATTCAATGTGATTGATGCAATGCCTAAATCGCACCATATAGTCATGGTGACTATGATCCTGGATGAGATTAATTAGATGAGACCTAAAATCCTCACTTAAAATATGAAAACTAACGCCTTCCATTAATATGGTAAGAACCGAGTTCTTATAGGGTTGGGTTGTTGAGCTAACCTCAAGCTCACTCTATACTTAATATGTTCAAACCATGAAAATATGATTTTCGGATTAATGGGTCGGTTTTCCTAGAAGCGTTGATTTGTTGAGCTAACCTCAAGGTCAACGTGGACAGAGGCGAATTGGGTAGTGTACATCGATGTACACGTATCAAGTGTTGATAACCCAATGTGTGCATACATCAACCTGCTGATAAGACCGATCGATAGTTGTGTCTAAGATGTAATTGGTATGTCGATACCTCCCGAGACATAAGATGACTTGTTGAGCTAACCTCAAGGTCATTCTTAATGTCGGTCATCGATGATGCAATTGGTATGACCGATACCTCACCGATTGACCTAAGGTGACTTGTTGAGCTAACCTCAAGGTCATTCTTAGCAATGTCGGATATCGACCCACCAGTCAATGTGCCATTTTGTTTCATGGATTCATGATGAGGGTTATGGATTCTGTTGAAACTAGTGGGAGCCATATGTATGTCATTTAAGTCCTTATGAGCATACATTTAATCCTATTCTAACTTTCTTTCTCTCTACGCTTAGGTTGATCAAGATGTCGACTAGTGTGAATCTTCGCCACTAATGGATGCAAACAAATTAATCGGACCAAATTTTCTCGATTGGTCGCGAATCGAGAATTGTTCTCGATCCGAGGATCTAGGATATATCCTTGATTTTCGCCCGGATCCACTTCTCAAGGAGCTTCGATGATGATCGAAGGCATATCGTAAGCATCTAAAAGACGGTGACATAGCTACCGCATTATGCTTGCATCGATGTCACCGAGTGCGAAGAAGACGAGTCTATGGATGCTCACACGATAGTGTTTCATCTTAGAGAGTTGTTTGATGAGCAAGCACGGTCCGAACATTCGAGACCTCAAGGTTGCTCTTTTACAACGAAGATGACTCTGGTTCATCTGCAGTGCAATATGCATTGAAGATGAATGGTTATATTGAGAGGTTGGCCGCCTTAGGTTTTGTGATGGATTCGAGTTAAGTATAGACTTAATTCTTGTTGGTTTGTCGATAGTTATTCACGGTTTGTGTTGAACTATCGAATGAACCAAATATCCACCACAATTCCCGAGCGGATCAATCGCCAAGACAATGAGTAACAAGTGTCAAGCAAAATAGCAAGGCGTTGCTTATTGGTGGATTCTTCTTCCTCCGCTTCAAGAAGAGGAAACAGAAGAAGAAAAGGCTCGTGTCAAAGGAAGTGCAATAAAGGCAAGAAGAAGACCAAAGAGATCGCACCAAAAGGTACCGCTTCCATTGTGGTAAGACCGGTCATTGGAGGCGAATCGCAAAGTTTATCCGAAGAATCAAGCGTAAGAAGGCATCACCGCCTCGACTTCTTCGGTATGTTTGTCATTGAGGTTAATATCTGCTTCGATCATAACATATGGGTATTAGATACGGTTGTGGCTCACATATGTAATGATATGCAGGCCTCGAGGATGAGGCGACTCATAAAGGGAGAAATGGACCTGCGTGTTGGCAATGGAGCAAGGGTTGCTGCATTAGCCGTAGGGACTTATGTTTTGACACTCCCCAGTGGGCTTGTACTTAACTTGGATGATTGTTATTTTGTACCCGTGTTAACAAAGAACATATTATGCATTTCTTGTTTAAATAGATTTGGTTTCCATTTTCTTTTGGTAACAATGGTTGTTCTATTAGCTCAAATGTAATGCTTTATGGTACTGGTACATTATGCAATGGAATTTACATATTAGATATGTCACATCCGGTTATGAATGTCAATGACGCTAAAAGACATAAAAGAGATAATTTAAAATCAACTTACTTATGTCATTGTCGCCTTGGCCATATAAATGAGAGACGCATCGCTAAGCTCCACAAGAGTGGAAGTTTAGGGTCATTCGATTATGAATCATATGACACATGTGAATCTTGTTTATTAGGCAAGATGACTAAGTTACCTTTTAAGGGAAATGGTGAACGAGCGACTGGATTATTAGACCTAATACATTCAGATGTATGTGGTCCGATGTCCATCCATGCCATAAGTGGTTGTCGTTACTTCATTACCTTTATCGATGATTATTCTCGATATGGGTACCTGTATCTGATGAGATACAAATCTGAAGCGTTTGAAAAGTTCAAACAATTCAGAAATGAAGTAGAAAAACAACTTGGTAAAAGTATCAAAACATTACGATCCGATCGTGGTGGTGAATACTTAGACCAAGAGTTTTGGATTATCTCGAGAGATAATGGGATATTATCTCGATGGACCCTCCTTACACACCACAGCATAATGGTGTGGCAGAAAGGAGAAATCGAACCTTGTTGGACATGGTTCGATCTATGATGGGCTTTGCACAATTGCCAAAATCCTTTTGGGGGTATGACCTTGAGACATTTGTTTACTTGTTAAGCGAGTTCCATCAAAGAGCGATTGATGTTACTCCATATGAGATGTGGACTAACAAGAAACCTTATCTTTCTTATTTGAAAGTATAGGATTGTCCTGCTTATGTGAAGCGGACACAGTCAGATAAGCTTGGAGCAAAATCTGACAAGTGTTTGTTCGTAGGATATCCTAAAGAAACAAGAGGATATCAATTCTACTTTCTTTGAGGAACAAAAGGTGTTTGTTTCGATGCACGCTGTCTTTTAGATAAAGAGTTTCTTTTAAAAGAGGACGGTGGGAGCAAAATTGAACTCAAGAAGTTCAAGATGCTCTGATGACGCGGATCAATCGCTCGAACTCAAATCGTAACTCATACAGATGAGGTAATATTCAACCTTCTACTTTACACGAAATTGTAGGTCAAGTAGGATACACTCTTCTCCTCGAGAGATATGGATTTCTCGTGAGTGAACAGAATGACGTATTGCTCATAGAGGATGATGAGCCTACCACCTATGAAGAGGTTCGAAGAGTTCGAGTCGAAAAATGGCTTCGTGCCATGAAATCAAATGGATTCCATGTATGAAAACCAAGTATGGACTTTGGTTGATGCACGAAGGATAGAACCTATAGGTGCAAATGGGTTTTCAAGAAGAAAGCGACATGGATGGTAATGTGATTACCTATAAAGCAAGGCTTGTGGCTAAAGGCTTTCGTCAAAGACAAGGAGTTGACTATGACGAGACCTTCACCAAAGAGCAATGCTTAAATCCATTAGATACTCCTAGCCATTGCGCTCATTATGATTATGAGATATGGCAAATGGATGTGAAGACGACTTTCCGAATGGAAATCAGGCCGAGGATGTGTACATGACACAACACGAGGGCTTCATTTCGCAGATGGCGAAAAGGTATGCAAGCTTGAAATCCATTTATGGATTGAAGCAAGCATCCAGAGTTGGAATATCCGTTTGATGAGACAATCAAAGAGTTTGGTTTCTCACAAAATCCGGATGAACACCGTATGTACAAGAAGGTTAATGGAACCGCGATCGTATTCCTTGTATTATATGTAGATGACATATTGTTGCTAGGAAACGATGTCTCAATCCGCAATCAAGAAAATTTGGTTGTCCAAACAATTTGCCATGAAAGACCTTGGAGAATCAACTTATATCCTTGGGATAAAGATCTATAGAGATAGATCAAGAGGTTGCTTGGTCTTTCACGGTCAACGACATAGACAAGGTGCTAAAGAGGTTTAGCATGGAGCAATCCAAGAGAGGGTTTATTCCATTACTCATGGGATAACACTCTCGAAGTCCATGTCCTAAGACACACGATGAGAGGATGCTTATGAATATGATCCCGTATGCGTCTGCAGTAGGATCTATTATGACGTTAATGTTATATACGAGACCCGATGTATCATATGCTCTAAGTGTTACGGCGGATACCAATCGGATCTGGTGAAGGTCATGGGTGGTATCAAGAATATCTAAAGTACTGCGAAGAACTAAGGATGTTTTTTGATATATGGAGATGGAAATCTCAAGTGAGCGGGCATACAGATGCGATTTTCAATCTGATAAGGGCGACTCAAGTCCCAATCAGGTTATGTTTTCACACTAAATGGCGAGCGATCGGTTGGAAGAGTTCCAAACAGAGACGATGGCGATTCAACGATCGAGGCAGAGTACATTGCAAAGATCGGATGCAAAGAAAGGAAGCGGTTTGGATCAAGAAGTTCATTTCGAACTTGGTGTGGTTCCTAATGTGATGGACCCATCTGATTGTATTGTGACAACAATGGAGCTATTCAGCAGTAAAGGAACCAAGGTCTCATCAACGATCCAAACATGTACTCACCGATACCATTTGATTCGGAGATCATTGCTCGAGGTGATGTCTCGATAGAGAGAATTCCACGCAGCGTAACATTGTCGATCCGTTGACAAAGCCATTGCCACGTAAGAATTTTGATTCTCATGTACTCGCTTATGGTATTAGATACCAAGGCGATTGGCTTTAGGTCAAGTGGGAGATTGTTAGAGTAGTGCCCTAAAGGCAATCCCTTTAGCGCATTTTGTTCATAGTCATGCATGACTTTATGAATAAATAAAGCAAGGCATATTTCATTTATTTGATGTTCATTTTATTATGAATTGATAGTGATCTTTAATCAAATTAATGAAGTCCCCGATACATGACATAGCATGAAGGAAATTATGATGTGATCATACTATTGAGATTCCTATCATGTGCAATTATGTCAAGATCTAAATTATCCCTAGTCATAGGATTAATGAGACCGACATCGTTAATCCGGATAGACTAGATATGTCAAACTCCTTGATTGGATCAAGCGGTGGATCTCGTAAAACCGTAAATATTGAGATATTTAGATTTGACACGCGGATGCTTACTAGTGGTAGTAAGTACATTGGATGACTGCTATGAGATCATCACATGGATGTCCTATACAAATGTCGTTGATAATCTCATCATAAAGAATGGTGCAAGTATCCTTAGACTTGAGGTACTCAAGGATATCTTAGTAATCGATTTCGCACTTTGACTCCATTCCTTGTTGCCTTTCGAGGTCGCTCATAGGGTGGTGATTGGGTGCAGTTTGAGGTATTCAAGGTAATTGAGTAGCCAATAGAGGATTCACCACTTCATTATAGCAGAAGAGATACTCATGGCCTCTTATCGGGATCATTACTTTGAAGTCTCGCGGCCGAAAGATACATATGTCATGAAGATGGTCTTCATGGACATATAAATTAATGAGTCCCTAGGGCGAACCGATTACACTTGGACTAGATTTGATCCGATCGGTCTAGTAAGAGTTGACACATTGCCCATACTCAAACCAAGTGGGGTATAGCATGGTGAAAAGAAGAATTGCACAGTAATTGTCTATGGAAGGGTTCGTGATATGGTTTCATTAGTCAAACCAATTACTTTCCGGTCAATCGGGGTCATGATGTGTTCTAGATACCGCTCATGACTTGCTTTCAGATTAAGTGTTAATCTAAGTGGCCAACATAACCGGAACCTAATGGGTCACACGACAAGAGTGACTCGGAGAATCAGAAATAGTTTGAGACGAGATCCGATATCCGGAGAGCAATAGGATTAAATGGATCCCGATGAGATTGGGATATGTCCCGATGAGATCGCGACATCGACATTCTTGAAAAGGGTCTCCGGTGATTTTTCGCCTACGGGTTTGAAAGCGGTAGAGGACCAATTCTCAGTTTGATGGACCACTTCAGCAATTATATATATATATTAATTAAGTAAATAATTAATTAATTATATATATTTATGTTGAATTTCGTGGAAGCCATTAAATGGAGAAGAGATGTAAGTTTGAAAAGTCAAACTTCATCATTATTTAGCATTTTAAGGCATTTTATGCCTCCTACGTGGGTAGCCTCTCCACCAAGCCTTTCTATGTATTTTAATTAGTTAAAACACATATAAGAAGGAATGGAAAAAGGCTTGCAGTGATGGAAGAAGAGAATCAAATTGTTTAAAGAGTTAAGCTTTGGAAATTGTTTTCATCTTCTTCATCTCTTCCATTCAAGATTGCTTCTACTTCCAAGGCTCCACCAAGTTCATCTCACTTGCTCTCCAAGGCTAAGGTAAGAGCTAGCACTTTTTCTTTAGTCTAGCTATTTAGGGTCAAAAGAGTTTGTCCGGTTAGGTTTTCCGACCTCTGCGTGAGATACTGTTAGAGACGGTCTCCTTTGGTCGTTATGGTTTGATTGTTTGTACTTACACATGGATCCTGGCTTTCGGGAATGTCCCGGGACTCAAAATTTTAAATTTCGCACTGTGGGCATGTGATGCCTACCCCGGGATTTTCCTACAAAGTTATGGCTCAGAAGTCTGTCTGTAACATCCCGTCACCGATGGGAAGGTTATATTGGTAAATTGAGACGGGTTAGGATTTTTACCGCATATTATTGACTGAGCATCTATTTGGCCTCTAATTTTAGAGGAATGAGTCTTTTGTACATACACATATAGATACATGCATTTATGACATTTTTTCGGCATTTGATTGTGAATATGATATGAATTGCGAAATTGTGAGATAATTAGATTTGATCATGATTTATTGGGAATCTTGGAAGAATTGGGTTTGAAAATGTGAATAGGAAATGTTTTAGAGTAATTGTCAGTCGAAAGTGACTCTTCGGAAATTTTCTAGAAAATTCGGGAGAAAAAGTCCGAACCGGAAATTTTTCGAGTGACGGACTGATTGACTGCATAATGTTAGAATAATTGATAAGTGGCAATGGAAACTTTATATATATGATTTTAGAGATGAATATGTTGAACTATTGAAATTTGGAGACGGATTGGACTGAAAATAAATCGTGAAAAGAGATAGAGATTTGAGGATAAAGACTAGAGACATAATGATTCTACCTATAAATACTTTAGTTTTGAAAGCTTGGAAGGAAAAGCTTTCTCTCTTCCTCCTAGGGCAGGATGTCTTCTCCTTTCTTCCTCCCTTGGAGATTCTCACTTGTTGCTTCTCCATTTGCAAAGTCTAGCTTAGTCCATGAGAAGATGAAGATTTGTTAAGGTTTGGAGAAGCTCACCGTGGGTGTTAGAGAAGGAGGAAGGGTTGGAGGATTTTCGAAAGAGTCGACGATTGGAAGCTTGATTTGGTAAGAAATTCAGTTATATGTTGTTTATTATTGTGTTAATTGCATTCATGAGGTTAATTGTTAAAGATTAGAGTGTTTGAGTTAAGTTATGACTGGTTTTAGAGAGAGAAAAGTAAAAAAAGAGAATCGGAGAAGACGAACCAGGGCTCGCACGTCGCGATGAGAAAATAATTAGACGTCGCGACGAGAATAGGGGTAGACGTCACGACGAGAAAAGAAGTATTTGCCGCGATGCGTGTATGCCGCGACGTGCATAGGCGCCGCGACGAGCAAGTTTATACATCGCGACGAGCCATCAGATAGACGCCTTGCAATGGCGTCCATACGTCATGGCAAGGACCGATTTCTGGCGATTTAGGAAAGAAAGTTAAGAATGTGATTGTATTGCAACCTAAGGATTGTTTTGATAATTGGGGTATAATTGTGAGGTCCCTAAATGTAAAGAAAGGCTATTGGAGATTAGAACTGAGCATAAAGAATGAATTCGATCTAGAGAATAGTGATATTGATTTTGAGATAATACCCTAGCAAGTATGATGTGATAAATTGATTGAATATTAAAATTGAAATTGGGGAGTTCCATAATATATTATTGAATTGGAAGTGAGTGGTTATTGAGCAATTGAGTAAAAGATTAGATGTGACAAAAGAAAGTGAAAAATGGGAAATAGCACCGGGAAAGTCATGAATAGGCATAGTACATCCTTTATTCAAGGCATGTGCATCATCAAATTATTTTGACTGTGCATTTCGTAATAGAAATTATTTGATTGTTATAGAGGCTCCGATGGATCGATATTCTACGGACAGTGCTGGGACTTCCAGGCTGTAGCTCGAAAGTACAGGTGAGTAACCTAGTTGGTTCCTCAATCTTTGTGTGTTAAATGTTCTATGGATGTGTGAATTGTTTGCCAATGTGAGTACTTGCAACTATGAAATAGATATGCTGAAATTACGAGCAAATGTTCTGAATGCGATGAATAGAATTGGTTGATATATATGTTATTGATTGTGCAAGTGTAAGTGCATGCTAGGCATGATTAAATTCGGTAATTAACAGTTGTGACTGGAGCAATTAGTGTTCAGAGCTTTAAGCTCGATTATCAGTGAAAGGGGCCTAAGGCCGAAAGGGAGTAGTGCATACCCAGAGGGCTCTCCTATCCCTAATGTAAGCGGGCAGTAGTGCATACCCAGAAGACTCTCCTACTTGCCAAATATGCGACATCGTAATGTGCCCGAATCGACAAGATTGACGCCACCACAACACCGACATAAATGAGAATTAGCACGCATTATGCATCTGACTGTATTGTGAAAATTGAGAATGCGTGTACTATGTGGCAATTGCGCAGTGACATGTCTGATTTATGTCATGATGAAAATGTATAAATTGTCTTATAGTGTTCCGAATGTGTGATTGCGTGACTATGTGATGTATTGTGTGTATATGCATGAGTTAGGTGAACCATCGATGATGTTTTCTCACTGAGTTCGCAAACTCACCCAACATTGCAATTATTTTCAGGAATTGGCGAGTACCCCGTTTGACAAACGAGAATATGATTACTGCAAGAGAGTAGAGTTTGAGGTCGGGATCAGTTTCACATCTGCATTAGAGTCATTCGGTATTATTGTAAATTTGTAACTCGCAAATTCCGCAGAATAATCTTGTCTTGTTTAGGGCCCCAATTGGATATTGTTATAATTGTAATGTGATTTCGGAAGTGTTCAGAATAGTCTTGGGCCCAATTGGATCATGGATTTTGTGCATGTAATTGATTAAAGATCGTTGATTTGTTTTCATACGACTGAATTTGTGTTTTGATTGGAACCGTTTTTAAATTAAATATGGGCTCAAATTATTTACTGATATCTGCGTACTCTATTGTTTTCAAAAATGAAAATACATTACCAAATTTTTTTTGAATTGCATTGACTGCTCTAGCATACCACCCTCGTGAGGCACGAGCTCGGATATCAACCACGATATCGGGTTCGGGTCTTGCGGGAGTGAGGTACTATATTTGTGGTATCAGAGCCCAGAAGTACAATCTTACACGGGCTTTCTGAAAAATGTGTCAAGTTACATGCATTTAAGTCATGTCACGGCAGACGGTGACAACTGATCCCCAGTCTAGCATATGAGCCACATGCATGAGCCTGTACCAATTGTTTAAGTGGTTAGAAATAGTGTGGAAAATGAGTACATGTTGGAAAGTAATAAATGGAAGTTGTGGATGTTGTGAAATGAGAAAAAAGGTGTATGGTTCGATTAGATAAAGGAAGATAAGGTGTATTGATATTAATGGATATAAGTGTTACATTGAGGTATATCCTTAAACGTGGGATAGAAATGAAGTTATAGTTGTGGATTGGTAGAGGAAAATAGAAATATGATAAAAATGGCAAGAGTTCAAGTGTATAAAGTGGATGAAAATAAAGTGTTCTCTGATACAGAGAAGTTACATTTGGGATTGATTACCGTGACGAGAGTTATGACTGTGAATCGATTATGTTAGTGAGAAATCAAGAGTGATTGTATATGTATGATATTGATTTGAGTGTGAAAATACATGGGTATGATGCAATAATGAAAATATTGGAAGGTAAGACAATGATACTGATAAATGAAAAAGTTGTTCGGGTTTAGTTGATTTGCCTAAGTAAGTGCATCCCTGAGTATGGGAAGCAATTGATGAGTTAGTGGATAATTGCTAGTCCTATTCTTATAGATTACTATAAGAATCCAATATGAGTTAGAATAAGAAGTGAAAGTGTTCATGATGATCAATTGGGAAAGAAGTGAAATTGTTAATGATGTTAGCATATGTAATGAGCTTGAGGGAATAAAAGAGGGACATGAGTATAGCAAAATCCTCATGATCGAGAACTGGTACCAAAAAGAGAAAGGTTATCTAGAATTAAATAGGATTAAAGTGTTTTTAGCAGCATAAGCTATATATGAGTGAATTGATGTGAATACATTTGCAGATAAGATGTGATGATGATAGCGATGTATGCCAAGATATTAAAGTAAATGCAATTGTTTAAGTGCTCTGCAGAGCCTTATTATAAGGGATGTTCTGATCTTGTAAGGCATGACATGAACTGTTCTTATTGAGATATTATGCATAGTTGAAATTGATCTCCTTGAGGTATTAAGAGTGACTGATATAAAGTGATGAAAAATAGTTGATTGATAAAGTTTTACGAACAGTATTAATGATTGATAAGGTTTAGTTGATCTGACGATTTGATTTGATTTTGATGAATCTGAAATGCAGTACAAGTAAATTTTGGAGTCCGAATTCTAGCAGAGACTCGAGCGTAAGAGATAGAATATGCTACTGAAAAAGTGTGCATTACGTTGATGAAATGACTCCGATTAAATAAGAGAATTATTGAATATTAAGGAAATATTAATCGTGATTATGAGAAGAATATAGGTTCGTGTATATGTTGTGTAATTATGTTCTGAAAGTACGAGATTGATATAATGAATTTTTATTCAGCTTAGGGAGTGATCTATTGCAAATAAATTAGGTTTTGTGGAAAAATTAGGGTAAAGGAACATGTGTTAGAATATGTTATGATGAAACAGAGAAACTTATAAGAAAATTGTACCTCCTTGGAGACAATCGATATTTAGAGAATTATACGAATTTATCATGGGTGTAAGGAGTTTATTATACTATTGAAGAGTAAAATGTCTCAATTGTGTTTAGAGTGGATAATGACTATAAGCATAGATGATCAATTGAATGCATTTGAAAAATGAAGTAGATAAATTGGCATAGCTGAGGAAATTGTTTATCATGTAAGTTTCATAAAAGTGAACCTTAGTTGACCAAATGAATAGTGGATGAATTGTATACGAACATGCTATATTAGGGGACTTAATGACGATAGAGGTGACGATAAATGCGAATTTACAAGGGATATATGTATACGAGATTTGGAGTTAATTGGAACTAACTGAATGCTGGATGCGTCCAGAAATTACCAAAGATTTTCTGGTTTAGCTTTGACAATAATGTTTGAGGAAAATCTTGTGAATAGTATGACTGATGATTGTAAAGAGACATTTGAAGAAATGTTCAGCTTAAGTATTGATCGTACCGTGTACATAAAGGATTGATAAAGACCAAAGTAAGGTGTTTGAAATTTGCGAACCTTATCGAGAAATTGAAATTAACTCCAATTGTTGAGGAAAGTGACATGTATAGTGCAATTAAGAAATATGTGTAGTACAAACTAAAGAAACCGTTAGAGAAATCGCGAGGAACGATCAGAGCCTTATGGTTTAGTAAGAGTACATTGAAAGAGTAATTGATGATTTAGAGGGTAGAATCGAATGATTATATGTGTGAATAACTAACAGACTTGATTCTTGGAAATAAATGTCAAACAGGTATTTTGGGGTTCATAGGGATATGAAAGTGGTGTGCAGTCCAGATTGATTGAGGACATGACAATTGTTGTATAGGTGACACCATTTGAACAGTGTATTATGTTGATGAGTAAAATGAATTTGTAATGGGGATTGAGAAATCCAAGTAAAAGGGTAATGAATTGAGTGGATCGAGGTTATTAGAATCTTATGAGATTAGTGTTTTAGCACAAAAGAGACGCAATCTAATAAGTGAGAAATGAAATACTTCAAAGTGTATTGCCTCGGCCAAGATACACTTAGATGAGATAAAGGTGTAATTAGGGGAAACTAAATTCGTTATAAAGTGGCCTCTATGTGACTGTAATATGAATGAAACTAGGAAATGGTAAGTCAGTCTAAACCTAAAAGAAGATCCGGATCCAAAGTGTTACATAGACAGGATTAGGAAATATTGTTAAGATCCGATATATGTGTTATTGATATTGAAAGTGGCGATTTGCGATTAATCATGAGAAAACAGTAAAGCAATGTAGAGTTTGAGAAATACGAGTGGTTCATCGATGATTTTGATTTCAATTAAGTGGTAGAAATTATTCGTGTAGCAAAATGAGTGGAAATCAGAAAGTTATTGATCGAAAAACTCCCCTGCCTTCCTGATCAATCGTATATGACATTTCGAGGACGAAATTTTTGTTAGGAGGGGAGAATTGTAACATCCCGTTACCGATGGGAAGGTTATATTGGTAAATTGAGACGGGTTAGGATTTTTACTGCATATTATTGACTGAGCATCCATTTGGCCTCTAATTTTAGAGGAATGAGTCTTTTGCACATGCACATATAGATACATGCATTTATGACATTTTTCCGGCATTTGATTGTGAATATGATATGAATTGCGAAATTGTGAGATAATTAGATTTGATCATGATTTATTGGGAATCTTGGAAGAATTGGGTTTGAAAATGTGAATATGAAATGTTTTAGAGTAATTGCCAGTCAAAAGTGACTCTTCGGAAATTTTCTGAAAAATTCGGGAGAAAAAGTCCGAACCGGAAATTTTCCGAGTGACGGACTGATTGACTGCATAATGTTAGAATAATTGGTAAGTGGCAATGGAAACTTTATATATATGATTTTAGAGATGAATATGTTGAACTATTGAAATTTGGAGACGGATTGGACTGAAAATAAATCGTGAAAAGAGATAGAGATTTGAGGATAAAGACTAGAGACATAATGATTCTACCTATAAATACTTTAGTTTTGAAAGCTTGGAAGGGAAAGCTTTCTCTCTTCCTCCTAGGGCACGATGTCTTCTCCTTTCTTCCTCCCTTGGAGATTCTCGCTTGTTGCTTCTCCATTTGCAAAGTCTAGCTTAGTCCATGAGAAGATGAAGATTTGTTGAGGTTTGGAGAAGCTCACCGTGGGTGTTAGAGAAGGAGGAAGGGTTGGAGGATTTTTGAAAGAGTCGACGATTGGAAGCTTGATTTGGTTCCGAATGTGTGATTGTGTGACTATGTGATGTATTGTGTGTATATGCATGAGTTGGGTGAACCATCGATGATGGTTTCTCACTGAGTTCGCAAACTCACCCAACATTGCAATTATTTTCAGGAATTGGCGAGTACCCCGTTTGACAAACGGGAGTATGATTACTGCAAGAGAGTAGAGTTTAAGGTCGGGATCAGTTTCACATCTGCATTAGAGTCATTCGGTATTATTGTAAATTTGTAACTCTGCAAATTCCGCAGAATAGTATTGTCTTGTTTTAGGGCCCCAATTGAATATTGTTATAATTGTAATGTGATTTCTGGAAGTGTTCAGGAATAGTCTTGGGCCCAATTGGATTGCGGATTTTGTGCATGTAATTGATTAAAGACTGTTATTTTCATACATCTGTTGAATTTGTGTTTTGATTGGAACCGTTTTTAAATTAAATATGGGCTCAAATTATTTACTGATATCTGCGTACTCTATTGTTTTCAAAAATGAAAATACATTACCAAATTGTTTTTGAATTGCATTGACTGCTCTAGCATACCACCCTCGTGAGGCACGAGCTCGGATATCAACCACGATATCGAGTTTGGGTCTTGCGGGAGTGGGGTGCTACACTGTCAGCTGACGTTAAAGAGCTATAGCTTTTATTTTGTAGTTTCTGCAAGAACTTGTATGGGGTTTTGTAAATATTCATCTAATGGATACAGTGTAAACTTTATGAATGAATGAAATGAATAGTTTTAAAATTTGATGACTTTTGATTATGTTAGATTATACCATGTGTAAGTTGGATTTGATTTTGCTCTAACATGCCATTATCATAGGATATGTACTTGAATATTCTTGAATGTTCGGGTATGTACCTTGTGGTAGTAGGATGCTGCATAAATTATAATCTCAGATCTTGAATATAATAATAACCATATAAATTAAGCAAATAAATCATTTACCTTGAGCAGAATTCGTCATGATATAAAGAGAAAGCTTTTAATGATCACAAACTAGTTTCTCTCTTTTAACTCTCGTTCTGTACGATAGTTTGGTAGATAACTCAATACACAAATACCTACTTTCTGTATTTATTTTTGTCTATCCATCATTAGGGTAAAGAAATGAATAGTTTATATATACTTCTTTGTTGACATTAAATCTTGTGCGTCCATCAAATACTAAATTAACCGTTAAAATTTAATATACTATTAAACTAAGAAAACCCTAAACCAAATTTTAATACGTGCTAATAAAATATTCTATGGACATGCGTTAAATGTTGAATTCATTTTTAAAGGACAGTTCACGTCGTATCATTGAACTTTCTTTAACTATAGGTAATTTTGCATATTATTTGTTAGAATCTTCTTATAAATCAACATTTATTAACATGTAGATAGATTGTAAATCAAATAATTATATTAAAGCTCAATAACGCAGATTACTTATAAATTAATATCGCTCTTTACATTCTTAATTAATTGAATCTTGTATTCTCTCTTATTTTTCAAACGTTTGCTTTTTTTTATTAAACTCTCATTTTTCATTATCTTGTGAATTTATTTAAAATTAATTTTTAAAAAAAAATATAAAAATGATTATTTCAAATATATTTGTTTAAAGATTAAAATTTTAGATATAGGTAATCTCCTTTAGGGATGACAATGGGTCGGGTTGAGTCGGGTTGAGTTTTTTAAGACGTGACCTAAATTTAACTTAAAATACGATCGGGTCTAATTCAAGTCATTTGAGTCTAATTTTGATCAAGTTTTCAAAAGGCTAAAACCAGCCTAATAACTCAAGATTCCTAACTCACATCTGTTACAAGTTGGTATTGATCAATAGACAAGGTCCAACCATTCAGTTAAAATTTGTTTTAACTATTTAGTAGTGGCTAGCTAATTTTTAGGGAGAATGTAAGGTTGTTTGTTTTTTCACCAAGTTTATTGCTATTTTCCTTCTTTTTCCAATTAATTGATTCTATATAAAGAGCAATACCTAGTGCTATAATCATACATAACAATTAACAATTAATAGTAATAAAGTTCATCAGTTCTTTCCCTATTCTCTTTGTTTTTTCCTTTTCTCATATAAGCTTTTATCCTTCTCTTATGGCTTCATTAGTGGCATCAAAGCCATATTTTTTCCCCTAGCAAAAGGCTTCATTTGTAGTAGCAAACATAAGCACTTTCTGTAGTAGTAAATGGCCTCAGAGAGATCTTTTGTGTAAGCAGCCATCCCACATTTTGATGGTCATTATGGCTATTAGAGCATTCTCATGGAGAATTTCCAACAAACAAAGAGTATTAACCAGTTGTAGAATAAGGAATTGAAGAGCCAACAGAAGGGACAATCGTCAAAAATTTTAAAAAGATAACATTTGAAGCTAAAAAATTGAAGGACCAGAAGGCAAACAATTGTCTTTCCAAGCTACTGATTGTCCAATCATGGAGACCATTCTTTACAAACAAAAACCTAAAGGTATTGAGGATTCTATGAAGAAAAAATGCCAAGGTTCTGCTACAGTGAAGTGACCACAGGTGTAAGTTTTAAGGAGGGATTTTGAGGTGCTGACTGCTGACAATGAACCAACTATTATGCCAGAATGATGGAGATATATAACAAGATGTGTCACCATGGTGAGAAGATGAAATTTTGTGTTCCCTAAAGGTGAAGTGTGAATATGTTATATGTTTAATTGAAGAATTGAAAGACATGTATACTCTCTCCCTTTACAACTTGCAAAGCTCCTTTTTAGTCCATGAGCAGAAGATGAGTAGAGGTTTAGCAACAAAGGAGCAAGCATTAAAGGCTTCTACCAATAGTCATTCCAAAAATTCTAAATGAAGGGGTAAAGGTCGAGGTCGAGGTCGAGGTCGAGGTCGAGGTCAAGGATGGATAGATTGGAAAAGTAAAGACGACACCAAAAATTTTGAGGATGATCAAGGCAAAGGTAGGGGATGAGATTCAAACAAATCGAACGTATAGTATTTTAGATGTCATAAATTTGGCTACTATGAATATGAATGTTAGACTAAACTACCTAGTGATAAGGAAGAAAGTTCAAATTTTATTGAAAAGAATGAAACAAAGACATTATTGATGGCTTTCTACGATGGAAAGGAGTAAGATTATTTGTTATAGAAACACAGGTTGCAACAACCGCATAAGTGATAGTAGGTCTTCTTTTTCTTTTCTAGATGAAGATTTCACTTCTATTGTGAGTTTTGGTGATAGCTCTATCGTGAAAGTGATGGGAAAAAGTGACATTAAGATAAAAATCAAGAATGATTTTGTAGTAATAGCTTTATGTTCCTAAATTGGAAACTAATCTTCTAAGTGTTAATCAGTTATAGGAAAAAAGTTATACTATTGCTATTAACAAGGTTGCATGTGAAATTTACGCTCCTATTAGAGGTACAGTTTCGGTTGCTCTGATGAATTCAAACAAATTATTTCCTTTAAAGATTAAAAGCATTCAATCATGCTCAGTGGCTGAAGTAAAAGACCCCTTATGGTTGTGGCATTACCATTATGGGCACTTGAGTTTTGATGAATTAAAAACCCTTCATTAAAAGAAAATGGTAACTGGACTTCCTTAAATTATTACTCTTTCTCAAGTTTGTGAAGAATGTGTTGTAGGCAAACAACCTTGCCTCTCAATTTCCAAAGAGGAAGTTATGGTGAGTGAAAAATGTTTAAAGCTAATACATGCAGATATTTATGACCCAATAAAGTTATTTTTTAATAGAGGTAAACGCTACTTTATTACTTTCATTAATGATTTTTTTGGGAAACTTGGGCTTATTTTTTATAGAAAAGTTCAAAAGATTTCTCTGTGTTTAAAAGCTTTAAAGTGCATGCGAAAAATGAAGCAGGAATAAATATTTAAAAAGTACTGCTTCAAAGAATTTGAAGCTTTTTATGCAAAATATGGAACCTGAAAAGAATTTATACTAGCATATATACCATTACAAAATGGAGTATTAGGGAGGAAAAATAAGACTATTTTGAACATGGTGAGAAGTTTATTGGCAAAATGAAAAGTTCCAAAGACATTTTGGCCAGAAAAAGTAAATTGGAGCATTCATGTTTTGAACAAAAGTCTAATTTTTTATGTTTAAAATATAACACCTGAAGAATTAGGAGTGAAAAAAAACAACTATTAATCACTTTAGAATTTTTGGATGCATCGCTTATATCCATATCCCAGATGTACAAAGAAAAAAACTCAATGACAAGGCTACAAATGTGTCTTTCTTAGTGTAATTGAGGTATCTAAAGCATATAAATTATTTAACCATTAACATAGAATATTGCAACAAACAGGAATGTTACTTTTGATAAATAAAGCACTTGGGACCAGACTAGGCAATAGCCTACCCAAGTTTTTATATATATATAATTCAAATGACTAGGAGTAAAATTCAACAACTTGTGTGCACGAAAATTTAGCTGCAGCAACTATTGAAACCTCTCTAATAAGTTTTAGAGTCGATGAAGGAGAAACTTGTTCTCTCCATCGAGTTAGAAAAAGATGTACTTGGATAGAAGATTATGAGGTGACCAGAATTAACGACCCAATCGCTCATTTTGCTTTATTTTCATATTGTGATCTTACTAGTTTTGACAGTGTTATTAAAGAAGGGAAATGGAGAAAAACGATGGATCATGAATTTGTTGCAATTGAAAGAAATGATACTTTGGAGCTAGTCAATCTTTCAAAGAGATACAAAACAATTATAATGAAATGGGTCTTTAAAACAAAGCTAAAAGAAAGCTCGAAAGGACAAGTATAAAGCATGCTTAGTTGTTAAGTACTACAAGCAAGAACATGGTATTGACTATGCAGAAATGTTTTCAATAATATCAAGATATGACATAAAACTCTTGGCCTATTTTCCAACTTAATGTCAAATCAACATTGTTATAGGTACTTGAAGGAACATGTATTTATTGAACAACTGCCATGTTATATCAAAATTGGAAACGAGCATAAAGGATACAAATTGAATAAGGCTCTTTATGATCTTAAATAAGCCCATAGGCTTGGTATATTCATATTAGGGTTTATTTTCTAAAAGTTAGATTTTTGAAATGTTCGTATGAACATTATTTCTTTGTTAAGATTGAAAATCATGGAAAAATGGTCATTGTTCATTTGTATGTTGATAACTTGATTTTTACTAGAAATTATGATGCTATGTTTGAATAATTCAAGAAGTCCATGGCGAATGAGTTTGAAATGTCTAATCTTGGGACGGTGCATTACTTTCTTTGTATTAAAGTGATGCAATATGGTGATGGGGTTTTATTTCCCAAAAGAAATATGCTAGAGAAATTTTGGATAGTTTTGAAGGAATGATTATAACCATGCAAAAACTCTAACTGAGTCAGATTTGAAATTACACAAAGATTTTAAAGGGAAGAAGGTTGACAACACCCTCTACAAACAAATGGTGGGCAATTTGATGTATCTAATTACAACAAGACTGGATATAATGTAAGCCTCATCGGTAGATACATGAAGAATCCTACATAAATGCATTTTTTGGTAGCCAAAATAATCCTTTGTTACTTGCAAGGAACACGAGATTTTTTAATATTGTACATAAAAAAGAAAAAAGCTCAACTTGCTTAGATTTACTGACTAAGATTATGTAGAAGATCAAGATGACATGCATGAGAAGTACTTTGGGATATGCTTTTATGTTTGTTACATGCACTATTTCATGGCCATCCAATAAGAAACCAATAAGGCAGTTTCACCCATTAATAGGTGCACCAAATCTTTTGGATGTCATTTCTATACATCCCTATCAAGCATTAGTGACTTAAAGTATGAATGGATGCGTCTAAAAGTGAGAAATCGGGCTTAAGAGAAGAGGAAGTGACAATTGTGATTTGAGTCAATGAACAGAAAGGTAGATATTGTTTATGCATATATGAGAAAAATTTAAATTCAATTAACTCAATTCGAATTCGTTGCTTTCATATTGATTATCTTTTCCTTTTACTTTAGCATTTTTCATAATTAGATTAGGTTAATTTTTTTTATCTTGATTTATTAAAAATAAAAATAAATGACAACCAACTTATTTATAACAAAGTATTATTATTATTATTATTCGTAAAACATTATCGATATTACAATTCTTTCTATACTTTGTTGCATTATATATATGATTTACTTAATATGTATTTAAAAATTAATGAATACTAATTCTATAGTTATAAACCAAAAAAAGTTCTGCAAGTTTGTGGCTTTAGGATATGTGATGCTGAGCCTTAGCACCAAAATTTTAAACAACGAGAAGATTACAAGCCCAGGGAATACATGGGCTCTATCCACCACATTATAGGAAAATCAATTTCTAAATTAGAAAAAATGTAAAAATCTAGTGATCCATAAACGGCCGGCCTTAGCATCGTTTCTCTATAAAACCCCTCCAAAACCCTAAACACACATTTAGCTAGCACACTCTGGCTCTGCCCATTCGTGATTTATCTATCCTTCGATACACAAAAATGGCGACTCGCTTTCTATACAAAGCTCTGCTTCTCAAACCCACTGCTGCAACGACCACCGTGACGTCCCCCCTTTGCCGTTCCGTTTTATCTACCCGCTCAGTCTCTCTCCTCCGCACCGCTCTCCGACCGCTCTCGTCCGCCGCGCACTTCTCTCTGGCCTCCATCTCAGCTCGGTGTTTCTCCACCCGTACTACGACATCTTCGCTCAACGACCCCAGCCCCAATTGGTCCAATCGCCCCCCAAAAGAAACCATCTTGCTCGACGGCTGCGATTTCGAGCACTGGCTTGTTGTTATGGAGAAGCCTGAAGGTGATCCTACGAGAGATGAGATTATCGATAGCTATATCAAAACCCTAGCGATGGTAGTTGGCAGGTATTAAGAACAATAGTCAGACTGTTCATTTCTTTTTACCAAAATTTTCTGTGAAATCTTGTTGAATTTTCCGCTTGTTATTTGCATCTGTAGTGAGGAGGAAGCAAGAAAAAAGATATATTCAGTGTCAACCAGATGCTACTTCGCATTTGGAGCACTTGTGTCTGAGGAGCTCTCCTACAAGATTAAAGGTACTAATGTTTCTAATGGGTTTTTTTAATTTCATACTATTATGTATTTGGTTTGATGGTTTTGAGTATGCCTTTTCTTTTTCAGAATTGCCTAAAGTTCGCTGGGTTCTTCCTGATTCATACTTGGACGTTAAGAACAAAGATTATGGAGGTGAGATTTTTGATTAAGTTAATGAAATGAAATTAGAATGCTGTATGTGCTACGTGGGCGTAATTTTTGTATTTATTTTTTTGGACATATTGTGAAACACTTATCCATTATCATGATTTGTAAGTTTTACCTGTGAGGATGCTTTTCAACTTTAGTGAGTTGTAACCAGTCACCGGTTTCATCTAGTGCAGTTGTTTACACTTTGATCTCTGCTAAGTTTTAACGAAGTCCTAGATTTGGATAAGGTTGAATAAGGTTAGATTGATGGATGTTGAAATTCTTAAAAAATTGTCTTGATTTACAATTGTGTACACAACCATGGGTATATTGGAGGCAATCCATTCTCAAAAAAATCTGTGGTAACTTATTAATGATGGGGGATATTGATCTCTGCTAACCTTGCAATTTTGCTTTGGATGTGCCAATAATTGATTTGTTCTCATGGTTGAATCTTCAATGTAAGGTGAAAATTCATGTGAGGTACAATTCTGAGATGTAGTGATATGATTAAGAAGCTTCTCTTTAATTAGCCACTTTCATTTTCCTTCAATTTCTCATAGAGATAGCCCAAATGTCTTCTCCATTTCCACAGTATTACCTTGATTCATTTCTCATATTATTGAGATTCTGTCTCTACATTATTCAAGTTTTCTGTAATTTCTTTATCAGCTCTGTTATAGACAGTTGTATGCTCTTCTCTCTGTTTTTCTCAGGGGAACCATTTATTGACGGAAAAGCTGTTCCATATGATCCGAAGTATCATGAGGAATGGATAAGAAACAATGCCAAGGCAAATGAGAGAAATAGGCGCAATGATAGACCGCGTAACTTTGATAGGTCAAGAAATTTTGAAAGGAGAAGGGAAAACATGCAGAATCGGGATTTTCAAAACAGAGAGCCTCCTATGTCTAATCAGGGTATGCAACACTCTGCAGCCACAGTGGGTGGAATGCCACAGAACAGTATGGGAGGACCAGGTGGTCCTCCACCACCACCTCCTGGCAGCTATCCTGGTGGAATGACCCATAACAACATGCCTAATCATGGTATGCAACACCCTCCTCCCAATATGGGTGGAATGCCACAAAACAACATGGGAGGACCAGGTGGACCACCTTCACCACCCCCCGGGAACTATCCACCTCCACCACCCCCCGGCAACTATCGACCGCCACCACCCCCTGGCAGCTATCCACCTCCGCCACCCCCTAGCAACTATCCTGGTGGAATGACCCATAACAATATGGGAGGACCGGCAGGGCCGCAACAACCTCCTAACAGTTATATGGGTGGAATGCCAAACAACAACTTTGGAGGGATGCCGCCAAACAATGTGGGAGGGATGCCACCCCCCAACAATATGGGAGGAGTGCCCCCAAATGCAGGATGGTCTAACAACACGGCTGGGAATTATCAGGGAATGCCTTACCAAGGTCCACCATCATATCAAGGTAGTTACAACCCCGGTAGGGATGGAAACGGTACCGGTGGCAACCAGTAAAATCATGTTTTAGTTGAGAATGTAGATATGGAAGGAAAAGAATGTACCGGTTACTAATTTGATATCTTTGTTTGGATGTTTACAAGCAATTTGTTTGTGGATGGACTTCTATCTAAAGAGCGAACCTCCTATGCTTGTATTGCATAATTTTGACTAGCTAGTAGCAAGAATTATGATCCATTCGGTTCTTAATATTTCTCCCTCGTTCTAATATTTCGTTAAATTTACCTTATGAAGTTGGAAAAGGATAATGAGATTCAAAGTTCACCTACTTCAAAATTAGGTCCAAAGATATAGTAAATTTTGGCAACTGTTACAAAAAAGAAATTGAAAGTGTAACATCATACGAATTTAAAGACTATATTAATTTAAAACATTTGTTAATGTTAATAATTACAACTTATTGTTTAATTGGAGTGGCTAATTGCCATGTGATTTATTTGTCTAAAGACAATTGCTTTCCCAGAAATTTCTAATTAAGGTCAAAGAATAGCAAAAGCAATTGCCTTCTATTACATATTTTTGTTTATCAAATAAAATCTTGTATTGTAAAATATCTTTAACAATTATTGCCCTCATCATTATTTAAAAAATGACCTCATTTTTTATATTTTTCTTTTAAAAAAATATGGTACAGTTATGGGCTGACTTATCTCAACCCGTTGGGCCACGAACCAGGTCAGGCTACTAGCCAATTCTGCTACCAACTAATGCATTTTTAAAAATACGTTAAATCGAGGTTTAAAAATTCATCAGATAAAGCGTCATAAAATCATTAAAGATTAAATGAAATTAAAGAACTTAAAATATAATTAAAAATATTTTCTTATTTATCGAAAAATTTGAAGTTTAATTTAAAATTAATTGATTTATTTAAGTTTATAAAAACTTGTTAATTTGAAAATTGACTAATTAATTAATTAATAAATTGATCAATTTTAACAATAAAATATATTAAAAGTAAATCAAATCGAAAAGTTAGAATGTCCAAGTATTTTGTGATAGAACAAGCTGAATTTTAATCATTAGTTTCCATTGTTAAAATGAAAATTGCTTAAAAATAATTACCTTTCCTATTAGATTAGATTATACTAATGCTGGACTTTCTCATGATAAAATATATTAAATTACATGTATTTTAGCAGATTTCCTTTTCATTTAATAAGATTATGAAGTCTTTGGTTGTTAACTACATGATACATGCTATACATTTTTAAATTTAAAATTTTGTAATTTTGAGTTTGTATTATTAATTAAAAAACTTAACTGGTTCGACCAATTTATTCATAAAAACTTTAAAGTGTCCAACTTTTCAGTTTGATTTATTTCAATAAATCTTGTTGTTAAAATTTGATCGATTATTAATTAATTGGTTAATTTTATAAATTAATAAATTCTTATAAACCAAAACAAATCAATTAATTTTATTTAACAATATATTTTAATTAAACTTCAAATTCTTGACCTCTTTTAATTATGTTTAAAATTCTTTAATTTTATTTCATCTTTAGCAAGTTTAATGATGATTTAATAATTTTATAAACCTTAAACTTCTTATTTTATCGGTTTAACTTTTACTTAAGTTTTAAAACATTTATTTGGATCAATCACTAACTACTACTTTTCAAGTGAAGCAGTTCCAACTGCACTACAAGTATTTAGAAAAAAGTTTTCAGTAACTTAGTTCCTTAGTAATCAAAATAATTATATCACATATACATTAATATTTGAATTTATATAGTATTCAAATATTAGATAAGGTTATAATATTTGTTATAACCTTATATAAGTTATACCTAACGAAAAAGTTAATTTCAGAATTTCTAGCAATAAATTCTTAGGCTATAAAAAAGAAACGCTTATGTGAGGTAGCAGTAGCACTACGCATATTCTTTAGCATGGCACATGCTAAACTTGTTTCCTTTGTTCTCATAATCACCCTCCTGTTATACGTAGGTTCGTCAATCGTCTTTGTTTTCAAGATATAGTATCAGTCATTGGATATATATATATATACGTATGAATTTCTAAGACTTACGCACTGTTCTCTTTGGATTTTTTGGTATTCAGATTATGGTTATGCAGACGGTCGATGCTGCGCTGAACATTGGGAGCTTGGAAGCTGCATACCAGGAGTGGATGACGATCCTGAGACGAATGGAAAATGCTGGAAATTTTGCATTGAGGGATGTACGAAAGGAGGATTTTGCAAGGGAACTAGCGACAATAAACACCATTGTCACTGCTACTGCTGATCTCTTTAAACACTGCTATTGCTATTAATAACGAGTTATATATTGATTGTTGTCAATGGCCACTTTGAATAAAACATGATCCTGCCATATTCATGCTTTACTTTTTAAGTTAAGGTCTTGACAGAGGAACAGTGGAATAATGCATGAGAAATTTCAGATAAATGTATCCACACCATGCAAGCCAAACATTTTGATAGATAATCACACGTTAGAAATGCAAGATCAGAAGGCTAAAAGTAAAGGACAAAAGAATAAAGTCTTCAGCATTACTAAGCTATCAGGCTTAGAACGGAGAAACTTTTCCAGTACAAAAATAGTTTGTACTGGAAATCATTTCTGAATTTGTAGAGGGTCTTTCTAAATCGAACAAGGAGGGCCTCAATTCTATAAAATTGAAATCAAGAGTTGATTTTCACATGTTTAGCATTCCACTGCCAAAGTTAAAAATAGTAATTTTCGTCAACATACAAGTCTCTTTGCTTTGCAAAGAATTGAGGTAGCTCGTCATTATACAAAACTTTGATCTTTTATCACAAAGGAGCAACTTTTTCTAGTTGTATGACTAAACTATTTATTTAGTATTGTGTACAACTTGTATGGACTATTAGTGACCAATGTAATTGACATGATCGAACTTTTGTAAGTAACTTCTGAAAAGAGTTGATCAAGGTTCGAGGGGTGTTATTAATAATGTCAACAGCCTAGCATCTTCAAATAAATTTTTAGAACTAGGTTCTCAATAAAATTTTGAAAGGTATATACTTTGCATGACGAGCGATTTCTTAACCTATTGAAATTGTTTGTTGTCTCTTTTGGAATGGTAGTATAGTAGCATATTTCATTCGGTTATTTAATATGATATTCAAATTAGTATTCCCAGACATCCCATTTCAAAACATTAGTACAAAAGCACAAATGAAGTTTACCACAAGAAGCAGAAGGCAATTAATTATAAGGCAAAAGATCGTAAGGATAGATTAAAATCTTCATTTCATAATGATTACTGGCAAAAGAACTAAAAAATATGCAAACTTCTACAAATTTGCATCATATGCTACCATCTATAACCATGAACTTACATGGGATGAGAACAAGAGTAAGATTTAGCAATGACGAGCAAGTGATGTTGGAGCAGTCACCTAGCTCATGTTTGGTGTTGATGCATTTAAAGAACTGGAATACTTCAGGGATTTGTAAGTGAGCGACCTGCAGAAGGAGCAGCAAGCACCCCATCCATGGACTCCATTTTCTTGCTTTTGGCAGACTGGATTTGCTCTGCAAGGGAAAATTCTCTCGGAACATTTTCTCTCTTAATGAACTCAGCATCCAGTTTTTCCCAGGTGGGGTTTGGGGAAATCAATGCATCTCCTTGACTAATCCACTGACCTTTGATGGCCTTCTTTTTCCGTAGCTAACATAAGGACAGCATATCCCACAACAAAGCAACATCAGACACCCTAAAAGGACTAGTTGAAATTTAAGCAATCGGTTATGGCTATAAAGTTTCATCATGAATATGGTCGATACATGTCAAGATACAAGAATAAAAAGATAGTTGGAGCACACATTACTGCGTTAAAAGAAAATACAATGGTGTGATAATATTACTTCTGGTTGGCAGAGCTCCAACTTAAAAACCATGTAAAGGCGCTACTACTGCTTAGGAATGAAGATCACAGAACTCTTCAATTCATTTCTCACTCTGATAGGTGCATAAATCTCTATCTCATTTTAAAAAATTGGCTGGTAGGTTTCATCACTTCTAACATAACAGGCGATGTACAATAAATTCGATCAAACATACCATCCCTTTTTGATATTATTGGCTACTAATCCAACCTCAACTTAATTATTCATTGCCAAAATGCTTGAAAATAACAAGAAAAAGTATTCTTAGACGAAGTTACCTTTGTCAATCTTCGCTTGAGAGTCATAGTTTTAGAAATTGAAGACCATTCTTTCCTTCGAGTTGATTTTCCGAGTCTTTTCCTCTTTGCTTCTTCCCTTGCTTTGGCTTTCCATTCCCGTTCTATTTTCTTTTGGGCAAATCTCACCATCTTTGTTGCTTTTGCCCGTGCTCTTTCTATCTTCGCTTGTTCCTTTGCATTTGCCTTGTCCATGTCATGTTGGAGTTTCTGGACTGTTAATTCTTCCTTTAATTTCTCATAGCTATCCCAATCTAGCTCCTCTTGGTCACTAGCTCCTGTCTTAGCTGCTTTCGCTATGTCATATGCCCATGAGATGAAGAACTTCTGTCCTAGCCTTTTCCATCTCAGACGAGTACCCCACAGCTTTTTAAGTGAAGTGCTTATTTTGGCCTTGGTCTCATCACTGAAAGAAAAAAACAGTTATATATATGTGTGTGTGTGTGTGTGTGGAATGCAAGCGCTGAAAAAGGAAACAAAACTGTAGATCATACAGTGGACTCTATTGGCCAGAGGATAAGATGAATTTTAACTATATCACTTATGTGTTCCATAACATTACAATTTTTGGCCCCGGTTGAGTTAATTACTTATATCCTAACTTCAGGACTCATTTGAGGCTCCATCTAAAAACAGCATGAAAGTAATCGTTGCACGTCTCCAAAATGGTATAAATATATTTGAAGGTTTTGAGGATCCATCAAAGAGCAGCTTGCAAATGACTCTTGTTAATATATCTCCAGAATGGCAAAATTTATCCCTAAAAGTTTCCAATTCAAATTAATCATTGACATTTTATTTTTAACAATTGAATCAGAAATGAGATTAAGATTTTCATTAGTTACATTTCAATAGACATTTATCTAATCGAACTTATTTTTCCTTTCTAGTGACAGCAAAGTGAAAGTTATAATGGAGAAAAAATTTAATCGTTTCTTTTGAGGAAAATGACCCCATTAAGCCTCAAAAGACTCCATACAAATAAATTAAAAAGGAAGGATACAATGGCTACAGGCCTTTTAGAAGGGAACTCATCAAGCCAGGTGGCCAATTTGGTAGTCATGGTATGCCATCTAAAACTTTGAAAACAATTTTAGTCTTAATAAAAGTAAATTGCAGTTGGAATATCATTTCCCCAATCTTCAGGTAGTCTAACTCCTGACCCCTAAATGTGGCACTTGTTTGATAAGTCCTCTTTCAGCAGGTTTGTTACTGACTTTGTTAGAAACACTTGGAATAGTTTGTTCCATTTTAACTAGTTTTTGAACAACATAATTAAAATAAAAAGAATTAGGACTAGTACATAAAATTGTTGATTTGAAAATATAGTGATTTGTTTCCCATTTCCTAATGTTTCTTTTGGTTTGTCATAAAACAGTTTGGGGGTAACACAATATTGTTAACCTTTTCCTTTCCTGAACCCCATCCAACCTAAGTGAGGATCTAAACCAAAACCTTGGTCCTGGGAGGAATGCCAACCACTAGGCTACTCACTCAATCTCCACTATTTACTGAAATACTAATCCTGTATCATAATCAAGAATTATATCGGTACAGCATTATGTTAGAAGCCAGCAATATGGAAACTCTTAGAATAAGTACTCACAAGATTTCAGCAAATATCATTAGTACAAAAAAAATTTCAGCAAATGTGTTGAATACCTTTGGTAAAGTTACCAACTTTCAGTTTTAGTTAATCAATAGGGGATCCAGCATGATGGACAGCTGCTTTTCTAAATTTCTTATCCATTCTAATACTCTCCAAATATCATGTTAATTCTGTGGATGCAGATAAACTCATGTTTAAAATATTTCTTGGGCAGTACAATAAAGATCTTAAACACACAGAAAAAAAAGGGTTCACCTGTGAGCCAGGGGATGTTCTGACATCTTCTTTCTGACCTGAAAGTTGTCGAATATAACAAATCAAAAAGCATCTTAAATAGGAAAATGAAGACATGTAACCAGAAAAGATAATCATTGCTTCAACATGAGACATGAAGTACATGAGGAGTTGTTAAAATAAGTCCTAAAAGTTCAAAGGTTTTCACTTTTCAAGTTTTATCAAAAGATCCAACTCATATCAGAAATTCTTGGACGGTAAAGTAAAATAAAGGATATTGCAATAGTAGAGAAGACAATGATTTAAAATATACTTGACAAGTTGCACTATAAGTAATTGAAATTGTAATTTGTTCTCTGAATTTTTCTCAAAAGATAATTTAAAAATTAAAATAGGCATTCAAGTTAAATCAAAGGTTAACAAGAAAGTACCTGGCTCACTTTGATAGGAAAATTTCACTTTGATGTGAAAATATAACAATAAATTATTGTCTCCATTAAAATTGGCCTTGATTTTTACCTTTATCATATTTTATTTTAATTGTTTATGCATATTCAAGGAGTTCATAAATGAAAAGTAGAGAGAATGAACAAATTAAGGTCCCATTAAACTCTATCCTGAAAGCTGCAAGAAGCAGTAATGACAATAGATGTCTACATCTAGGAAATTTTTTCGTTTTTGGAAAGCAAAACCGGTACATCAGGTAACACAAATGTCCAGTAGTGAAGAAAACCAGCACTAATTAATTCTTACATGACTTCACCTGGGGGTCTCTTAAGGCCTCTATTGTTCTCCGCTTAATTAGTACGCAAGTCTCTACAGCAAGTTGAAAACAATTTCAATTGAAAATCAAGCAGAGAGATATTTAAAAGGAAAACTGGAAGTGGATAGAGAGCTCAGTGAATTAGGTGTCTGCTTTGATCAGACTTACCTTCAGGATGTTGTTTGCCTTTGTTCCAAGGAATCTTCCCTTTATTGCCATGCTTTCTCTTTCTTCTTTTTCTATCATTATCAACACTCAGAATATCAGAACAGTCATAACCATCCAGCTGAGCCTCACCACTGTAATCCTGCTTCTCAATGGAATGTATATCAAGTTTTGACAAGAAATGCTTGCCAGGACCTGATGTCTCTACTTCATCAACACTGATTAGTGATGCTTTACTGTGTACATTTCTTGGGTTGGAACTAAGAACAGCATATGAGGGGCATTTATTCTCCATTGGTCTATGATAACTCCATAGTACTATGTTTGGTTGAAATTGTGTGTACTTCACCATTTTCTCTAGTGATCCCCAAGAGATACTGTTGTGTATATTGCTGCAAGGAATTTGTAGAACATGCAATTTCCTTCAGAGGGTGAAAAGATAGCAGATAGTTAGCGTATGATGGAACTATGCAGATTGCTGAAGCATGTTCCTATCAGAAACACCAAATATTTCTCTAAAATGCAGAGGTGGAAAAGAAATTCAATGTCTCATGTTAAAGAACTCAACAAATGTGAAAATTATTCAAATGGCATTATAGAAGAGCTGATCTTTGGAAAGGATTAAACAGAAACCCATCCCCTCTATGCAGTTGATAATAATCAAATATCGGTCAGCAACAGATTGCTTCTCCCAAAGCATGTTGGAGAACTTCATTACTCATGTAAATCACGAACTGGAATGGATAATATGTTTCATGGACACTGTTAAAATGTACATGTGAACCCATTCCCAAAGACCAACCTCATAATGCAAACAATTATGGATCTCTGGCGCCTGTTGATGTTATAAGCAAAGGAGTTTCAAGTTCTTCTGCAGCAAATGGGCAGCCATCAAGACCTCAAGAATCGATTCAATAGTACTTGGAGCTATTCAAGTACTAGGACCCAGAATACAGAACGAAACTAAAGAACATTACACACCGAATTGACTTCTCAATCTATCAAGAAAACATAGTGATGATTTCATTGAAATAATAAAGCAATGTTCTTTCGTCTCTTGTACAACATTGTGTGGCTGCTAAGAAAGCCATGCAGTTTCATCAGAGCTACAATTCCTAATATAAATAAAAAATCCAATTGATGAGAGAAACTCCATAATGAAACTATGCTCATAATACCCACCACTAGGAAGATGGAATTAAACTGTTACTTATAAAAATAGTTGAAAATAGTTTTGGGTCAGGTGTTGTCATATACCAACTTACTACCAGTCGTATTTGAATTCAAACTGAGTATAAAAACTTAAGTAACCATTTCATAAGGGAGACTAACATGAATTGAACATCTCTCTGGTTTCTATTTTCTCTTCTGTGTGTTCTCTCTCTCTCCTCTCCTTCTTTTGATCTTTCCTTTTCTCTGTTTTTCTCTTCTATTTTAATAAAAATTCACGCCACATAAACATTTGAAGTAAAATGCCATATTTAAACCCATACACGTACCCAATGTTCATCGGACCAGTAGAGAAATTGAGGTTTTATTCATTGCTTTTTCGGTTGTTTCTTGAGGAGTAAAAGAAAACAAAGAACCGCAGAAGAGCAACTACTAGTTGAGGCATTTCAATTTCATTTCTTACTTGCTATCCATAACTGAAAATTTTTGAAACCAGAACAGAAAAGGCAACCCAACTGCGGAAACAAGCCAAGCCAAGTATGGAGGAAAGGTAGGAAAGTTAGGAACTTACAAAGGAAAAACAGGCATTTCAGATTGCTAAAGTGTAGGGCACTCTGCTCAGAAAGCAGGTGGCACTGAGAATTGTGTCTTGGGTTTACTAATTATCTCCTTCTGTTTAGTGTTTGCAGGAAGCAAGATTAGTCCTTTACCTCACTGGCAAAGAAGAGAAGAGGAGGGGGTGACGAATTTGAACCTAACATTGAGGATTAGCTTTTCGCAGTGGTTCAGCCTCTCCTCTCCTATGTTTTAGCTGCCTCGGCTTTCGTTTCCTTCTGACTACCCCTCCCTATTGACTCTTCAGCGAGCTTCGCTTATTGGCGTCTCTAATTTTAGTGTTTTACTATGTAATTTTGGATCCAGATAAATTAAGACTTATTTCTTGATAGTAGCTACTCCTCTGAGTCTGAGTTATTACAAAACATGGCAAAGGCTCAAATTCACAGGACTCATTTCAAATATTAACTTTCACAAATCCTAATAGCTCAGAGACTGTTTTAAATTTTAATATCTGCCATTTTAGATGGGAGATTACGATTTGTGGCAAGGTCTCCAACTAGTCTGTGACACTTTATGCTTGTGAAGTACATTAAGTACTCCATAGAAAATAACTTGTAATGCTAAAGGTTAGGAGTTTTAATTGTCATGTTAAAATTTTTGGAGAAAGAAAAGACCTTTAAGAAATTACTTATAAATTGAGTTAAAATTTATTATGAACCATCCATACTGAGTTTAACTTTATCCCATGTTATAGCCAAAAGACATCAACTTTATCCCAAGTTATCATTTACCTCCCAGATAGCCAAAAGACATGACCTAGATCATATCCTTTACTAACAGATCAAGTTTATGAGGGATTTAAACTTGTTATGTAGATAACTTCGCTATCTTCGGAGGATTTCATTAACAAAAATTAAATATAGTAAGCCCTCATAAACCCTTCTTGTATAACGACATGCTTTATAATATGTTCATGAAAAATACTAAAAGGTGAAACCTTTTCCGTAGTATAAGCAAAGCTATCCCAAACTTACCGGCTAGTATCGACGACGATCAGGCTTTTGGTTTCTGGTCAGCTATCTCTGTCTTTCGTCTTTTTGCTTGTTCATCTCACTTGGGTATCAGTTATTTGTGCAGTTGGGTGGAGTTCACTGAAGCTTTTTTGCCCGTTCTATTGATCATGGGCACCTTACTGATCACGGGAACTTTATAAAAGCTTGTGTCTTTTCATTAGTTGTTGAATTTGCAGTTTGTTATGTGGTTGATTTTATCAGCGCCTTTTGGTATCTGTGCTTGTTTTTGTTGGTTGGGTTGTTTGCTGACGTTCATACGCGCGTCTTCATGAAGAATAGAGGCCCCCAAGTGCATGATATTGAAATTTATATATTTACTTATCACCACATCTTGTCAATTCGATGTAGTGCTTTTGGATATCATCGGGGGAACTTTTCGTGATGAAGATACTGTTCTTTGAAAAACTAGTATATGTGAACACTTGCGTGCAATGATATGCATGTATAAATTAATTTTGATACATGTATGAATGTTTGAATTAGCACAAGGGCCACTACGATGAAATTAAGCAGAACTTAGTGGTGACCGCCAGTCGCTAGTGCCTTCAATTTGCCATGGTTTAACCGTCTCTTCCTCAATTTCTGCTTCCTTTTATATATTGGTTCACATTGCTGAGGAAATAAGTTCAGCGCTTATTTTTTCTTTTGGCTTTTGAAAATGCTTAAAGTGCTGATCCTTTTGAGTTTTCAATGTCTTGTCAGACTATTCTCCTACTTGAGATGCCATTTTCAACTTTCATGGTCTGTTTACCATATCTTGCAAGTCTTTAAAACTCGTCTTCATCTTTTGCTGCTTGAAGTTATTTTCTGGAGAAATGATCGGTAAGTTGTTCCTTGAGCAGTTGTTTGGAGCATTGATTTAAGGAACAAGTAAAATGGATTTAAAGTCGAAAGGTATAACCTGGGTTGGGAATATTTGCCAGAAGTTTGAAACTATGTGCAGTGAAGTGGATAACATCCTAAACCAGGTATTTTCATTGTTTCCATTCTAGTTTTTCTTCAGTTTGTACCAATATGATGGTGTAAAAGTCATAGACCATCAATTAACAGCTGTACCTCCACTTACCTTTTTTATGCATCAGAAATTGCTGTGCCTCCACTTTGATCAAGCTACCTCAGTTATGAACTTTTCTTATGCATTTACTGCTTCTTGATTTGCAGGATACAGTGAAATATGTTGAAAATCAAGTAAATACTGTTGGTGTGAACATGAAAAGATTCTATGCTGAAGTAGTTCAAGATATAAATCCTCTTTTACAGAATTCTTCAAAGAATGCAACTCATGTAGAGCCTTCTGATACAAATCCGGCCAATTTTACTTCTGTTCAAACAACAATTAAAATTCAGGGAGATGATGAGCACAGTAATAATAAAGAGAAATTCCCCGCTGCTGAAGAGCGACCACCTATTTTTAAAGATGCTGAAGTTGTTGAAGATATTAAGCCTCTCTTACAAAATGCTATAGAAAGCGCAGCTCTTGTAGTGCCTTCCAATGCAAATCCTGCTCCCCATTCTTCTACTCAATCAATAAGTAGAATTCAGAGAGATGATGAAAATATTATTCTTGAAGAGAAATCCCCCATTGTTGCAGAGCGATCACCTGTTTTTGAGGATGGTGAAGTTGTTCAAGTTATAAATCCTCTTTTACAGAATGCTACAAAAGTTGCAATTCAAGTAGTGCCTTCCAAGACAGATTCTGCCACTAATACTTCTTCAGAGTCAACAATTAGAATTCAGAGAGATGATGACCATATTATTGATCAAGAGAAATTCCTTACTGCTGAAGAGCAACCACCAGTTTTTGAAGAGAGATCATACATAGAGCTCATGTATTCCGTGCCTCCAAAGGACAGGAAGATTCATGCATCTAGTGAGCTTCACTCTTCAGATCAATTGGGTGCCCAAACTTTTGAGGAAGTGCTTGAAGGCACAAAGTCTGATGTAGCATTAGGAGACACAAAAGATGTTTTAAAAGATGAGAACTCTGATGTGAACTTTGAAGAAAATGAAGTGGAGGAGACCTCTACAAGAGAGAGGCTTGAATTGTTTTCATCTGACATGAAAGAATCTTTGGAAGAGTCATTATTGAATGAATTTATCGATGATGATTGCAATGTTCCACGCGGACTTCTTGCTGAGGTTTCACATGTGACTTCACTTCATGGAGAGAACTTTCAGTATCCTCAAAGGGAAAAAGTAGCTTGTGGTGGATTTTCAGTTGGTTCTGACTGTCTTTATAAAGTTAGAAGTGCTATTTCTTTGTCAAGTGATTTCCCATGGCCAACATGTGAGGAGAAAATAGTGCAGGACCTTGCGTGCTCCAACAGTTCCTTAAAATCAGGTCACTGTAGTGAGTTGGAGAATTCATTCTACAATACCCCTACCATCATAAGTTCTTGTAATGATCCTTCTAGCGGGGCCAGTCACGGTTCTTGTAGTTCTGGTTTTCTCTTATCTTCCACATCTGGAACATACGTATGCTGTAATAATGAGATGGAAGATGGGGGAACTACCTCCTCCAACAGCATTATTTCCTTGGAATCTATGAGTACGTATTTCACTATTTCTTATTTATATGCAATATTTGGTTACTTCTACAACTGTTTTAACAATGTCTGTGGAAATGTTGGAATATGCCTTTAGGGTGATAATTTCGAGCTATTATTTGATGCTTGGCATTTCTTTGGAAAGGGTTGAGGGGTTACTGGCCTTTGGCTGACAATTTTCTAAATATGGGATTCTATTCTACTGATTCTTTCTTTCCAGTTATTTTGCGTGTATTCGGGAGTATTTCTTGCAGTCTTTTTTGTCTGCTTTATCCAGTAATATTTATTTAGAAAGTCATATGTCATCTTAGGCATATGAACTGATTTCTAAATATTCTTGGAAAATGGTCATATGGTCAAATGTTAAGTTGCTGTTCTTTCTATTGATAAAAACTGAGTTTTCCTGGGTGATGTAATTATAAAAAACAAAATTGAATAGCATATATATCTATCTATTTTGTTTGTGCATGTATGTTGGATATTATTGTTAAGCAGTGGAGAAGCATCAGTTTAGGCATCATGCGAAGAATTATTTATCAGTTTGTTTGGCTTTATCTGGCAAGTATTCATTGTAGGTAGTTGTCGCCACTCAAGGCAAGGCCTTTGTGTGACCTATCTTGAACTCTGTGCAATTTGACATGAGAAAATGATTATTGACGAATCCACTATTTCCTTTCAATAATGCAGTACAATGTGATATGAAAGAGGATATCTCGATACTTTTAGGTTTGCAAGGCATGTTAACCTAAGGCATGTTGGGTCTGGATATTGTTTCTTCCAAAAAAAGAGAAAAGAAATGGTCAATCTATTGTTCCTTCAAGCTAACTGTAAATGCGTCTGACAATATGTTGTAGTCCCCCTGTCCAGTACAATCTTCATCCATTTGTTGGACTTTGGTTTCATGCAAATGATAAGTATTCTAGTTGCGATGGTTTGTGATTCCTAGATCACACCCTTCTGCCAAAACACGCCGTTAGGAACTGACATCTTCATCCTGTAATATGTCAAGAAGTCTAAATTGTTCCCTTATGAATTTATTTACTTGTTTGCTGCTATGTGTTTTCCTCTTCTTTGGATATTAAATATACTTTTATCTAATAACACCATTCTTTGATTGTTTCTTATTCAACTTTTGCTATTAATGTTATTTCTATATGTTGTCATAAAATCATGTACAGGAAGTTCCAGTAGCTGTGGTTATATCAGTGATGATATGGAAGAAATGGATACAGTTGATTTGACTGATAAGGTGAAACCGGAGGAGAGCTGTGTCACTGTGGACATTAGAAAACATCACGGAGTCTTTTCTAGACCTCGGACTTTCAGATCATACAAGGTTCACTCTTGCTCCGCCCTTTTCATGGTTATATATGTGTTTGGCCCATTGATCCAGCATTTATGGATTTGCTACATCTTCATCTTTCAGACATTTCATTGTTTTTCTAAGTCAGGATGGTTGAATAGAATTCTAGGAGTATATACCCTGCAATATTTATTTATTTGAAAATCAAAGGAAAAACAATGCACAGTTAAAATTTATGTTGATGCCTTCAACTTTTGGAATTCGTAAAACTAAACTACAACAGCACCACCATATAGAAAACTAACAACCCTACTTTGTTTTTGGCTTTGAAGAAAATGATCAAGGATGCTTTTACGCACAAGAAAAGATTAATCAAGGAGTATGAGCAGCTAGCTATTTTGTATGGAGACCCTGATTCAGTTTGTGGCCAGGATACAATGCAGAGACACTTGTGTCCAAGTGGCCCTTTAGCATCGGAACTGAATTTACAGAATCGTGAGAAGCATGACTCTGACTGGGAACTCTTGTAAACGATTCAAGAGGCTGAAGGAAACAACTGGCGATGAGGATGAGGCTGGTTAAACGGTTGGACTTGGACAAACTGTTGCTCCTGGTAAATAAAGCCGAAGATGGTGCCCCTCTTTATGAATAATAACCAACCCTTTTCCCTGCTGTGAATAGAATAATGAGTTGGATGTTAGTGTTACAGAAATTTTATTTAGAGTACTGCCTGCAATCTATCTTGGAAACTTGGAAGTGATTTCTAGTAGTTTAACAACTTAAAGAGTTTTGATGCTCCAGTGCCTTTCTAGTTAAAAACCATCCCTTTGCGGAATCATATACTTATATATGTTGTGTTCTACAGAGCAATGGCTACGAGGAATCTAAAATGGAAGGAAGAGGGAATCCTCAATTCTAACAATGCAATTAACTCAAAAGATCCTAAATTATTCCTTAACAACGGGCAATATATGGATAATTTCAAACACAAAGTATCCTCCAGCCTGACGACAAACAATATAAAAAATCTTTCAAAAGAACAAGACAGGTTTTTCAATAAACCTTAGCCACTTCGCAAACAAACTGAAGAAACAGAACTGCTTACTGAGACGGACCATTCGACTGACAGTCCAAAGAGAATTTTGAGAATATGATAATGAGCGAAGCTTACGGTTTCCATGCTCGTTGCCTTCGCTTTCTCGCCGCGAATCCCCTCCCATTACCTTACCGCCACTGCCACCGTCGCCCATTCTCCGCCAACACCATTACCAACAGCCCGCCGTGTTCGGTTTCCATAGCCAACAGGAAAGAGAAGGTTATCGTGATTTCTGGTCCCACTGGTTCTGGAAAGACCCGTCTTGCGTTAGAGCTCGCCAAGCGTCTCAACGGAGAAATTATCAGTGCGGACTCTGTCCAGGTCGCTAACCTATCCCTTTTTCTTATTTTTCATCCGACTTTCGTGTATTATGTTGGAGACAGTAAGGATGCTTGTGGGTGCCTGTTTATATTCTGACCAGGGAAACTTATTCGGAAAGGTGAGCGATTTTGTCGTTATAAATACATTTAAAACTGGGAAGTAAAGAAAAGAAAAGCACATTGCAGTTCTCACCATTGCTGTTTTTATCTGAGGAGAAAATTTAGCACCTTTACTGGTTAGCTCGGGGAATTTAGTTTTTGAAGAATTGCCTCGTGGTGTACGTTGACTTCCTAGCCTATGTAGATACTAAAGTGTTCCGGTGCGAAATCTGATATAAACGTTACGATGGATTGAAATTGTTGAACCTTTCATTCTTACTAATTACTATTTGATGAATGGAGACAGGGGTTAAGAACCATGGACTAAGTAAATTGAGTTTACTCGCCTTTTAGTGCAGGTGTATCGTGGTCTTGATGTTGGATCTGCAAAGCCTTCCTTAAGTGACAGAAAGGTATTTATTTTAGGCGTTTTTGGCTCTTAGTACTTTGCTTTTACCGACATCCCACTCTTTGATCAATAAATTAAGAGAAAGCCTTCCAAGTAGTTAATAAGTTGCATGTTAAATAGGTTATAGGTATGCACATAACTTGGATTTTTTTTTTTCTTTTTGAACAAAGACATTGTAGAAGTTGTTGACAGAAGATGAGTTATGGTCAATGCAATGATTGATGCTCTGTTTCTGATTAACCTTCTTTTAGGCATGTTAATTGTATGGAGTCTGTTGCAATTCCCACAAGCATACATTACAAGTTGTGCTCAGTGAGAGAGAGAGAGAGAGAGAGAGAGGTGAGAGAGAGGGAGTGAGTTGCTATCACAACTTAAAGTAGTGCTAGGATTTTGTATGGCCACGAAAATATTAAAGAAGAAAATGTGAACAAATGAAGATTGCACCTATTATTATCTCATTTTTTGCAGCTTTCTTTTATGTCTATGGCAGAACCAATGGTTTAGTTGGTTAGCCAATAGTGCATAGTCTTCTCTTTCTCCACAGAGGTCCACCCTCACGATTGAACCTTGGTAGGTTAGGGGGAAATAAGCCTCCTCAATAACTATGGCCAACTTCTGGGGACTTATTTTGGTGAACTCTTCTATGCTTTTTTCGTCTACAAATCATCATCAAACTAAAAGGGAAATGCTTAATTGTAAAGAATGAAGCGAGACATACGGAACCTTTTACTAAAGTCTTGTTTCTAATTGAGTATGTGGAGATTATATAATGCTATATTGACGACAAACTTTATATCATATTACTGCTACTCTATGTGTACGTGTCTGAATTCAGACATAGAATTTAGCAGAATTTTCATAGGAAAAAAAGAAGTGTTTCCCTTTCCTATCATACATAATCATTTATAAAGTCATCTGAGCAACCTAACCATTCTTCACTCTGGTATGGCATTTATCTCCTATTAAATTTGTAAATTATGTTATTTTTCTAAAAATGTTGTCAGTTATTTGAATCAACTGGTGTACTTACATTAACTTCATTTTGCAGGAAGTGCAACACCATCTGATTGACATTTTAAACCCATCTGAAGGTATTTCTCTGAGGAAACATTTATCTTACAAGAGTGTTATATGACACCTAGTTTATGCTTATTTTCTTTTGCTACATTTCTTTTTTTCTTACCATTAAGATGTTTATCATGCACTGTCTTTTCAGATTACAGCGTTGGACAATTCTTTGAAGATGCAAGGCAAATCACACAAAATATTCTTAGGAATAACCGTGTGCCTATTGTGGCTGGTGGGACTGGATTGTACTTACGATGGTAAGTTATCTTTACACTTGACTCCATGATGAGCCAGATATAGAGCTAGTGTTTCCCTGTTTTCTTCGACATATCTCAAACTTTTCAATTTATGCAATCCCTCAGATGCGGCCAGGACAACATTTTGGCCTGATAGTTAATTATTGAGTGCATTATTATCCCAAAAAGTGAAAAGAAAGAGTCAAAAATACATATCCCAATAATATGATTAATTGTGTTATGAGTTTTTAATGTGTTATATCAACATTTTTTTCATAAAAGTTTGAGTTCATTATGAATATAGGTATATCCTTTTAATTACATACACTCATTTAATTCTACAGATATGTATATATACAAAGGATAAGCATATGATTCATTTAAGCCATATTTCTCCAATCTCTCCCCTTATATTAACATGGAATCAAAGCCACTCCTACTTTCTGTTGGTTTCCTTATAAATTTCTGCCTTATGGGCCATTCAAAAACGTCTAATCTTGCAAATTTTAGGCGCCAGATGTTCATTCTTGGGTATGAGGGGTGTAAAGTGTGTGAATATCCCATGTTGACTAGGAACAAGTGCCTAATAAGCCTCATAAGACTTGAGAGCAGTCTTTCTCCTCTTAAGGTTCCTTTTGGGGTAGAGTTAATCTTAGCTTTATCATGGTATCAATCCCACTCCTTGTTTAATATCTGTCCTCCCAGATATGTCTAGCCATGTGAGTTAGTGCAAATGTTTGGTCCAACAAACTTTTCATACCAAATATTCATTCTTAAGTGTGGGGGGTATGTATTAATACTCCATATATACTAGGAATAAGAGCCTAATAGTCTTATAAGACTTAGTTTTATTATGGTCTCTTCTCAAGTGAGAAGATTTGTTTAAAATTTTTTATTAGGCGAATTTGTTCCTAAATAAGAAGACCTTTTTAGTTATTGATTTGATTGTTTTCTTTCCAAGTGAGAAGTATGTTGTTGATTCAGTGAATATTTTTCCTAATGAGAAATGTCTTATGTTGGTTTATTTTTGGTTTGTAACAAGCTTGAGCATTGATGTTCTAACTTGAGGAAGTGTATTAGAATATTTATAAGATTGATTATAATCACCCTTGATTTACCATAGTCTAAACGGATTGGTCTCTAATATTATTATGTAAATCAAGAGATTTTATTACTTAATGTGCACATCATTCTTCCTTATATCTAATGCTTCATTATGAGAGTGAGCCTTGGGGGAACTGGTAAAGTTGCTCCTTTGTGACTAGATCACTAGTTCAAGCCACGGAAATAGCCTCTTTGTAAAAATCCGCACAGCGGGGAGCCTTGTACACTGGGTACGTTGACTTTCACTTTGACTTTATGTGGTCAAAGATATGTATATCTCATAATATTATGATCTGATTATAATCAGATCTTTTAGATTAGATAGCAATATCTTGTAAATATATAGTATCCTAGGATTATATTTCCATATCTGTACAGATTTCTATCCTATTTTGTAAACCTATTCATGTATATATATACTGCAGTCTCTAATAAAAGAAAGATAGAGCAAATAAGCTCTGATTCACATGGTATCAGAGCCTTTGTGACCAAGTGATCGTGAATTCAAATCTTGCCACCCACCTATTATTCAGCACAAGGGAAAGTGAGCTTGTGAAAGTTTCAAGCCCAAAGGGCTTTCATTTGAGGGGGGTGTTAGTTAATATATAAAATCAATTAAGTTGACCTCATACAACAACTTAAGCTATTGTAATGAAACGGTCACTTAACACTTTGTATAATGCTTCATTACTATGTGACATACACAATAGCAATAAAAAACATTTAGCCTTTTGGTTTTTATGTTCGTAGTGTATACTTTTATGTCGAATCATGCAAATCTTGTGTCAGTCTTTCTCTCCTTCTCAAATTTATATATATATATATATTCTAATATCGTATGAGTTTTTATTATGTATATGAATGATGTCACTTAAGTCAATGATGTGTTTCTAATTTGAGTTAGATGCATTCGAATGAGTTTGACATCCCTAGTTTATTTGCTCAGATGTGTATTTTTACAATTAAGTTCACAATGATCTTATCTCTTCTACTGTGTTAACATCGTCAAAACTCAGGATAAGCAGTTGTTTAATATTCTACCAAGGACATGAGCTGTTGTTTAGTATCCTTGCCTTCTTGCTCTGCCAGCTGCCTATAAGCCCACATGTCTATAGGTCCTTGGGAGACCGATTCTTTTTATCTTGAATGAGACCTTAGCTTGTCTCATGAGGGCAACTTCATAACCTACTATTTCAGATTCCACATATAATCAATTTACACTTCTTTCAAAGTCCTCCAGCTGTGATACTGTTGGCGATTGTGGCTCTAGTGGTTGGGCCTACAGTGATGTTACTCGTACTGTGGTAAAGGGAGCGAGTGTCTCCTTCCATAATCAATTAGGTATATCGAGACATTTATTATCCAATTCACGATCATCCTGCTTGGGCTGCCAACATTTCACATTGAGATTGATGGTCATTTCATTCATGAAAAGTCAGTGAAAGGAGAACTTGTGACTGATTTTGTTAGTTTAAGTTATCAACTAGCTAATTTGCTTACCAAGTCTTTTAAAGGCACTCAAGAAAATATATCTGCGACAAACTTGGTACATATGACGTCTATCCGGCAATTAGAGGGGGAGTGTTATGAACACACACACACACAGGGGCTAGGCATATGATTAGTGTAAAAGAGAAGAGGAAACAGAATGACTTATTGTTGATTAGCATTTAGCCATTTACTTTTAATAGTAGGCAGTAAAGCTAATCTTATTATTTACTTTCTATATAGGATCCCTAACATAGTTGTTCTAAATCTCCAAAATTGCCCCTCAAGTTGGAGCACAATTACCTAAACTTGTTACAAATTGTCTTTACCCTAAATCCGTAATTCTCTCAATGTATGTAGCATTGGAACATTCAGCATAAGACCTTTAGAAACTTCTAAAATACTATTCTTCACTCCCAGAAGAATTTTGGAGTGACACTTTCTTGATCCACCGCTTGTGAAGTCAATTATAGGGAAGAGAACAACTGCAGTTGAGTTCTCCAGCATTCAAGAATGAAGTTAAATCACTAAATCGATAATGTCTCCCCATCAACTTAAAATAAAAATCTGCAGAAGCGAACTTAAATGAATCTTAAATAGGATCCACAAAGAAGAAATCTTTGGGAAAAAATGAAAAATATCAATAGTAGCATGCTCCATGAACAGTATCACGTAGCTACTGCTTACAATCCATGTCATAAAGTGATTCTTCCTTTTTTAAAGTTTTTTTGGGGCTCACATTGAAAATAGAATGACTTATGATACTGTTCACCACCACATCAACACTTGTCATGTCACAAAGTAATCTTTCCTTTTGTTGTTTTAGGGTTTTTTTTTCTGGCTCATATTATGTAAAAAAGAAATAGAATAGCTTATTATTGATTAGTTTTTAGTCTTCTATTTACTTCCTATATAGGATCCATAACGCAATTATACGAAATCTCTAGCAATTAGCTTAAGCTGTATTCTCCAATCTCTCCCTTTACATTAACAGAGTAGAAAGCCATGCTAATGCTATCATCTTGAGTAGCTTTTTCTTTTCATATGTTGTAATTCTATAGTTATACGGGTCCTAAGTTTATAAGCAATCAGCTCTACTAGATCTTTCCTTTTCGTAAGAAGATTTATCATCAGAATTTGCTTCAAAGTTATCTCATCTCTGTTCATATCAACTACCATCTCTTGAAACTTGTTTCCTTGTTGACATTATACACTTAAATCTAGTGATAGGAAATGGAATGATATCCAACATAGCATTTTTGGAACTTGGTGCACCCCTTGGCCATGTATATCGACTACTATTGGCTTTCGGGCTCATTTTTCTTTGCTCAATATTGAAACAAGATTACGATGAGGCAGTTAGTAGAGAGATCTCAGGTTGTAAATTACTGGAAACACCTTAAATGCTGTCAGTATTCTGAAGTGAGGTGAAACTAATGTAGCAAATGCATATAAGTATGTTGCCTGGAATTTGCAGGTTCATATATGGGAAGCCAGATGTTCCAAAAGCATCACTGGAGATTGCTTCTGAAGTATACTCTGAGCTTTCAGAATTTCAGAAGAATCAAGATTGGGATGCAGCAGTGCAGTTAGTTGTAAAATCAGGTGATCCAAAGGCTGAACTATTGGCTGCCAATGATTGGTACCGTTTGCGGCGCAGCCTTGAGATAATCAAGGTTAACTGGTGATCTTTTAGCTATACTGATGTGATATTGAGAGTTATTTTCTCTAAACATCTGCTGAGATACTTGTGTACTGGAAACTGTCCTGTGTTAGGTTATTTTCCTTTTATAACTTGTTTTTTCTCATTCTCATTATTTGTGTATTGGTTGGAGAATTATATGACAGCAGCATGAGTTGCATGAGCTATAATCATTTCATATATCTATTTCTTTTGAAATGACAGGCTAGTGGATCTCCACCTTCTGCTTTTCAAGTTCCATATGATTCTTTCAAGGAACCATTGAGCACAGATTCCAGATACAGATCCTACAGTGTGAATACATATCAAGATGCAAATGAGTCAGTCAAGCCAAAGGATTTGGACTATGAGTTCCTTTGCTTTTTCCTCTCAAGCCGTAGAATAGATCTCTACAGATCAATTGATTTTCGGTGTGAGGAAATGCTATCAGGTGGATTACAACTTGTCCTCTGTGGTATATAGTTATATATCTCCTGGTGATATCAAATTCTCTCATTTTGGTTGATAGGGAGAAATATTACCTTTATCAGTCATTAGATGAATATTTGTCAAATTGGGTTTTTTAGAACTCTATTTGTTCTAGAGATTTATGGAATTTATGATTTAAATTGGTTGAAGATATATAAAATTTGTAAGATATAGCGGACATGATTGGCTGTACATGTCCTGTAGCATTGTCTTTCAGGCTGGCAAGCTTGTTGTCAATAGTTTCTCTTGATCTTCTATGTTACTGTTTACTTTAACCGCCAGTCTTGCTTGCTGAACTTGTTATTTGAAAAGCTAATTTTAGTAAAGGTAAAAAGAGATTCTTATACTAAGCTGCAGTGTTTCCTTGATCATTTGGATTATTTAAGTATTATAAACTATTTATTATCTCTGTGGATCCATCTTAATTATGTCTCCTATAGCTTTTTCCTTTTCCTTTTACTGTGTTTTCCCCATATGCTAGTGGAAATATAGGTTAGATTAGTGCAAAATGATAATTTTCTGGTCTTAATTTGATAAGTTTCTTGACTAAGGCATCAATTTTGAGTTACAATTTTGGTGCATGTGGTTTCATTATTCAACTCTGAATTATACTTTTTTTTAACTTTGTTTTGTTCGTAGGAAGTGATGGGATTTTGTCTGAGGCAAAGTGGCTTCTTGACTCCGGTCTCCTTCCAAATTCCAATTCTGCAACCCGAGCAATTGGTTATAGACAAGTACGTAACTTACGTATGCTCACAATGAATTCCATGATGAAATGCTGTTTCTAGTTTTTCTGTCTGTCAGTCTCATCTTTTGCATGGTAGTTTGGATCTACTTGCTTCAAGTTATCAACAAGCTAGCTGTATTACCTTTTGGATCTTTAGGCAACTACCTAGATAATAAGTTAGATTAATATACGTTGTTAGATTGATTGGCAAAAATTCTATTTAAATGGATAATAATGTTGGCATTGTTCTCACAATTTCTATGATTTTATACGATTGTCATTTGTCTGGAATCCTTACATGTTCAGTTATGTTTATAACTAAAGGTTTCTTTTATATGGTTTCAGACTATGGAGTATCTTTTAAATTGTAGGCAAGACGGTGGCATGAGTTCTACTGGAGATTTTTATGCTTTCCTATCTGAATTCCAGAAGGCATCTAGGTATTTCTGCTTTGCAATTGATAGAGAGGTCATACTCCCCAAAGATCTTAATTTGTACTGTAATAGAACTGAAAGTTTCCTTGTTTATTTTTTAACTAGAAATTGCTAATGAGGAAAATAGTGAAAGTTTATTTGTCATTCAACAGATGAAAACACCAAAGAAGGGTAATTTTGGGTAGCATATGCTTTCTTATGTTACGTGGAAACGGGTGCCGCTTTTAATAAACTTTCCATTGCACTTTGTATGATGATGTTATGTTCATCATCATATTTGAACTACTGGACATATAGAACTGAAATCCCCAGGAAAGTGAGTAGTTTGGTATGGGGAAGTTTGAATGGCATCTCTTTTAGTTGTGCTACAACTTTATTTTTAATCTCGATTAGGTGATGGCAGGTTCTGATCACAATTTTCTGATGGTATTAATATAGAGTTGGTTTTTATATATGGCTGTTTAATAACAGTTTCTCAAGCCCTTCTATATTTTGTTCGCAGAAACTTTGCAAAAAGGCAAATGACATGGTTCCGCAATGAGCACATCTATCACTGGATTGATGCTTCTAAACCACTGGTATATTTTGCTGTGATTCTGTATTTAAAACTGCTTACGAGTGGCTATGCTAGTCTTTACTAAATGCATGTCTCTTGGGATTTTCTTTTTGGATTTTCCATAAGGGGGATATCGATGGTTCTCTCTACAAGGCTTTAGTGCCGGCTGTTTTATCATTGTGATCACATTTTTCTTTTGCTCTTGCATCCTTTGTTGTAGCTTTGCAAGTGTTTGCATGCATTAGCAATTTTGTGTCAGAAAGTGGTAGCAATACGGGTCATAAACCCATATTGACTTATTCTAGAAAAAGTAGGAGGCAGGAATAGAACATGGGCCACAAACCCACGTTAACATATTCCCGGAGAAAGAACAGGGCACTGAGTGACCCAGGCAATGATGATTGTTAGACAATGAGTTTGTTAGAATTAGTTAGAGGAGAGAGAAGTTAATAGCTAATCGAGTATATAGGGGAATGGGGGAGTAGAGAAGGGTATCTTATCTTTTCACCTTATATTATCTCAGCTGAGTGCTTGAGGGGCCATAGTGGCTGGTAGCACTAGTTCTTGTAGTTCCTACGAGACTATTGCTAATTATCAATAAAATCACTATATTTTCATCCATTTGCCTATCATTGGTGCTTTCATTGAGAGACCCAGTGTATGCAAACAAGAATGGCTTCACAGAAGTGGGAAGCAATGGATGCTCGTATTACCGCAGTAGAAACGAAGTTGTTGGATCATACGGTTGAACTGGGTAACTTACATAAGGGAGTCGATGACCTCTCCAGAGCATTAGCGGCGATGCACGCTGAAATGAGAGAGGGGTTCCAACGACAGGCAGCGCATCAAACACCAGAGGTAGGGTCGAGTTCAGTGGAGCGTGGGAGGTCGACTCACACGGCGCTAAAAGGCAGCGGTATTACCTCCATGGCGTCGGAAGAACACCAGCTCCGAGCGAAGCGGGTAGAGCTCCCTCCATTCCAAGGTGATGACCCGATAGGGTGGGTCTCACGTGCCGAACTGTATTTCACCATTCGGGGGAGCTTCGAGTGCAGCTGGCACAGATTTGCATGGAGGGCATGACATGACACTGGTTTAAGGTCCTCCTAGCATCGACGCCAGAACTGGATTGGGAGACCTTCAAAAGAGCTTTGTTCGACCGGTATGGTGACCACTTCAACGGGAATCCTTTCTCCCAGCTGAAGACCTTGACGCAACAAGGATGAATACGTGGAGATGTTCGAAATGTTGATGGCTCAAGTCCCTCCTCTTCCCAAAGATCAATACATGGGTTTCTTCCTTGGGGGATTGCGAGAGGATATACGACTGGAGGTTCTAGCGTTGGACCCTTCCTCTCGTTACCGACTGATTGCAGCAACACGTGCAGTAGAGAGAAAACTCAACCCCTCGATGCAATACACGTCGACTGTGGGCTGGAAACCCGCGGGTGTTCCACGAGTCGGGCCTCCAAACCTGACAATAGGAGATCGCACCTGGGTCGGTGCACGACCCGGACAGGTTCGACCCCATGCGCAAGCTAGAAGGGACGCACATCAAAGGGCCGACAGGGAGGGAGAAGCTGATCGGCGACATGGTATGGAGAGAACTGCTGAAGGATGCCCAAGGGGAACCCGAAACCTCTCTTACCAAGAGTTGCTGGACCGTAGGGCTAAGGGCCTATGCTTCAAGTGTGGCCAGCACTTCGGCCATAGGCACATATGCCCCGACAAACACCTACGACTGCTGGTTTTGGAGGACAATGACGAAGAAGAGGGGTCACCGTCTGGTAATGGGGAAGGAAATGAAGCCGAGTTGAGAGAGGCTTGGGAAATGGAATGTCAAGTAGCTGAATATGGAGAGATTGTTCAGTCTAAAACCCTTAAATTGGAGGGCAAGTTGTCGGGAGTCCCACTCTTGCTCCTCATTGATAGCGGAGCAAGCCATAATTATCTTTCGGCGGACTTGGTGGCTACCTTAGGTCTGAATGTAACTCCAACCGAATCCTATGGAGTTAAGTTGGGTAATGGAACAAAATGTTTTTCACATGGACGGTGTAGGGGACTTGTGGTGCTAGTAGGAAAGGTGGAACTACGGATTGATGCATACATTCTTCAATTGGGAGAAATCGATTTGGTTTTAGGTACAGAATGGTTGGAGACTTTGGGAGAAGTGAGAGCAGATTTCAAGTAGAAAATTGTGAGCTGGGGATTTGGACATGGGAAAGAAGTAATCATCTTGAGAGGGCAAGGTTGTAAGCAGTCCCAACCAACTCCGGCCTTGCAAGGAGCGCTTCAGTCCATCGCAATGGAGGTTCAGAATGAACAGCTGGAGGGTGAGGTTAATGCAATTATTTTAGAAAATAATCCACTTAAAGTCCGCATACACTATGGCCATCTGGATGTTTTTGACCGAGTGTTTCACTTAACTCGAGGTGGTATTAGTAAGGCATCACGTGTCATTAACATCAGTGAAGATATATACACTGATTTTAACTCCACATTAAGGCAGGGGAATATCACTCATCATGAGCATATACAGGTTGGGAAGGGAAGAGATGTTGGCCTAAACCAGATTGCTCTTTTCGAAGGGAAAATGATTGGAGGGAATGGAGAACATGTTCTAAGTCGGGATGTACACAGGCTTGGGCAGCTTTTTGATTTCTTCAGAATGCTCTCTTTCTATTTTACCACTGTTGGTTACCATGTCTGCACGATGATGACAATTCTTACTGTATACATATTTTTATATGGAAGGGCTTATCTGGCATTCTCAGGACTTGACAGGGCTTTTTCACGACGAGCAAGAATATTGGCCCGGTTTTATGGACCTTTTCGAGTGATAGCTAAAGTGGGAACTGTAGTTTACAAGTTGGCTCTCCCTGATACTTTGAAAGTTCATCCGACACTTCACATTTTCCAACTGAAAACGGTGATAGGAAGCCAATTGAAGAAGCTTCCTGGACAGCTGTTGTACATTTGCAACAACAGTATCCTTCTTTCTGCCTTGAGGACAAGGCAGATTTCGCAGGAGGCGGAATTGATAGCAATACGGGTCATAAACCCATATTGACTTATTCTAGAAAAAGTAGGAGGCAGGAATAGAACATGGGCCACAAACCCACGTTAACATATTCCGGAGAAAGAATACTGACCGAGTGACCCAGCAATGATGATTGTTAGACAATGAGTTTGTTAGAATTAGTTAGAGGAGAGAGAAGTTAATAGCTAATCGAGTATATAGGGGAAAGGGGGAGTAGAGAAGGGTATCTTATCTTTTCACCTTATATTATCTCAACTGAGTGCTTGAGGGGCCATAGTGGCTGGTAGCACTAGTTCTTGTAGTTCCTACGAGACTATTGCTAATTATCAATAAAATCACTATATTTTCATCCATTTGCCTATCAGAAAGTGAATAACTCAATAGAAAATATATGTTACAACTGTTGGGTTTTATATTCTAACAATTAAGTCTTGAAAATATGTTTTTTTTTTTTATCAAGAGGATTGTACAATATTTATACCATGTGAGGAAATTATAATCCCTAGATTTAAGGGATTATAATATGGTAAATCTACATTCATATCAAATAAAATCAACACTCCCCCTCAAGCTGGAGCGTATATATCGGATGCATCCAGCTTGTTACATATATATATTATCCTAGGACCCCGTAAGGACTTAGTCAACATGTCTGCTAGTTGATCCCTAGAGTTCACATAAGAAGTCTTAATGATGCTTGAGAGGATTTTCTCTCTAATGAAGTGACAGTCAACTTTTATATTCTTGGTCCTCTCATGAAAGATTGGATTTGATGAGAGATACATAGCTGACTGATTATCATAAGCAAGTTCCATAGGACCAATCTCACAAAATTGCAACTCCTGGAGCAAGTGCTTTAACCACAAAAGTTCACAAGTAGCATTAGCTAGCAAGATACTCTACTTCCGTGCTAGACCTTGCAACAACAGTTTGCTTCTTGCTCTTCCACGAAATTAGGTTTCCTTCAATAAGAACATAATAACCAGAAGTGGACCTCCTGTCAATAACATCACCTGCCCAATCTACATCAGCATATCCAATGATTTTTGTATGACCCCTATCCACTTAAACAAGCTCCTTACCAAGTGATCCTTTGATGTACCTTAGGATCCGAACGACTGCATTCCAATGATTCGCATATTAAGAAATTGGCTCACAACACTAATAGGAAAAGCAACGTCAGGTCTAGTCAAAGTGAGATAGTTCAACTTTCCCACTAACCTTCTATACCTGTCTGGCTCAGAATAGGGCTCCCCTTGAGTAGGTAGCAGCTTCACATTTGGGTCCATAGGTGTGTCAACAGGTTTACAATCAAGCATTTCAGTTTCTTCCAGAATATCAAGAGCATACTTCCTTTGAGTGATAGCAATACTTGTCTTTGATTGGGCCACTTCAATCCCAAGAAAGTATCGTAACTAACCAAGGTCCCTAGTTTGAAAATGCTTTAACAAATATCGCTTCAATTCCTTAATGCCTTGTTGATCATCACCTGTAATGACAATATCATCCACGTACACCACAAGATAAATAATGGTACCTAATGATGAGCGTTTAAAAAATACAGAATGATTTGCCTTACAATGAGTCATGCCAAATTGTTGGATGACTTTACCAAACTTCCCAAACCATACTCGAGGTGACTGTTTTAAACCATATAAGGATTTTTTTAACTTGCAGACCCGGCCTAACTCCCCCCTGAGCAATAAATCTAGGTGATTGCTCCATATAAATCTCCTCAAAATCACCATGTAAGAAGGCATTCTTAATATCAAGTTGATACAGGGGCCAATGTTTGATACAAACGAACATATGCCATCTTAGCAACAGGAGAGAAGGTATCATCGTAATCCAAACCATAGATCTAAGTGTATCCTTTTGCGAGTAGGCGGGCTTTCAATCGGTCGACCTGTCTATTAGAACCAACTTTAACAGTAAAAACCCATCGACATTTGACTGTAGATTTGCCAGGTGGAAGTGAAACAAGTGTCCATGTATGATTGGACACCAAGGTTATCATCTCATCAATCATAGCCTGTCTCTATTTGGGATGGGATGGTGCTTCCTAAAGTCTTAGGAATGGTAATAGATGATAAAGTAGAAACAAAGGCATAGTGTGAAGGAGATAATCAGTGGTAACTCAGAAAGTGATAAATGGGATGAGGATTACGAGTAGAGTGTGTACCATTATGAAGTGCAATAGGCTGGTCATCAGAAGTATCAGGCAGGACCGCAACAAGAGAAGAGATTGGGGCTAGATTGGGGCTAGAATTGAATCACGAGTATCAACTGAAAAAGGAAGCTCTAATGTGTCTGGTCATTGTCACTCATAACTAATACCAAATCGACGTGAGGAAGGTCTAGCTTGTAACTGTGGATCCAAAGATGAGTCAAGAAGAGGCACAAGTAATACTTGTGAAGTCGTGTCAGATGTAGTTGATGATGCAAAGAATGGTGTATCCTCAAAGAAGGTAACAGCTACAGTCATATAGAAATGGTTTGTAGTGGGGGAATAACATCGATACCCTTTCTGAACCCGAGAATACCCAAGAAAGATACACTTAATAGCACGAGCATACAACTTGTCACATCCAGGAGATAGATTATGAACAAAGCAGGTAGAACCAAACACACGTGGGGGGACAACATAAAGAGGATCCCTAGGAAACAAGATAGTACGAGGAACCTTATTACACAAAATAGTAGATGGCATGCTATTGATTAAGTAACATGTGGTAAGTATTGCATCACTCCAAAATTTTAAAGGCGCTTTAGCATTTATTAATAGAGTGTGAGTTGTATCAATAAGACGACGATGTTTACGTTCAACCATTCCATTTTGTTGGGGTGTATGAGGACAACTAGAGTGATGTATGACGCCATGGGATGCCAGAAATGACGTGAATGAAGCAGAAAAATATTCTTTGGCATTATCACTGCGCAAAACCTGAATTGTCTTTCCAAATTGGTTCTTGATTTTTGAACAAAAAGTCTTGAAGGCATCAAATAACTCAGAACGATCTCGCATTAAAATAACCAAGTACATCTTGAAAAGTCATCAATGAAGGTAACATAATACCTATATCCTAAAACAGACGTAACACGACTAGGATCCCAAACATAAAATGAACGAGATTAAAAGGAGACATAGTTTGACTACTAACACTACTTGGAAAGGAAACCCTGACATGTTTTCCAAGTTGACATGACTTACACTTAAGGGACTTAAAACAAGAAAGCTTCGGAACCATTTGCTTTAATTTTTCTAGACTTGGAGGACCTAGACGACGATGAAGAAGATCAGGAGACTCTGAAACAACGCATATGATAGATGAATGAGGTTGACTTCAAACAAGAAAGCTTCAGAACCATTTGCTTTAATTTTTCTAGACTTGGATGACCTAGATGACGATGAAGAAGATCAGGAGACTCTGAAACATCACATATGATAGATGAATGAGGTTGTAGGTAGTAGAGACCTTGTGGTTCAAATCCAACTCCAATTGTCTATCCTATACTCCGATCCTGTATAAGAAAGGAATTAGTATTGAAGCAATTTAGAGTGCGAGTAAGTTGGCTGATAGAGATTAAATTAAAGGGTCAGCCAAGTACAAATAAAACAGAATTTAAAGGTAAAGTTGGAACAAGTGAAGCTTGTCTGATGCCAGTGGCTTGTTTCTTAGATCCATCAGCAAGATTAAACACTATGGGGTGTTGTAGGTAGTGATGGTTTAGTGAAAAGAGAGGGATTACCGGTCAAGTGATCAGAAGCACCAGAGTTTAAAATCCATGATCCAGCAAAATGGGAGTGGCAAATGGTAGAATTACCCGAATGTGATATAGTGGCCAAAGAAGAGGCCTGTTGAGTTGCCTTAAACTGAAGGAATTCCTTATATTCATTGGCAGAAAGACGATGATCTTCCTCAGGCTCAATCTTTTGTTCAACATTTATTGGAGATTGAGGGACGTTGGTTGTTTTGTTTGGAAATCCATGTAAAGAGTAACAACAAGCCTGAGTGTGTCCATCTTGGTCACAATAGGAACAATGGAAGTTGCGTCTACCATCTCTGCCACGACCATTCCTCGCTTGAGAATCAGTTTTTGACAAGGGAACTCGAATTAAACGATCAATGAGTTCCTCCATTGTAGGAATATTTGGATTCGTCAGGGTTTGATTCCGAGCGGATTCATTCAAATAGGCAGGCAGGTCAGTGTCTATCATCTAAAGTAACGATAAACTAAGAGCCATCTCATAAAGCCTTTGTATATTATTAGCATAGGTAGTTTCTGCCTTCTTCCAAATATCATAACATGTTTTGTAAGGGCGGAAGTGGACCATCAATCTAGTCTCAATGGATTGCCATAACAAGGATACAAGCTGATGGTCAGCCCTTTGCCACTCTTCGCTCTCTGATGCAACAATGTCAAAAACCTTCTTAAAGAGGTGATCGATTAATCCTTGGCCCAAACACCAAATTTCTACAGCATTACGCCAATCTAAATAATTCTTTCCATTCAACTTCTCCGAGGTAATGGTAGGAGACCTGGAAAAGACAAAGGAGACCAAATTCTTCTTTGGAAGCTTACCTTTGGCAGATTGAGCCATGGAGAAGACAGAGAAACAAGAAAAACAGCAGCGAAGTTATAAGGAAACACATGAACAGTACTCAATGGAGAAATAACTCATGGGGTGGTCACAACAGTGAGTCCTAGAACCAAAAGGGTAAAAATAGAAAGAGGAGGTGCCGATGAACACAACGGTGACAGCAACGCCGTTGGCAGTGCGTGACCCTCGCGCGCTGGAGACGCAAAGACAAAGTAGCAGCGCATGGGGAGACGTCTGATGGCTGCGCTTTGATGGCTGGCCAATTGGCAATCTCTGAACCTAATGGTGGTGTTGCTTTAGACACCGGAAGACCGGAGCAAGATGGGGTCAGCGCTCACAGCAGCGGCTGAAACCCTAAACTACTGTAACAAGAACCTTAAATGGCTCTGATACCAAATTAAGTCTTGAAAATATGTTTTTTTTTGTGTATTTTATCAAGAGGATTGTACAATATATATACAATTTGAGGAAATTATAATTCCTAGATTTAAGGGATTATAATATGGTAAATCTACATTCATATCAAATAGAATCAACACTAACCTTATCCATAATAATGCTACTCTTTGTTGATTGTTCATAAGATTTGGTATGAGCTAGTTCATTTAGTAACGACTTTTTAATACTGCTCGCAACCTCGGAACAATGCCTGTTGTCTAAGATGCTGCCCAGTAAAAATGCCAATATTCTGAGACTTTCTAGAAGACGTCTCATGGATGTAGTAGACAACACAAATCTTAGCGTTTTTGTATTTCCCTTCCTGCAGGTTTGCTAATTTCCCCAAATGCAATTTCTACAGGAAAAAGTGCTCAATTTTATATGTGATGCATATCATACTCCAAGCCGGGCACTAACTGTACCTGAATCTCTTCAAATGAAGAAAGACTTAACCCGCCAACAAGAAGTTCTTCAACTCAAAGGCTACCGCACCAAAAATAGGTAAGATCTTATAATAGTGAATACTGAAGAAAGCATAATTACCATTAGTTATGAAGAGCTAAAGAGATCTGTTTGTTTTTTGTGAAGGCATTTTGTTAGCCGCAATGACTGTTCTCACATTCTAGACTGGATAAGAACTCAGGCACAAGCAATGAACCTAGTTTAGTTTCACTTTGAATATTCTCCATTCTCGCCAGAGAGTAATCAAAACCTTCCAAATGAGATATTTGTGTTTCTTCAAGAGGTGACCTGATCAAGATGCAATCTTTATACCTTGTTAGCCTTGCTTGTATATCCATGTTGTGAAATCTTGGAGTCCGTCAATGAACATCATCTGATATTCACTGCCCATAACTGTGATCTGTATTCGTATTTTATACTTATTCAGCATAAGCTTCGAGTATGTTGCATTCTAGCTCATTGTCATTCTTTTTTTCTTCTTAGTTTCCTTGTTTGCTTAATGTTGTTTGTATATGTATTGAAACAAAAAGGGGAATTGTTGAACCATATGGAACTGCAAGGAGATTCAAGTTCATGTTTAATAAGGTCCTTAGCTCTTTTGTTATCATTTGTCCATTATGGGTACTGTTGTGATTGATCAGGTCGTACATAGAATGATAATTTTCTTTTTGACTGGGGTTTAATTTCATCTCGACTTGAAAAAGACAGACGGGCAAGTCATCTATTCAATAAAAAATTTCTATTGGAAGGTGATTTTGCAATAGCAAAAGTACAATAAAATGTTGAGAAGGACTAAAAGATCTTTCTCAATTTTACTTAAAATTAATAGGTACTATTTGAGGTTATTAGGTTCGATTTTATTTTAAAAAATAAATTTAGGGTCATATTCAAGTTTGGATTATCTAATTTGACTTGACTTAAAATTAAAATTTTAAAATAAAATTATTTTATATGAAATGACAGCTATTATAATTTTTAAAATAATAAAATACATATTTAATTGAATTCTTTAAATTTTGGGATTTTAAACTCGTAAATTTTATATTATCTCTTTTAATACAATTTATTATTTTAAAATCAGTATTGGTAGTAATTCTCTTTTCCTTTTTACTCCCTACTTTTCTTCTTTTCTCCTGTTGTTTCTCCTTTAACTCTCTTTTCTTTCCTCTCTTTTTAATTGTTTATATGTTTATGGTTTGATGGTACAATTAGGTTACCCTTTTAGAAAAGTCATATCGTTACTATTATCATTTGTGTTCAAGTAAGTTGTCTTATTTTATTAGACCAAAATTTTTCATCTTAAAGGTACAATTGATTCATTTTTCCCTTCACTTTCAAAAATTTGATTGAGAATTTATTAATAATTAAAATTTATCAATTTCAATGTAATTATTTTCTATAATCTTGCATGATTTCCTAAATATAAAAACATGTGGATAACAACAAATTTATTAATATATACTAACATAATATGTTGATATATACTTGTTTGTCTATCATATCAAAAACATATTGGCATGTCTTTTATGTGGTTGTCATATTAGAAATTTAGAATTTTTACTTGTTCAATTTTAAAATGGGATTTCTCTATTTGAATTAAGTAGGAGATAATTTATTAAAATTATTTTCAATTAAATTTTATTAAAAGAGTCATGATAATTTAAAATAATTTCTAATTAAATTTGAAATTTGTTTTCAAATCAAATTAAAATTATATTTGAAATAAGAATTTAATTTATTTAAAAATCAATGAGTTTAATGTAATTTAATTATTCAAAGAATTGAACATATTATTTTAGATAATGAAGATCAATACCTATAATCAAATAAGGTTTGTATTTCATGTATATAATTTGACATTATTTGTATTTCATGTATTCTATATATATATATATAGAATTACATGCTTTATGTATGATATTATTAGTTTATTACATGTGATTTGTGTTTGATAAGACGAACAAAATGAAATCCTTAGTTAAATTATTATGTACACTTTGAGAACATGACTGTTTCCTTTTATTATTTAAGAATGATATCAATTTTATGTCTATTATAATGCTTATTGAGTAATTAAAGGCCCCATGACCTGAATATATTTTATTTAAAATTAATGAGTCCTACTTAACTAATTTGTATGATTAGGATGAGTGATTTGTAATTATTTAAATTTAGGAGTAAGGTTAGGAATAGTATACAATATATGTTTTGATAGTAGTTATCACTTAATGTATCTAGGAGTCAAATGAGATGTGATTGATAACGATGTTATCTACTTTAAATTTAGTTAATTTCTTATGTGATTTAAGATCAACTAAATTTAAATAGAATTTTAGTTCACTAAAAGATTACAGTTATCTTTCATAATTGTAATAAAGGTTATTATTTGAATAAAATAGTGATAGTAACTAAATATATGATTAAAGTGTTTGTCTTATTTTGTAATCATGACATATAACCTATTACTTGGTTACTTACATTAAAATTATATTCTAAGTAGAAATTAACGATGATTAGTATAATTGATACTAAGTTATTAGTGAACCAAATTTCTTGGACATAAGATTGGGTCGAAAAAGTTTTCAAAGTTAGAAAGGAAATTGTATGTCCATTATTTAATTTTGTTATAATCCTTACTAAGGATTTGGTGACAAAATTTTAGAAATATGTCAATATCATATAGGTAACAAAATATGATGGCATTTTAAGTTGATTAATATCTCATAAACTTTAAAGACAACATGTAAGATGAATGTCAACATCGAAATATCATAATGTAAATAGTGGCATGAAGTAAAGTTGAAAGGTATAGTACTTCGATGAAATTGTTTCATCCAATTTAACCTACTAAAAGAATAAACAAGGACTATGTTTGAAGGCATTAACTATAGTTTGATAATAATTTTCATTAGAACAGAAAATAATTGCTTGACTTTTCTTGCCAATTCAGAGACCATACATATATGTGTATGTGTGGGTATATGCGTGTGTGTGTGTGTGTGTGTGTGTGTGTGTGTGTGTGTGTGTGTGTGTGTGTGTGTGTGTGTGTGTGTGTGTGTGTGTGTGTTATTGCCAATATATAATATGATAGATATGTGTGTGTGTGTGTGGTCCATGTTTTGAGTGTTTGACATTGCAATTTAGATTCGACATTATTACAATATTAAAGGCATGATAAGAAACAAAATGTTAAGTAAAAGCAGTTGATCCAAGTTTATATAAACAATTTACATGTGTTGGATCAAAGGAGACTTATGCTTAACATAAGTGACAAACATACAAAGTTAGATAACTAAAAGTATTTTTTATGTCACGTTGGTTAAATCAACTTGATGAGAATCTTAAAATTACATACAAAATACATCTATCCTTTTGATTATCAATTGTATGTAACTTGTGAAACTTATTAAGTTGAAAATAATCAAATCAATCGCTAGTGAAAAGACGGTGATCATATTAAATTGTTTTAAATTGTTAAATCTTATACATAGAATGTATAAAATGTAATAATAATTTATAAAAGGATAATACTTGTAGTTCATTAAATTTACTAGTGACTTTATATGAAATAGTCATATATGTTAAATGAAATATTAATCTAAATTTTTAAAAGTTCAAATTATTTAAATCAAAGTAGAATTAAGCATTGAGAATGTCAAAATACCGAGATATAAAATTTTTGGTTATCTACGGAGAATGTGATTCTTTAGCGAATATCTTCATAACTAAATTCTATAATTATATAGATTTTTGTAAGGAGAAAACACAATAACAAATATTGTGTGATGTAATATATTTTTTATAGCTATGCTTAGTAGTAAAATTTACTTCCAGATTTTCAATTAAATCAATTAACAAGATTTCATATTAAATATAAAATAATATAACTTGAAAATTGTCAAAGTTAATGATTTTGGGATATGATGCTTAGTTGAAACATATATTATTTGATAAGTTTAAAACTAAAATGGAAAATAAAAAGTTATAAGACATTTAAACAATTGGATATAATTTTACAAACCCATTGAATAAATCATTTATCCTAATGAATACTTCCAGGAAAATGTTCTCAAGAAAATAGTAGGAGTAAGATGAAATTCAATAAGTTCAAATCTCATAAAATACATCTAATTGGAACTATTATCTTTGTTGATACATTTGATGTATAGTTGAAAGGCTTTAAAATGTTGAAAGATTCACATCCGTAATGAATTCAATAAGTTTGTTTTGGATATGATTGTGAGTTTGTTATGTTTATAAAAAGTAAGTGGGGTATACATGTACTCTTTAGTGGGAATGCGTAGAGACATATTACTTGTAGAAAATAATAATTTATATTTTCAATTGTTAAATATACGATTGTCAAAAAATAACTTGTATTCAACATTAAAAATAACTATTTAGTTATCGAATTAAATCTATTTGTTTACTTATTCTAAGCTAAGTACATAGATAATGTATTAAAGATATTTCATATCAGATACTTATGAAGTATTAAAGGTATCAATTGTTCTATGTAGGAGTTCATATTTAAGTTTAAAATTACAAGGATATTAACATTAGAAGTAAATCCTAGTTAAATTATATTTTACTTAAAATATTATTTTGAGATTGAAAAGGTTTCAATGTATCATTAATTGTTATTCAAGTTATAATACATTTTCATTTAGTATAAATCATTATTCTAAACATGGTTTCTTTAATAAACTTGGTATTTCTTTCCGATGCTCAAATTAGTAATATACTATAGAATATAATAGTTAGCGAGCATGCAAAAGAAGCTAAGATCTTTCTACAGATCCTAGTATGTACTTAGTTAAAAAATTTTAAAATTATGATGATATTTGAGAAAAATTGTAAGATTTAAAATAGTACTCATTATAGAAAATCTTATATAATTCTCTCATTAGACCATTATCCCAGTGTCCCAACCATAATATGATCGTTATATGGTAATATTGTGTAAGATAATTAAAGATTGATTTAGTATAAGTGAGAGATTGTTGATTTATATCTTGATTGGTTATAGTTTAGTGACATAATTATTTAAAGACATTATTTATCTTGTTCATATTTAGATATATATAATTAATTATATAAGACAAATTTACATAATAAATGAAATTATGATGAGATCATTATTATCAAATTTATGTTGTATCATGTATTATCACTATATTGTTCCTAGTTATTATTTTATTAAGACTAAATCTTAAAAATGTAAAAAACCTAGAATAATTTGTGACTTTTCATTTATAAAAGAAGTAATCGATTTCATAGACTAAAATATGAGATAGTTAAACAAACGTGTGGTATTTGTTTGATAACAAGTTCATGAAATTATCCTAAATGAGAATTTCATTTGAAACATTATTTGTATATCTATGAAAATTACCATTATGATGATTATATAAGTGATCATTTGACTTGAGATCTCCAAAGTGTCTTATATAGGAATTCCTATATTTTGATACTATGCTACTTATGATCTATTATTATATTCAAATGTAGCTTAATCGAGAGTCATTAGATATAATATGAATTATCGTAGATAGTTGAGTTATCAATATAGGATTCATCACTTTAAAGTGATTAGAAAAATGTTTCATTATTTTTGTTAATATTGATCCGATAAATCCTTGGTCAAGCGGAATGATACTTTGAAAATAATTTTCCAAATATTATTAATTGAATCAATTACTAATGTTAGAGAACTAATAAGATTTGACTCAAATATAATGGACATTAATTTCATAATTTATGTCTAATTAGAATGTTAGATGATAAAATATTAAATTATACAAAAAATCATGCACGAAATGGTTTATTAATACCACTTTGATATTCCTAAATATTTAGGTTGCCATATGTAAAACACCAGTCTTGATTTATGAATATAAATGTTTTAATGAGATAATTAAAGGTAAATTAAAAGTAATTTAATTTTTAATCATAAATATATTTTAGGATTATAATTTATATACACGTTACTAACATGTATAAAATCCTAATGGGTCATTTAAAAAACAAGATGAAGAGAGAAAAGTTTTTAATCAAATTGGACTTTATTGTAAAGTTTGAGAAATTTTATGATTAAATACGATATATTTAATAAAATGATTAATATAAAATATTGGATCTTATTTAGGCCCAATTAGTATTTAATTATAATTAATTATACTCATAATTAAAACTTAATTAAAATTATAATTTTATTTCAATTAAATTATTAAAAATCCATGTTGTATTATAAAAGCTTAAGTTCTAAAACCTAACATTTCTTGCCTAATCCTCTATATAATAGTTGTAGAGTTTTCTCAATGCTTTTGTGAATATTATTAGAGGTTAGGCGCTTGTGCCACTTGTAATGATTTACAAATTATGATTCATGTTTATTATACTTATGAGTTAATTATGCTATAACATTTTAAGTGATTTTGTTTTTAAGAACTTAAAGGAAAAAGTTTTATTCTTATTTCACTATTCCTGCCTCAAGTTTCCAATAAATTATCCCTTGTTTTTTTTGACATTATAAATTATCCCTTGTTAATTAAAATTTTTAAAAGATGATTTTATGAAGAAATTTAAACAACACAAAAGTAAATATATATTATTATGCCAACGAGTTTTAAACAAAATGTTTGATTAATCCATTATCATATTTTGAATATTTAATTAATTATATGTATATATAATTATTTTATTGTCAAAGAGATGCTACGAATACAAGTGGTTTTTCTTCTTATGACAATGTGAATACAAGTGGTCTCTTGTCCAGAGGTATGTTCACCAGATTCATTAGGCTTCAATCTGACAAGTTAGAGCCTGTTTTGATTTTAGATCTCGGTACGAGCAACTTATTAGCTGGTGTTTGCCTAATCATAGGTGGGTAAGACTGAATACAGATGAAGCATGAAAAAGCTCAATCTCTTTGGCCAGAACAGGTGGACTTATTTGTGATAACTCTAGTGTTTGGTTTGACAGCTTTGTACAAAATATTGGTTGGTGCTCCTCTGTCTCAACAAAACCTTGGGGAGTTTTTTTTGGTTTGAACCTTGGTTATTGTCGAGTGGAACTAGAGCTAGATTCTCTCGTGGTGATGAACCTCATGTCCGACGCAACTAAACAGACAAAGTTACTCAACCCCTTCATCCTAAGTATTAACGAGTTATTTATCCGAAATTGAGTCATCTTTCATTACCATACTTACAAAGAGAAAAATCGGTGCACTGATTGGCTTGCTAATTTTGTTGTAAATTTTAGACTCGAAATTATCACTTTTGATAATGCATCAATAAGGTGCATCTTAATCTTTCTAGAAGACATGGTTGGGACTAGCCTCCTTAGACTAGTCATGAAATTTGTCTCGTTTTCTTTTCTGTTGTAATTAAAAAAACAAAAAACAAATTAAGAAATATAAATGAAAAAATACATAAATGTTAAGTAAAAATGTTAGGTTTTTAACTTTTATCCTTAAATTGAAGGCAATCTTCAATCTTTCTTTCTTTCCTTTTAGCTCTTTTTCAATTAAAAATATTCAATCAATTCAAATGTAATGAAATGAGAGAAAAACAAGTAAAATTTTTTTACATTACTTATAATACAATACAAAATAATTTGTCAAATAGCAGGTTTGTTGTTAACTTATCTCCTTAATTAATTTTAGGAAGATTATTTTTATCAATGTCTAAATTTAGTTATTTTGAAGGAACCTATTCATGAGTTTAATTCAGAGTTAGACAAATTTGAGGTCCAATTATTTTAAGCAAAACAATATCATTTTATTTAGAAAAGTTAAACCTTAGATAAACTTATGTCTAAGTTGTCTAATTAAAAAATTATTTTATTTTAATTTTAAAAATTATTTTAAAAACTTGGCAGACCATCCTTAATTAATTTGCCGTATTTAGATCGTTTTTACTGAATATAGTATGATTATTTACATTTAAATTTCATGCTTATTCATACAAAATATTCATAGTTTAACATCATTTTATTGAATATTTACATAATATGAAGAGCTAAATCTAATCTTCTTAACTTTTGATAAAGATTTGGACTTTTTAAAAATATTTTTCCAAAAAGAGAAAATGGTAATAGGAAGGGATAAAAGTAACCGAAAGAAGAAAAGCAGCACTCTTATTTTGTCCAATCCATTAAAGGAAAGAGTAGTAAACGTTAGAGCAATGCACCCAACTCACACCCCATCATGCGATTCATGCCCAATTAGCCAGAGGCCACGAACACTATACAAATGGTTTATTTTGGTTTCTCTTTTTACCATTGTCAACAACAAGAGATTAATTTTGATATAGTATGAAATTAATTGTTAAGCTTTTAATGCTACCATACACATGTATTGATCGAGTACAAAGAAAAGGGAAAGTAATAGAAAGCGTTCGGATTCTATCCATTAGTAACCGTTAGAGCATTTGAAAGATCCCTCCAACTCATCACATGCCCAAAACCAGACATCCTTTTCATGTTACTGTTACTCATTGACTGTGCCCATCCATTGATTAATACTAATAACATTAACGTTGTTGTTATGCTTGAAACTGAAACATCACTACCTGCACTGGACACCTTCATAGTTATTTCTTCTTTTATTACTTCTCTCTTTTTATTACAATAACAATGGGAAGAGGCTCGGATGAACAAACATGTGTGAGGTTCCGACCTCATCAGACCCCAGACCCATTTCGTTTTAAAGCATTGAAGCGTTGAGGCAATTGAGACACGGAATGATAAAATAAAGGCAGAGCAGCTGAGAGAGCACTACTCTTACCTCACTCGTCTTAGATTACGTCGTAGAAAGGAGGAATCTTTTCCTTTTCTCTTTTTTTCTTTCCTTTATTTGGTTTTCTGGTTTAAATGCCAGCCTGAGAGAAGCAACAAGTGTGTGAAAGTTTCGTCCTGATCTTTTTTGCTGGGATTTGTCAGTGTTACTTTTCTTCTCTATCTTCTAATACACGCGTTGTTTCCCAGTATGTATACGGTTTCGTTTCAGTGACGTATAGGATTCAGTTTCTATCTCAATCCACTATTAGTGAATTGCTGGACATTGAGAGTTGAGACAAAAACGCGTCCTTTTGCGATCTCTGTTTAGTTTTATGAGTTTCAGCATCCTGGGAAGTGAACAAAGCACATAGAGGAGGTATGACGCTTCGGATCTTGCAATATGGTCTTTGTTTTGGAGAAACTTGAACTGGAAAATGGAAAGAAATGTATGCTGGGTTTCTGGGAAAATAAAGGAAATGGAAGTGCTGTCCTTTCTGCCCCTTCCTTTTCTGCTTTTTTTTTTTCCCCAGTTATTGGTTGATAAGCATGTCTGAATTATAACTCAAAACTCAATTACCGGTTTGGTTAGGTCGTGAATCTTTTACTTCTTAAGAGCACGGTAGGTTGATGAGAACATGGAGATGGAGAAAGGGACATGTTTTGTCTGTGAATTACCAATTTTTTTTCAAAAATCAACCAATTGATTTGACTCTTTAAGATCATTGTCGGTAGCTTGAGTACCACTTTAAGAAATAGTAAAAGGGGCCTATTTCTGTGAGTTCTATAAATTTCTTTCTTTTCAAAATTTCAATCTTAGCTAGAGTTGCATATATTTCGGATGCAACGGAGCTTTCATTTTCTAATTACTAGTCGAATGCATTAGCTTTAACTTGAATCTGTGCTATGCAAGTTTTTCTGTCTGCATTTTGTTTTACTTGTTACCCACTGTACTGTCCACACTCCTACGCAGGAACTGAAATTTCTGCATAAATGGCGAGTCTACGTGATATAGGAGTATCAGCAGCTATCAATATACTAAGTGCATTTGGCTTCCTATTGCTTTTTGCCATCTTAAGAATTCAACCCGGCAATGACAGGGTGTACTTCCCAAAATGGTACATCAGGGGTTTAAGGACCAGCCCAGTGGGCGGTGGTGCATTTGTTGGCAAGTTTGTCAATTTAGACTTCAGGTCATATATAAAGTTCCTAAACTGGATGCCTGCAGCGCTGAAAATGCCAGAACCTGAGTTGATTGACCACGCAGGATTGGACTCTGCTGTTTACTTGAGGATTTACTGGTTGGGGTATGTTCTAGTAGATTATTTGGCTGTATGATTTCATATTCATGAATCGTGATTGTTTTGCTAATGACTTCAGTTGTTCCAATAACTTGACAATAAGCTAACCGAACGTTGAAATCGAAACTTCTGTTCACATATTTGTTGCTTTGTGCTCTTTGGACTGAATCTACACCTCTTGTTCTTTTGTTGAAGCACAGGCTTAAAATCTTTGTTCCTATTTCATTTTTGGCCTTCGCAGTCCTGGTGCCAGTTAATTGGACTAATAACACCCTGGAGCGTTCCAATTTAACTTACAGTGATTTAGATAAGCTTTCCATATCAAATATCCCATTGGCTTCTAACAGGTACGCATAGCTTGCCAACTTTAAGCTCTTTTATGCCTCATCCTCTTTGAAAAAAAATTGGAAATGAGAATTAAGGGGCGATGGCTGCATTTATGTTTTTTTTTGTTGTAATTTTCATTTTTCATTATATTTTGAAAATATTTTAAATTTAATTATGTTTATTAATAATTATGTTTATTTAATTTAATTATAAAATTAAATTATTAAATAAAAATTAAATTATTCACAATTCTTATTAATAATTAATTTTAATTTAATAAATATATAATATTAAATTAAATTATTCATAATTCTTATTTAAAATATATATGATAATTAAATAGTATATATTTAATTGATAGTAAATCATATTATGACAAAACAAAAATATTTTGTATGGTCTTCGAAATTTGAAAACTGAAAGAAACTAAAATTAAAAACAGAAATAAAAATCTCAAACAAATAGTTTTTTTCTGAATTTGAAAAAAATTAAAATTAAAAATAAAACAAATAGTACTAAGTTTGTAATTGCCGAAAATTTTAGATTTTTTTTCTGAGTGTTCAGATTTTATCTTTGGTTATTTACCTCAAGGAAATAGTAGATTTTAAGTTCAGTTGGCTTTATTATTTTGCAACAGATTTTGGACACATTTGGTTATGGCTTATGCCTTCACATTCTGGACCTGCTATGTGTTAAAATCAGAGTATGAGACAGTGGCTGCAATGAGGTTACATTTCCTTGCTTCAGAACAGCGTCGACCTGATCAATTCACAGTAAGAACAATTTTCAATCAGTAGGCTAATGTAGTCGTTCCAAGTATGAGATTCAATTTAATAGCAATGTCTACAGCTATTTTAGTTACAAGTCTATTCCTCTTAGGAGCACCGTGTCAAGGTAAGCAATAAGTAAGCTTTTTGTAATGGCCTAAACATGGACCAACTCTCAAGAGCATAATCCTTGTGACTTGAAAGAGAGCTATTATAATAATGGGTTAAAGGTATTTCTCAGCTGCTTCTATATATTTGCATATTATGTTTTGATAAACGAAAGTCAGAATATGCACAAGAATGAGATGAGCTATTGTGTTGCTTCTTTTTGAGTTGGAACTCTCTGAAATAAAGTTTTCAGCACTTCAGTTGCTGCTTCTGGCTTTTCAATCTGTATATTTTGTTTTGGTGTTTAGGTACTAGTTAGAAATGTGCCACCAGACCCTGATGAATCAGTTAGTGAACTTACGGAGCATTTTTTTCTTGTGAATCATCCAGATCACTACCTCAGTCATCAGGTACAGCCTTGTCTTATTCTATATATGCAAATGAACGAGCACAAAACAAGGCTTGATACATGTCAACCTTGTGTGGTTCATAAGACTGTGAACCACTGATAGATATATGAGTAAATTCCAATTTCATGGTGACCTATGTTAGAGTGATATTTCATAAGTGAGTTCATATGAAAAACATTATGGTCCTCAATCCTTTAATTAGTTCTTGCTCTCAATAATGTCTGTAAACTTTAACACACTCTTATTTTCAGTGTATTGGAGATTATATGAACACTTTTTATTTCTGTAAAATAGGTGTGCCTGTCTGTCTAGTAGTGGATTCAATGTTAGTGTAGATATGGTGAGCTAGGTCTCTCCACTTTTGAAATAGAAACTCTTTCCAGAGACTCAAACTTGCAGTTTCATCATGTTGCATTCTTTAAGAGCCCAATTAAATGAAATTTAGTTGTACATGTCAGATGTTACATAAGAGACTGACATATCTATTAGCTACATAAAAGTATTTGCTGAGTTTTGTTGAAAGTAGTAGATCACATGTTTCTATGCTACTACCTTTTATATGTTACAAGTGACCCTCAGACAAGCAAAAATTACAGTAATCTTGAACCTAAAATAGTCTGCTGCTGGCTTAATGATTTGTTTTTCCTCATTCATTTCCTTTCAGGTTGTTTACAATGCTAACGAACTTTCTGACTTGGTTGAGAAGAAGAAAAAGATGCAGAATTGGCTAGACTTCTATCAACTCAGATATTCAAGAAACCAATCTCAAAGGCCAACAACAAAGGTTGATTTTAGTAAACAATATCATCCATGACATATTTGTTAATTTTTGTTCTTAATAACCAGTCGTTTTCTTGTACGTATTTCCCAACCACCTGATGATGTAGCTTAGATTATATGTAAATTAATTGCGATGCCATTATAGTGTTTCAGTTTTGATACTAACTACCAGTGTATCTTTACACCAGACTGGTTTTCTTGGCATTTGGGGTAAGAGGCTGGATGCAATTGATTATTACACATCGGAGGTTGCAATAATTTCAGAAAAAGTAAGTGATGGTCTAGTTACACTTTCTTCCTCACAATGTCATAAGTTCTTCTGTATATTCTCCATGTCTGAAGAAAATATCTATCGATTCTCAATCTAAAGTCTTCACATTTTGATTTTCTATATTTTGTAAGCATAGTTTCCCATTCTCGATTGAATATGACGTATGTGGGGATCTTTTTCAGTCTTTAGTTTAGAAGATTATTTATCACATCTAGATTAAAAATGTTAAACTATGTGATCGAGTTGCATTCTGATAAACTAAAGACGTGCAGATATCCCTAGAAAGAGAGAAGATTGTGAACAATGCTAGGTTTATTATGCCAGCAGCATTTGTTTCTTTCAAAACTCGATGGGGAGCTGCTGTTTGTGCACAAACTCAACAATCAAGAAATCCAACCATATGGCTGACTGAGTGGGCTCCCGAACCTCGTGATGTATACTGGAATAACCTAGCAATCCCATACGTATCACTGGCAGTCAGAAGGCTCATTGTTGGTGTTGCATTCTTCTTCCTTACCTTTTTTTTCATGATTCCTATCGCATTTGTACAGTCCCTGGCAAATATTGAGGGTATTGAGAAAACACTCCCTTTTCTCAAACCATTAATAGAAATGTAAGATTTTTGTCAGTGATTATGTTATGTTCTTTTGAAGAAAATTTGTCAATAATATTTACTCTGCTATACAACTGTGTTGTCTACCTTGTATTTATTCTTATGTTAATGTTCTTTTCTTACTTACATTTACTAACAGCCTTATGGTACTTCTCGCAGGAAAACGATCAAGTCATTCATCCAAGGTTTTCTTCCTGGAATTGCCCTGAAAATTTTTCTTATATTTCTACCGTCGATATTAATGCTCATGTCCAAATTCGAAGGACTCGTAAGCTTTTCCAGCTTGGAGAGGAGATCCGCAACTAGATATTATATTTTCCAGTTTATAAATGTATTTCTGGGTAGCATAATCACCGGAACTGCATTTCAACAACTGAAAAGTTTTATCCACCAGTCTGCAAATGAGTACGTTCTCTTTGAGATAGTAGTATTGTCCAGCTTGTTAAAGATTTGTCCATTACTCGAAATCTGAATTCTTCCATGCTATTGTATATGCTTGTGGGTATTTGCTTTTGTTCCTCGTGATCTGGGAGGTTTTTCTTCACTTCAGTCTTCCATGCCTTTGCTAGGTGCAATACTTATTTATGTAAAAGCTATGCTATAATGATACTCTACTTTGTAGACTACATTTAAGGGAAGATGTACATATAAGAACTAAATTGTCTGTGGTAGGCATTATTTTGCTGTTGTTGTGTTCTATGCCTAAGATATAGCTCTTGGTTTGCGTTGCATTACAAATTTATCTGTTTTACCAATTCACTTTGCAGTATACCAAAGACGATTGGTGTTTCGATCCCCATGAAAGCAACATTCTTCATAACGTACATCATGGTTGATGGTTGGGCTGGAGTTGCAGGGGAGATATTGAGGTTGAAACCCTTGATAATTTATCGGTTGAAGATTTGGTTCTTGGTGAAAACTGAAAAGGATAGGGAGGAGGCAATGGATCCAGGAACCATTGGTTTCAACACAGGCGAACCACAAATACAACTTTATTTCTTACTCGGTCTTGTCTATGCTGTGGTTTCTCCTATTTTACTTCCTTTTATCTTAGTCTTCTTCACCCTGGCTTATGTTGTATATCGACACCAGGTAAGAAGTCCATTCCTTTAACCCACATTCAAATGATGCATTCAAATTTCTCTAGTTTCAGAATATCTTCTTTTATGCATTGAAGAGTATTAGCCCTTTCGTAGGATGAATAACTGAGTTTGGAATTGAATGAAAATAGCGGCTCAAGTATGTATGCCTCCTGTAATCTGGTGCAGATCATAAACGTTTATAATCAGGAGTATGAAAGCGCTGCAGCATTCTGGCCTGATGTTCATGGGCGCATCATTGCTGCCCTAGTTGTCTCTCAGCTGCTATTACTGGGATTAATAAGCACAAAAGAAGCTGCTCACTCATCACCATTGCTCTTAATCCTCCTAGTTTTGACAATATGGTTCCATTTATTCTGCAAGGGACGTTACGAGCCTGCGTTTGTGAAATATCCTCTACAGGTTGCTCAATCCTGCAATTTTTTGGATCAGAATATTCTTACCTCACTTTCATCCTATAGATTTGCTACAGGTAATCATTTTTCATTGTCTTTTCAGGAAGCAATGATGAAAGATACATTAGAACGAGCAAAAGAACCGAACCTGAACATGAAAAGCTTTCTTCAAAATGCTTACATCCATCCAGTTTTCAAAGGCGGAGACGATAGCGACAGTGATGAAGCTACAGAAGATGTGGAAAAAGAGCCTGCACTAGTGCCCACCAAGCGACAGTCGCGAAGGAATACCCCATTCCACAGTAGACGCAGCGGTTCATCAGCATCACTCCTCCCTGAAGTCCTGGACCGTTCCCAGTTCTGAAACCGGTGTTTTCTTTCTGGAATAATCATCTGCTGTAAATGCAGCTCCTGAGGAGATTAAGATGGTTAGGACTTAGGAATTTGGGAATATGGGAATATGGTTTGTACATGACATGGGAATGGTCAGAAATCCGATAGAACTAGTTGACAAAATTTGATGAAACATTTATTTGAAAATGTTTCTTAAAATGTTATGACTCCTTAATTTCTTTTTCTTAAAAATTAATCTTAATACTGTTATCCCATGTGTTGTTTCTCAAGTTACGCACTCCATCAAGGGATTGAGTAGGATCTTAAAGCAAGGCAGCATGAAAATGCAAGTAAGCTTTGCACCTAAGAGAAGTGGTTGGTTCAAACGATGGAGAGCTCAAATCGCATGATCGCAAGAACCATATGTAGGAACAGAAGACGACAGTCCCTGGATTTTGATTATTTGCATGTGAAATTCTGAAGCTGCAATCAGTTTTCCTGATTTTCACTTTGAAATTAAGCTTGCTGTATCTGTGCTCCCTGTTAATTGGTTTCTTGCAGTTTTATAAACCTAATTCTTGGAGAGCATACTAATTTCTGTATATGCTGTTGCGTCCTCTCTACTGCTTTCCTTGCTTTGGAGTTCGCCATTCTTTGTCAGCCTATGGGTGCCCTGAAATTTACACTTCTACACCCACAGGCATCAAATGTAAGCTTACCTCCAGTTTCCGAAAGGAATAGTACTCCAACACTTCTTCAATACGTCTAAGAAATGCCTCAACCTGCTAGTGAATAAAAATCGTGTGTCTTTGTGAAGAAAACGATCATGCCCTCTGTTGGAATGAGAAATCCCACAAACACAATCTTCCCCTGTTTTTCCAGTTTCAACTTGGTTTTTAGTTCTTCTCCTTCACCCTACTTCAAAGTTTGTTGAAAATGAAGTTTTAATATCACTCTTGAAAGTGCTCCCTTGAACGTCTGAAAATGGAAGCTTCAGCTGCTACCCTGTTGAGCTTGAATGTTGGTTGAGGCAAAAGATCAAGCACTTGGTGTGCTCTGTTCACGCAAGACTCCTTCAGTCATCAACTTCTGACTTTTGAATGGACTAAAATGATGTGAAAGGATTACTAACAAACCAAGAGGACTGAAATGGAGCTTGAGAAAAGGATGAAATTTCGATATTCACTAAAAAAAAATGACTTCAAAGTAGTATCAGGTTTTTTCAAAGGAAAACAGAACAATCACAAAAGCTTCTTCAAACTCTAATGCTAAACTTGCTACTGGAAAATCAAAACAGAAATGAGCTACTGGATAACGAAAACAACAGTGAAACTTAACAAGAAAATTGAAACTTGAGAGAAAATGATCTTGTATTGAAAGTTTTTTGGTTTTTTTTCACCTTTCTTCCTTCTTCTACTTCTACTTCTTCTACCTCTGAACTTGTTGCTGGAAAAAACAATATAAGAAAAGAAAAAGAAACTTGAAAGAAAATGATCTTGCATTGAAGGTTTTTGTGTTTTCTTACACTTTTACCTTCTTCTACTTCTACTTCTAACTCTACATCTACTCTCTACTTACTTCTACTTTTTACTTACTCTTCTCTTCTACATTTCTCTGCATCTCACGAAAGTAAGGAGGATAATGAGCTTTATATATATAGCTCTACAACTTTCTCTGCTACAACTTTTGTAAAAAACTGAAAGATAAAACATAATCGATAAGTAATAACTAGGCGATGGACAAAAACTTGGGTCGATAAATAATGCTACCGATTTAGCTAGACACAAAAGTAACTCCATTTGTCTTTAGCCTAACTAGAACCAACATCTGAAAAAGGCTGAAAATGTAACCGCATGAACAGCACACATTTTCCATTTGCAACTTGATTTTCCAAACAACCAAAGACTCGCATTTCAGTTACTTCCTTCGCATTTGATTCTCAATTTGCTTGGACTTTTGCTAGTCTTTGTTATGTTCTTCTTCAACACTTCAGGCTGCCCAAGACAACTCATCTCAACAGCTCCTCCTTTGTCTTGTGGAGCCTGCATACTTACAAGTTCATGACCATCGGATTCATACCTTTCATTATTCGGTTTGGTCCAGGTTAGGTGAACCGTAAAGCTCTGATATCACTGTTGAAAATGAAGCTTTAATACCAATCTTGAAAGTGCTTCCTTGAACGTCTGAAAATGGAAGCTTCAGCTGCTACCCTGTTGAGCTTGAATGTTGGTTGAGGCAAAGATCAAGCACTTGGTGTGCTCTGTTTCACGAAGACTCCTTCATCATCAACTTCGACTTTTGAATGGACTAAAATGATGTGAAAGGATTACTAACAAACCAAGAGGACTGAAATGGAGCTTGAGAAAAGGATGGAATTTCGATATTCACTAAAAAAAAATGACTTCAAAGTAGTATCAGGTTTTTTCAAAGGAAAACAGAACAATCACAAAAGCTTCTTCAAACTCTAATGCTAAATTTGTTGCTGGAAAATCAAAACAGAAATGAGCTACTGGATAACGAAAACAACAATGAAACTTAACAAGAAAATTGAAACTTGAGAGAAAATGATCTTGTATTGAAGGTTTTCTGGTTTTTTTTCACCTTTCTTCCTTCTTCTACTTCTACTTCTTCTACCTCTGAACTTGTTGCTGGAAAAAACAATATAAGAAAAGAAAAAGAAACTTGAAAGAAAATGATCTTGCATTGAAGGTTTTTTGTGTTTTTCTTACACTTTTTACCTTCTTCTACTTCTACTTCTAACTCTACATCTACTCTCTACTTACTTCTACTTTTTTACTTACTTCTCTTCTTTTCTACATTTCTACTGCATCTACGAAAATAAGGAAGATAATGAGCTTTATATATATAGCTCTACAACTTTCTCTGCTACAACTTTTGTAAAAAAAACTGAAAGATAAAAACATGATCTGATAAGTAATAACTAGCTGATGGACAAAAACTTGGACTGATAAATAATGCTACCTGATTTAGCTAGACACAAAAGTAACTCCATTTGTCTTTAGCCTAACTAGAACCAACATCTGCAAAAAAGCTGAAAATGTAACAGCATGAACAGCACACATTTTCCAGCTGCAACTTGATTTTCCAGCAACCAAAGACTCTGCATTTCAGGTTACTTCCTTCTGCATTTGATTCTCAATTTGCTTCAAATTTTTGCTAGTCTTTGTTATGTTCTTCTTCAACACTTCAGGCTGCCCAAGACAACTCATCTCAACAAATTTCACAACCGAAACGCTTCTTCAATCTCTCTTATCTCTTTCTCTTTCGCCTCTCCATAAATTCTTTCATATAATGAAGAAAGGCTTAAAGTCTAAGCTATGACTACAAGTAGAAGAATGCTTTTCTTTTTCTTTCTACCAAGTTCTTATGGCATCGATCATTTTCGGGGTACCCAGAAGATTGCTTTTCTTTTTCTTTCCAGACACGACCTCCCACTTGATTTTCTCTGGTCCACGATTTTCAAGGTCTGTTCTTTTTGGTTTTGATGAAATAAAATTATGATTGTTCATGAAATTGTGATAAAATGAAACAAGATAAAGAAAATGCGATGTGTTTGGCTAGCATGTAGGATGAGGATTATATTGAAGGATGTATGCATGTTCTGATTCTGACAAGTATCCACGTTCATTCTCAACCTGGTTTCGTTTTCAATGAAACAACTACAATGTCGGTGGTCTTTTATGGTCAGCAATTAGACAAGAGTGTTAAGGTACATACTCGAACAATTTAGTGTTCACTATTTACAAACAGTTTTGTTAATTAATTTCCTTTTTCTCTTGAATTGGCATGTTTTCTTATGTGTCTTGTCGACTTCAACTTAAAGAAACAAGGGTAAGAAGTTGCATAGGAATTACACTCTCTCTTTAGTGCAAGATATTTGTGTCTCTGTTCCATCCTTTTACACTGTTGTTCTTCCTTTTCACCTACACTTTGGATGAAACTTTCAGGGTCAAGATTCCAGAATTTGTGGGAGTAACGAACACAATAATTTGCAGTTTGTTTGTGTTATCTGGGGAGAATCAAGCATGCTAGAGGCAGAGAAATTGCAACTTGAAGCAGCTCTTCGTGATCCTGCCAACCAAGATTTGCACTCCTGTCTGATAGATGATGTTGGCTTGCCCTAAGTGATGTACATACTGTTATACTAAGTTTTTGTTTCTCTAAAATGTCAAACATTCTTGTTCCTCATTAATCATTTATGAGACTCTACCCAAACTTCATTTAAAGAAAACTATGAAGTACCCCCAAAAAAAAACAAAACTTTGTAAGGGAACATATTGTTATTAACCGATGTTTTCTGGTTATAATGCAGTTGTGTACCTTTGTACAATTTCAGCTACACTTCCAGTACACATGCACAAATAAACCCAACTGAAACAAAATAAGTTTTCTTATAACCATCTATCTCTATATCAACATCTTTTTACACGGCATTTTTATCTCAACATATGATTTGTGTTGTTGCAGTTTTATTTGAAACATTCAAGTTCGAAGTGTATCTACGTGCTTTATAGCTTTATCAGCATTGAAGAAAGCCGTTACATTCCTGAGATGTCACTTAACACACCAAAGGAAAAATGGCGAAAAGGATCTCAGGTATTCTATGCCATTGAGTGCACAATTGAATCTGAAATGTTTACATGGTATTGAAGTGATTAGGTGGATGTCCTCCATAACAAAAGAGAGGAAACTAAGAGATCATAACTTACGCTGTTAGCTTCTGTTCATATTACGCTATTACTTTCGCTTATGGTGATGTAACACCCAAGAGAATCAACGAAATAAAGGTAACTCGACTTGTTTAAAAGTAGGATAAACCATTGACACCACCAAGGATCAAACAAGTCGATGGATTATCGTGTGATTATGACTAAACAAGAACTGGCTTTTGTATCGGAGAATGAATGTTAATTCGTCCCATGGTTTCAAAACTTGCAGTACAGTTTCTACTAATAATTTATCATATGCTTGACTGGTGTGTGAACCTCATGAATCATTAATGTGACAGGCCACGAACCTAGTGAACTATGAGTCTGAAAACAGAACAGACTGGTGCCTAGCGAGTGACTTACTCCTTATTTTCTGTTTGCAAGAAAGTTCACTCCAGGAGCGGCCATCCGCCTACTAACTGAAGGCTTGTTAGGCTTATGATTATGGAGAAAGGCATCAGTATGAATAACGCTATTAGCGAGGACTTGCCTGATAGGAGTTTTAGCCGCATAAGTAAAGGACCAACGAGCGCTTCTATCGTATAAAACATTCTTGGTTTTTTTTTTTTAAAGAAGAGATATGTACAGATAAGGCTTTCAATTTTTATTGAATAGAAGTCAATTTATAATCTTTTCGAGCTAAAATTTAAGAATTATATAACATCTAATATAAATTAACATAAAATAAAATCATATCTATCATAATAATATCTCTAAACTGATTCCTAAAATCAAGCATTAAATATCATAATCAAATTTGTCATAGACTTAGCCTTTGATCATTTATTTAGTAAGAATCCACAAACCTAAGGAATTTTTCAACAAACTCCCCCTTGTCTTAGGAGTTGCAGAGTTTTAATGTCAAAATAATTCATGCTCCTCAAGTTATCGTTTACAGCTTGCTTGGCTTCTCTCACGTTTTGTTGCGTTTTAGATATCCTTTCAACATATTCTAATTGTCCACACTTGTTGCATCTTACATCTGGCCTCCACCAACACTTATGTTCTGGATGGTTTGTATTCTTGTAATACGAACATGGTAGAAAACTTTGAGCATTGTTGTTATTAATCATCTTTTTGTTGTATGACTTTATTAGAAAAACATCTTCCACGATTCATTTTTGTCTCATGAGTCTCCCTTGTTCTTGTACTTATAATGCACTTAATAATTCTGTCAACTGATTTTTGTCAAATCCTTTGAATTTTTGAGTGATGAAATTGTAGTCTTAAATCTTCTAGGATGGTTACTATAATTTTTTGAACTATTTTAGAATCATCAAAATTAGAACTAAGAAATCTTACATTATTGGCAATGACAATGAGTCTGTTGGAGTAATCATTGATCACTTTCGATTCTTTCATTTTTTGTATCTCAAATTTTCTGATCAAGTTGAGCATTTGCATTTCTTTGATTCTTTCATTCCCTGCATATTTCTCTTTAAGAAATCTCAAATTTTTTTGCTCGTTTTGAGCATCATGATTCTGGAAAAAAAAAATTGTTAGGGTGACTCTTGAGAACAAGCAAGCTTTTACTTTGAATTTTCTCTGTTTCTTTTTCTTTTATAGATTTTGATTTGAGCCACCGTTAGATTTGCAGGCAAGTCTATAACATCGTAGTCTTCATCTATAGCTTCCCACAAGTCATTTGCTTCAAAGAAGACCTCTATTCGAACAGCCCAACTTAGATAATTTTTACCATCAAACACTTACAAAGTAATGTGATTCTGAATCCAATGATGTGTGGTTTTTGATTTGTGGTGTGGGAAAGCGTATAATGAATTATGAGTTATAGGTTTGTAGGTTTAGAGGTCCCTAAGATCAAGAGAGCTCTGACACTAATTGTTGTTTTTTTAGGAAGAGATATGCATGGAATAGACTTTCAATTTTTATTGAATAAAAGCTTGTTAATTTATAGTCTTTCTCTAATTAAAATTCAAAAATTAGATAACATTTAATAACATAAAATAAAATCTAATTTATTTAATAACTATCACAATAATATCTCTAAACTAATTCCTAAAATCAAGCACTAAATATTATAATCAAATTTGCCTGAGACTTATTTTTGATCATTTATTTTGTAAAAATCTGCAAACCTAAAGAATTTTTCAAAAGTTAACAATGCTACCATCTATCATTGAATTACCAACACAACTCTCCTACCGGTTGTTATGCAGATTTTGTAAAAAGTTATAAGTTTGCGGTGAAAATATGCCAAAGTGTACTTATGGTAGTTGATTGAACTCAATCTTACCAATTTTTTCGCGTTTAAAGTATTTCTCACAAAGTCTGAAGTAAACCAACGCGATTCATTAGGATAATAAAAAAAGGGACCATAGTTTTTAAACAAACATACAATAATGAGGGTATAAGGTTACCGAGACACTAATTTAGTCGGTCGTTGGCATTAATATTGCCAATAGATCAGGTCGGGCTCTTGGCCAAGAAGACCTCGAGACATTGAACCTGAAACTCAACCCAATTGAGCCTAACAATTGTGGCACGAGCCCGAAGCTTAGTTAAGCTCGAGTCTAACCTTTTTAAAAAAAATTTTGTTAGTGTACATATAAACTTTTGAGCCAGAAGCTCAACCTAATCGTGCCTAACAGTTGTGACATGAGCCGGAAGCCCAATTGAGCTCGGGTCTAACCCTTTTAAAACTATTTTTTTTTTCTTAATGTACATATAAAATTTTGAAATAAATAAATTAAAATTAAATTTATTTTTTAAAAACGTGAAACAGATTGCAACATTCATTTAATTAACACAACTATTTAATAAAATGAATTTTAATAAATGTATAAATTAAATGTACATAAAATGATAAAATGAATAGTTGAAACTAAATTTATTTTTAAATGAAATGAACTAAAAGATTATATACCAGAATTACAATATTCATTGAATTAATCATAAAATAGTAATATTATGGAACTCATTTTGTTATCAAAACAAAAGAGTTTCATCGTGTAATATTATGGAACTCATTTTGTTATCAAAACAAAAGAGTTTCATCGTGTAAATATTATCCAAAAATTTTATTGATTCACTTTACGGAAATTTAAAATGAAATTATCAATAAATGTTGAAGAGTGAAAACACAAGAGTAAATATTGAAGTTGGGTAGAGTAAATAGGCCGGGACCACAAATTTAGAATCTACTAATTACCAACCCACAAATGAATAATTATATCTTCAGTTACAAAAAACTAAAGAAATCATTTGAAAAATAAGTAAATCCAAAAGCAAAGATTAAAGATAACAAACTTATAGTGAAGAAAGGGATAATTAATTGTTATAATCATGATTGTCAAGAATTAGCACTACTTTATATGCATGTAGAAACATTGTTATGTAAATTGTAGTATTTAATAATGTACTAATTGCATTAAATGAATATTAAGCAATTGATAATAAACAATTAAATATATCTTTATCATTGAATATTTTGTCGAAATATTTTTTCAGTTGGATGACTGATCACTTTCGCATCAATACATTTATTAATATAAAAAATTTAAAAATAATATAAAATGAAATAATACCATTGACTTCCGATTAAGTCAGGTCTGAACCTGTATTTCACGCCTAGTTAACATACCTAACCACTTTATGTACTACTTTAGTGGGTAGTTTACATAATTAGCACTTATCCCTTCTAAGTAAAAGATAAATATGATAAACGAAAATAAGACACATTTCATGTTATTTGTCATATCCTTCCTTTTTTTTTTTCATGATTCATTATAGTAACTTCGTCAATTCACTATCGGTCTTCATCTAAAGTGAAAGAAAGCAAAGTTTTGAGCCAATCCATACATGGTTCGACTGATGCATGACCATGGTCTAGTCCACTCATCTGTGGTTTCTCATTTGAGGACAAATTTATCCTTAATCCAGCCAAGAACATGCAAGACAAGTCTAACTCGCCTAAACTAAGCTGATCGATGCCGCATAGGGCATTAAAAAGTCAAAGCTTGAATCATGCTTGATCCCACCTAATTAAGTCACCCTGATTCGTTTGGCATGCCTTCCTTATATTTAATCCTTGTTAAATACGGACCAAGGCTCACTAATGGTTTAAAAAATGGTCCTTTGATATCAAGCGTCTAACACCTACCATATTGTGAATATTATAGATAAATGCTCTGTATTCATTAGAAGGAACATAAATTACACCCAAGCCCAACCCTGAGCAAAGACAAGAAGGGCTCTCACCCAAGGCCAGGCTCATAGGCGGCCTAATCCTTGAAAGCCTAATCTACAAACTCGTCCATCAAATTCAGATAGACAGCAGGAGCTGAAGAGTCTATCAAATGCAAAAGAAGAAGAATAGATGAATCAAACACATCATTCAATATGATGTTAAACTGAATCCTGACTCTATTGGGGAATTGGATCTTCAACTCAGGCTTGGTGACTCTCGTAAGGCAAAGTAGTTGAAGAACTCACCAAGTTGAAAGATGTATTACTATAGCTTGGTTTCTTCTCATTATTTATGCATGAGATGTTTTAGTACATGGGGGGCACGTGTAAATCAAGTAATTGTGATTTATTAGCTTGAACTGAGGATAGAAGATTAAATAAGAAGTTTATTTAACTACCTATAATGATGATTTTTTTCTTTATCAGGCTTTGGGAAAGGAAGGGTAAGGAACTCCTTTTTAGGGTAGATGACTATGGCACCATGTATAGTTGATTTTAGCCGTGACATGTGGGCATGTCATAGAAGTGTGCCGCTTGGCCCACAATAGTGAAATTATAAAGAAAGTTTTGTCCAGGTCCCATCGGACCAGCACATATACAATTGCCTCACTCTATAACTATTAAGACTTGAAACTTGAACTTCACCCTTCGACCATGTAATTAGTACAATGCTTGCAATGTGTGTACTTCAAGCGACCAGATCCTCTTGTTCCTTTAGTCTATATTTATTATGTACTATTGTATCTTAGCCATTTATTTATATCTCATATAAATAAATGGTTTAAATATAATGACACAGAATAAGTATAGAGAAAAAAACCAAAAAATCTGACATCATATTTTATAAATATTGTCATCAGTGTCCCAATCTTGAGGGGTTAAGATTACAATAATGGTTATAACTGTTGAGTTTGGCTCTTTGTTGTCTCATATTGGTTGGGGACAACATTTGAGGTAAGACTCTTTCTTATAAAAGGAGGTGGCTACCTCCTTGTTTAGCACACCAAAATTAAGTCAAAGATTTGTAGTACAAATTTGACTCTAGTTAAATTCCTCTTTTGAGGTTTGAGTTGAAAATTTGTCTTGTGTATTTCTTTGTGAGTGTGTTGGTATATTGAGGGATTGAGTGAGAAGAAAAATTGTGTGAATGTAAGATTTTTTCACATAGTGGATTTTCTTCTCGGTGCCCGTAGTTTTTCTCCGGTTTGGAAGTTTCCACGTAAATTCTTTTGTGTTGTTATTTTCTGATATTTTTGTCTATTATATATCTTTGAGTGTGGGTTTGGAAGGTCTAAATTCTTAACAATAACATGCAGTAAAATTATTAAGGGGCTTAAGATTGATTATTTAAAATAAATTTAAGAACATTATATATGTCATGCACTTTTCACAATTTTAATCTTACTCTTAATAATATGATATATTTTTGTGTTAAAACTGTATCATTTGTTTAGAAATTGAGTCATTTATATATAGATATTAAATTTTGATAACAAAATTATGTTTTTGATATTTATATATTACCAATTTATTGAAGCCTCTTTTCGCTTTATCCTAAGTCACTAATTTTAAACACATCTCAAGACTTGTGTTGCCTCCATAATCATCCGTAATCAAATGCTATCTCTCTCTGTTTCTCAACGCAAAGAGCATATATATCAACAAATAAGGAAAATGTGCGACAATAAAAATAAAATAAAATATCTAAATATTAATTAGATATAAATTATTATTTAACTCCAGGGGCGGTTTAGTTTCACTTTTGTTTTTCTATTGTTGTTTTTAGTTTCTGTTTTCTGTTTTAATTTCTATTTTTTGCTTAAAGAAATGAAAACTTGTTTGATTGAAATTTGTAACATAAAATTGAAAATAAAAATCTGTTTAGTTGACATTTCTAATAAACTTATTATTATTATTATTATTATCATTATTATTAATATTATTTTAATAATATTATTATTAATTATTGTTATAAAATTTCTACTTATTATTATTATTATTTATTGTTAATAATAATAATATTATTAATTATTGTTATAAAATTTCTACTTACTATTATTATTATTATTAAACTCATTATTATTATTATTATTATTATTTATTGTTAATAATAATAATATTATTAATTATTATTAATTATTGTTATAAAGTTTCGCTTACTATTATTATTATTATTATTAAACTCATTATTATTATTATTATTAATTAATAATAATAATATTATTAATTATTATTAATTATTGTTATAAATTTTCTACTTATTATTATTATTATTGTTATTATTATTAAGTTATTCTTATTCTTATTAATTTATTATTATTATTATTATTATTATTTATTGTTAATAATCATAATATTATTATTAATTATTATTAATTATTGTTATAAATTTTCTACTTACTATTTTTAATACTATTAATATTATTATTTTTATTATTAATTTTATTATACTAAATTAATTATCTTATTATTATTAATTATTATTATAAAATTTATTATTATTATTATTATTATTATTATTTTGAGATAAAAACCAGGATTATGTTAATTTTTGTTGAAGAAAACATGTTGTCAAAATTCATATAAACAATATTTTTTGTTTTTATAAAGCTGTTGTGGTTTTTTATTTTCATAAATAAAAATTACAATAAAGTAAGCCAAATATATTTTACGTACTAATTATTTTTTTTACAAAAACGACAACAAAAAATAAAACAAAAAACAAAAAAACAAACGGCCCCTAAATTAATGATTCATTCCACGTTTCAAAACTTTGACATGAAAGTAGCACTTCGTCGTGGCCATAGCCATAAATGAAGACATTACTGAGGCATAAATAATAGTCTCCTAGTAAATAGCGGTCTCACGTAGCACTTTGTAAACGGTACCTCACGCTAACTCTCCTCTCCTGCCGAAATCGGAAGCCTCGTTCAAAAGCACAAAATGGAGGGAAAATGGTGAGTACGACAATTCAAACCAAAAGAACACCCAGCAAGCCAAGACCAAATTATTTTATTTGCATCAATGGCTGATGTTCTCAGCCCTAACGCTACCCAGAAGCAGAGGCTTCCCAGGATCCAGTCCCCGACGACTCCTTTCTTCTTGGGCTCCAACAATGATCAGCTTGAGCGAGCCCAAGCACGTGCAGCACGCGCCGCCGCCATCCGCCGTAAGTCCGTCTCTGTCAAAGCTCCCCCTCCTGATCCCTGCCTCGACAAGGCGCAGATCCTCGACCTCTTCCGTAACTGCATCAAACTCGCTAGTGAAAATGTCAGTTTTGCCCTTATATATGTTCCTCTTTGTGCTCCTTTACTATGTATGACGAACTTTTGGTTTTAGAATAAAGAAGGATTTGGAGGCCTCTTTTTCTGGTGATTGTATTTGAAATTTGGCTTCTGATTGATATACCACGTATTGATAGTTGTGAGATGTTGGCAGAAAATTAACCAAAAGAATACATGGGAATTGAATTTGATAGACCATCTTTGCGAGATTATCAAGGTCGAAGAAGAGGAAGATGTGGAAACCAATTTTCAAAAGGTAATTTCTTTCTAAAAATGTGGAGTTCGTTCAGTCAATAAGTTGAAAGTTGAAATTAATCATTTTTGTACCTTAATTCTGAAATATAAATAGGCGGCCCATCAGACATTACATGAAATTTCTGATAGTTGTGTGCGATTCATTGGAAATTACAGTTGCTAGTAGAATGAATACTAAAAGAGCAAACATTGACTCATATATCCACCGATGAGTCTTTATTGCACGAAGCTGACATTAAAATGTGCTTTATGTTGAGTGTGTCGGGGCTCATGCTGCTCTTGTGATGTGTTATGCTAATGTTTTTTGGCATTCTGATATCTACAGGCTAGCTGCACCCTTGAAGCTGGTGTCAAAATTTATGCATTGAGGGTAGATTCAGTGCATTCAGAGGCCTACAAGGTCCTCGGTGGGATCAATAGAGCAGGTCAAGAAAATGAACAAGGTTAGGTTCTTTGGTTTTTTTTGCTTAGCTTTGCATTCCATTACTCTTGTTGGAATTTGATTGGGTGCAAGACAGTGCAAGAAATGTGCTCCATCACATTGAACTGTTCATCCCGGTTCCATGTTTGTTTTCTCTGTTAATGTTCTGTTTTGGCATCAGATGCTACTGTGGAGGATACCAGTTTGGAAAGTGGCCGAGGTGAATCCCATCCAAAGAAGGAGAAAGAGACAGAGGTAGGTTGCTTTCTGATTTAAGAAAGAGATGGTTCTCAGTAGATGATTTATTCAAACCACTAGTACTCTGTCCGTGCAGATATCACCTTTGTCAACACTGGAACCTTCTTTTGAGGCGCTAAATGCAAAGAAATTTGATGGTCATATCTCAACATTTTCTATTTCTGTTTCTATTTGAGACTAAAAATCAAGCTTCTGACGGAATTTCATTTTCTTTATCAGTTGCATTTGCAGTGGATCCACTCTACCACCAGACATCTGCACAATTTGATGAAGGTGGGGCTAAGGGTCTACTGTTGAACAATCTAGGAGTATATGGTGATTGTCGAGTGCTGTTTGATTCACAAGAAATTCCAGGGAAGTTTGTGTCCTGTGATAATCAACACAAAGGAACAGATGCAGTTGATCTTTCTTTTGCTAGAGGTTGGTGTTTGTGACATCTCTGCCCTTGCTCTTATTAGTATTGATCCCTGATTCAAATAGTTGCACCAGTTTCTAAGTATCAGTTCTTACTTCTCTGCAGATTATATTGAGCAGATGGTACTGAATATTCGAACAACACATGATATTTCACCAACTTTGAGGAGTATAGTGAATCAATTTGATGAAAATAACAAAAGGCCATTAGATAATTTCACTTCTCAACAAAAGTTAGATGATCAAATTGACAATTGGAAAGGAGATTATAGTAATGAAACTGAACTTAATGGTGATTCATTTGAGAATTCTCAAACCTGGGCTTTTGACCATGAAGACCACAGAAGTGCTGTCGATGAAGACCCAGACGATGGAGATGCAACATTTCCAAGTTACTATGAGGTTTGATTTAAAACTGCTTATGAAGGTGGTTGTCCTTTATTTTTCTCATCATCAATTTTACATTGTTGCTTTATATTTTTTATGAACTCTTTAGGAACACGAACCATTTTCTTTTCACAACCCTGAAATGGAAGATAGATTTGAGAAATTGGACACGTATTTGTCTCTTAATTTGGGATTTTCAATGAACCAAAATGCCTGGGCAGGTCCTGATCATTGGAAATATCGTAAAGCTAAATGTAAGTCTCTGGATATTCACCATGGATATTGTCATTTTGTACCAGATTCTTATTCATGTGGAAACTGTTCTACAGGCACGGAGGGTAGTACAGAAAAAGGATCACCATTATCCACTAAGAGACCAAGGACTAAGAAACAACTCGAACCTGACATTGATTTCACCAAAGCTTTGGAGGATGAAATGCCAGATGTCTTTGCTGCTCCTAAAAATCCGAAATCATTGCTACTGCCTGCTAACAGAACACCAAGTAATAATAAACTGCCAGAAGATTGTCATTATCAGCCAGAGAATCTTGTTAAATTGTTTTTGCTACCTAATGTGATGGTAATCCTTATGATCATATGAATTTTAATATGAGACTGATTGGTAGGAACATACATTTTCACTTTTGTTAATAAATGTCTCGTACTTGTAGTGCCTTGGGAAGAGCGTAAAGAAGTTCTCAGGTAATACTCCTTCTCTGTCTCAGGCATGTGTGCCCTCCTGATTACAACACATCTAAATTCAACAATTATCTATCTTTCCATGTTCAAACCAGAAGCTATGCTGCATGGCCAATTATCTATGTCCAAACGCGTTAAGGAATTTCTACATACCTCAAAAATCAATACATCAAGTTCTGTTTTGGCATTTTGTTAATATACCTTGTCATGTTTTTTCTTTGTTGGCTATTATTAATATGTGTTCATCCAAATTTTAAACACGCACAACTAATATGCTTCTATCTTGTCTATTACTTCCATGCCATACTTCAGACGATTGGGCGCAGAAATCAGACGATTGTGGACCATCTTGGGATGATGGAAATGATCTTGGGGGCCGATTTGACGATGGCAACATTTGTAGTGATGTGGAGGACTCAAACGAACTTGTTTCTCAGCCTCGCCAGGTTGGTTTTGTTGCAACTTTAATCTTTCGTATGCTGATTGTACATTCATTCGTATGGAGTAAGTATTTGGGCGTTCCCCAGTTTGAACTATGTGAATCTGTCTGCCTTTATTACATAATAGGTCTTGAAAGCGGTAAGAGCATATCATGTTAGTGAGTCAAATGCAATCTGACATTTTCGCAATCTATGATTGCAAAACTGCTACTTACGTTTCTGTCTTAATGTAAACAAATCAGGTAAATAAGATTGAAGTTCAGTATGACAAGACCTCCAAACAAGTTGATGTCCAGGCCTTGAAAGAAACTATTTGGCATCAGATGCAATACTCCGCTCAAGCATCTGTTAAGGTTTGCCAATAACATTTTCTTTTCAGTATCTTTTATCGGTTTCTTTATACTGTACAGAAGGTGACGTGACATCAGGACTCTAATTTTAGATCCATTTTGATTGGTTGGAAAGTACTTGTTCCACTTACTAAAACTGCTTGCTATTGTCTAGGTGTCTCTGCAGTCAACTCGTTTGGTATTGAATGTTGTTACTTTGAACCTTATGGGTAGTTTTACTGACTTGTATTCATGTTTTTTCTTTAAAAGTCAGTGCAGGTTGTTAGTTCAGTATTTATCTTGCTTGTTAACAACATTGACTTGCATGTGTTCTGGGAGTGAATATGCATGATACTGGCTAATAAACAATCGATTATTTTGAATATGTTTAAACAATTCAGAGATGAGTGACCTTGAAACTTAGGATTCCTATGACTATCATATAAACTTTTCACCTAATAATTGTTCCATTCATTACATTTATAAAATCCATCTTTTTGCTATATTATATTGAGGCCTAGCCCTTATATTGGATGATTGCAGCAAATGATTCTGATTTTCTGTTCATGACCTCGGGAAAATTTGTACATAACACTGTAATGTGGCCAAGTGAAAATAAAAATTTTGATCAATACATGCCATTTGCTCCGTGAGAGGAAATGTTCTCATTTTTATGTATTGTGTGCATCTGAACTCGAGGGATCCATACCCTTTGCTAGAGTCGGAGCTCTCTGATTATGAAGTTTAAACAGAAAGAACTTTGCATTTTGCACTCTCTAATGTCCCAGCCATTTAACTTTTTATTTTTGGTACATCAGAATCCCCAACCCCATGAACATACGATGATTAGAACCATAGTAGTTATTAGTTTACTTAACATCAGACCATCTGCCGTTTAATTTTAAAGGGTTTCAATATGATGATTAGATTCTTGTTGATGGTATTGCTAACAACGGATTTGTGATTCTAATTTGAGGTTTTGTCTATTTTCGTGACAAGGGTCAAGAAGATGCACTATCTTTCAGGGAACTCTTGTCTTGCTTTCCCGGTGAATGTGGAGCTGCAGCAACAGCCAGGGATATTTCTCCTCATTTGTGTTTCATATGCTTACTGCATTTAGCTAATGAAAATGGACTGAGCATACATGGTTCTGCCGACCTAGATGATCTCAGAATATATCTTCCTGGAAAATGACGCCCGAACATGTGGTTGTAGCAAAATTGCCCTTCTGTACCTTTCGATTAACGTGTACCAAGTGGACCTTGATCTAGACTTCACTAATATTGTGTTGTATTAGTTGTCACGTGCTGATGTTTTTTGTCTCTCTTTGTCAATGACCTTTTTGTCCTTTTACGTTCGAAATGTCATTTTATAATCTTGTTACAATAATCCGGTGGCCCTGGATGGCCGGATCTACAAAGTATGATAATACTTTTTTCCTGCGTGGTATTAACGTATGTGATAGCCAGGCTGGTCGAGGAATGATTGCAATTAAGGATGATAGTGGGTTTTTAACTCGATTAATATTTATATTATTTGATCTAATAAATTTAAATATAGACAATAAATCGTAAAAATTGATAGATATAAATATAAATATAGATTGAGTTATAAAAAATAAATATGAATATAAGTAAAGTAAAATCTGAATCGAATCTTATCTATTTTCATTTCTAGTTGCAATCGTTTTCAGATAATTGGATTTGGATTTTTTCCGAGATGTGTAACAACTATGTTTTTTTTTTCCCGTTGATTTATCTATCAAGAATTTATTGGCCATCTTCAATTTTGACAAGTGTGTAGGAAAGCTTCGTCTTTTTGGAACAACGCGAAAGACACGTGCCCCCACTGCGATGTGATTAATCACGCGAAATGAAAGGAGCACAACAAAAACGCTGCCTTATTTCCGGTTTCATGGATATTTTCCCAAAGAACTAAACCATCAAAAAGCTTCTAGGGACCATTCGTTACTTTTAAAAAAAAAAAAGGTTGCATTCATAACAATATTTTTATATATTATCTTTAATTACATCGTAACTTAATTTAATAAACTTGTTTGTCTCTTATTACTAAAACAATAATTTAAAAATTCCTTTTCATATTTAAGTTTTCATATGATCTAAGCGAAATAATTATATATACTCGAAATAAAATTATTATCAATAACGAGTATTTTATCATCGAACTTATTGATTAATTATGATGAAAGCAAGTTTGTGGGTTTAATGGTTAGAGTTCTTTTAATTAAGATTTGGCACGATGTTATTAAGAGGTCAATCTGATGACACAATATATGTGATTTCATATTAATGAGTGTGTGTGTGTGTTTGATGTGATTGGTAATTGTGTAAAAAAATATTTGTATGATAGAGTTGTGCGTTGAAAGATGGATGATACTTTCCCGTTGTTTAGCATGTTGGTTTGTGATTGGTTTTGGATGATAGGGGTGATATTTAGAATCTATAAATACCCAATCATTATATTTGATGTATATTATGTTATATGTGTTGGTTGTAGGCCATGAGTTTGGTTTTAGAAAATTCTTCAGCTTTCATAAAATGACATTATTTTCTTTTGGAAAAGTAATAAATACAACAATTATATCTTTTGGGCTAACCAACTTAAAGTTCTTATATGCTCACTCCAAGCCTCCTAAGTAACTAATTAAACCAGTAAGTTATCTCTCTCAAGTTATAACTTTAATTTAATGCTTTTACATTCAGGATTCAGATCACTTATTTTTATTATTATGTTTCTATCTTATTTCATGAGTATTCATTCATTTATTTTCTTTGGGTCTTATTTATTAAATAGATGGATGTTCATAGAACATAGTAAAAATAGAGTAACGGAAACAGGTAATCTGCTTCCTTACATTTACGCATATTTATAATGAAAGAGGATTACTATACAACACAAGAAAGGTTAGTCGACAAAATCAAAATTTACTTTGATTTTTCAAAATTGTACTTATTTACCTAATATGTCAAATTGATATAATCCACATCTAATATTTTGAATCACTAATTTTATATGCATACCAAAACTCATGAATGATGAGATTAAACATGATAAGATTATATATTAAGTTGTTACTTTACCGTATAACAATGGAAATTTCAAGGAACATTTTATAAATTTTCACTCGATTTGAATTAAACAATGTCTTAAATAATTCTACTTTTTCAAATGTACCTCAGTAGTGCTCCACCATAACTATTATCAAGTCATAATTTTTATAATTACTATAAAATATGATTACAATATTATTGTAAAACACTAAAACATGAATTTTCAATAATTTTATCTTGAGATTAGTTATATATACACTTAAATTAGAAATAGTTTAATTTCATTTGATATAGAAATTTAACCAACCAATATATCTGGTTGGGTCGGTCGTGCTAGGCCCAAGCCCAGACTCAAAACGGCACATGGGCCTATCGACCCATCTCTTGAAGATTGACCTAATTCTTACAGGTATTAGCCATATAAATTCATTACCTCATCATTGAAAAGGTACGATTTTCAAGAACCCTATTTTTCATTATTCACCAGCCACCAAAACTCTCACAAAACAATGACTTGAGTGTCGGAGGGGCCTACCGAAAATCAACCCCCGACGTGCCTTTATTGTTTTGCAGGTATCTCTGAACCAGAATCAACCAATCTCATGGATCCAAGTGGTAACGCCCAGCCCCACCAAAATCTGACAGAACCAATTGGCGCCCACCGTGGGGCCGGACATCAAGGCATCACATCCAGAAATACTCAGATCAGTCAGGCGGAGACGACAAATCCTGATATAGCCGCTATTGCGACACTTGCATTACAGCGAATGGGCTTGCGATTACCTGCCGCCCTTCCATCGCCGCATTCTAATCACCAGACACACCCTCCGCCCCTACACCAAAACCCTAGCATAAACGAGCTACCCCTCAACAATCACATCAGCATGATCAACCACAACAATCCCAAAACCAAGACCAAGAAGCACAAAGCGTGGCCCTAGAGGATGATGTTCGAACCGGTTCACATCCTCACATCCAATACTCCCTCAACACGAACCCTCCTACACCACAACCAACCTTCCTCACACAAAGGCAAATAGAAGAAGCGGCCGATCTATTGATTCGCCAAATCCTATAATCTCAACCAGAACAACAGCAAACCCCCGCTCGGCAGGTTGGTGTGATGGCTGACCGACACTCTGCGGAAGCCCTAGAAAAAATCGTGGACCACCGGATCAACATAGCCATGAATTCCCATCCTGGCCAACCATCAATACAATACAGCTCTCCTTTCATCCTAGAGATCTTGGATAGCCTCCCAGCGGTCGGTACTAAGATACCGACATCAGAAAAATATACTGGAAAGACCGATCCTCTCGACTATCTGCAGCATTTCCAATCGATGATGAACCTGCATTGCATTCCAGATGTCATTCAGTGTAAAGCCTTCTGCACAACCTTTCAAGAAGGAGCCCGAAGATGGTTCAACAGCTTGCCCCCGCGTTGCATAACCAGTTTTGAGGATTTTAAGCTGCTATTCCTCAACCGATTTATTACAAGTAAGCGACCACGTAAGAGCGCATTGGTAATGTCGATTGACCCAAGGAAGGAACGAGAGCTTGCGGGAGTTCATCACCCGGTTTAACAATGAAGCTGTCGAAGTCCCTGACCTTACCTGCTCGTCCATGTTGGTTGCCTTGATGAGCAATACAAGGGATGAAGAGTTCAAGAAGTCGCTGGCTCTTAATCAGCCTAAGTCTATCCAAGAGACAAGAAATAGGGCAGATAAATACATCCAGTTGGAGGAAGTGTTGAAAAGCACAAAACGTAGGGCGGATGACCACTGGCCGAGTAGTAGAGTCGATGATTCACATAAACGGCAGAAGGATCAGTCTAGCTTGAGGAAGCCGACCGATCGAAAGGACCAGAGGCGAGAATCCTTCACTCCGCTCAACAGATGATATGCGGAAGTACTGGAAGGTCATGAGAGCAGAAGGGGAATCCCTCCGAGAACCCAATAAATTGAGAACTCCTCTAAAAAAAAGGGATTCTTCTTTATATTGTCGTTTCCACAGAGATGTCGGTCATGACATGGAGGATTGCTGGGACCTAAAGACAAAAATCGAACTCCTCATCCAGAGGGGAAGGCTGGGTAGATTTATGAAATACGGTAGAAATGCCGATTGAGGTAATGAAGGCAGAAGCGGTCGGTCTGACAATTGGCAGAAACCATGGAGACAACACAACATGAATGATGGCGGAAGGCAGACCAGGAATATGGACGACCGACGCGATACGAGAGGGCAGTCCAGGGCTAGAGATGACAGAAATAGCAGACAACAGGTTGACCGACCAGTCAGGGTCATAAATATGATTTTTGGCAGTAGCGCAGCAGGGGGGTCCATCGCCAGAGGAAGGAAGCGGTATGCCAGGCAGATCGCTGATGGTCAATCAGCAACAAAAAAGCCGCAAGTTGATGAGGTGATTTTGTTTGACGAGTCTGACCTGGTTGGCATCAGTTGTCCTCATAATGACGCACTCGTGGTTACTTTGAATATGGACGGTAGTGAGGTGAATTGCGTAATGATTGACACAGGCAGCTCGGTCGACCTGTTGTACTACGATGCTTTTAAGCAGATGGAGATCCCAGAGGAACGACTACTGCAGATAGAGGGGCCAATCAAAGGGGTAACAGGAGCATCTGCCTATCCATTCGCTCTAGTCCTGTTGAACGTAAAGTTCAGAAAAAAGTCATTCCAAGTAGAGAAGAATGTTGAATTCCTAGTTGTGAAATTTGTTGGAGCCTATAATGCAATAATTGGAAGAGCTACACAAAACGCACTCAGAGCTGTCGTCTCAACCTATTATCAGGCGATGAAGTTCCCAATCTCCCATGGCATCGGTATTGTCAGAGGTCAGCAAAGGATCGCTAGGGAATGCTACTTGGCAGAGACAAGAACCCTTGAGGGAATGGTAGTGTTGGTAATCTCTCTTGATGTAAGAGCAGATGAAGAAACCGAGAGGATGAACCCCGCAGAAGAAACTCAGCGGGTCATACTGGATGAAGAAGATCAATCGAAATTCACAAATTTAGTTGTCGAACTCGAACAAGGGTTGGCCGCAGCAATCACAAGTTGCTTGGTAGAAAGCCGATCGATCTTTGCTTACGTACCGAGCAACATGCCTGGAATCTCTCGAGCGGTAAAATCTAATTCCCTGGGTATTCAAAAAAATTATAGGCCGGTCAGACAGAAGAAGCGATGTCATAGCAAGGAGCGACAAGGGGTGATCGAGAAAGAAATAGAGAAGCTGCTTGAAGCCGGGTTCATTCGGGAAGTCAAGTACCCCGAATGACTAGCTAACGTGGTATTGGTAAAGAAGAATAATGGAAAGTGGAGAATGTGCATTGATTTCACCGACCTGAGCAAAGCTTACCCAAAGGACAGTTTTCTCCTGCCCAATATTGATCAGCTGGTAGACTCCACTGCAGTGCATGAGCTCCTCAGCTTCTTGGACGCCTTCTCTGGTTATCATCAAATAAAAATGAGCCTCAAAGACGAAGAAAAAATGGCTTTCATAACTGACCAAAGCACATATTGCTACCAGGTGATGCCGTTCGGTTTGAAAAATGCAGAGGCTACTTACCAACGACTCGTCAAGGAAGTTTTTAAGAGACAGATAGGCAAAACAGTCGAGGCGTATGTGGACGAAATGGTGGTCAAAAGCAAAACAGCTGCCGAACATGTGGAGAACCTTAGAGAAGTCTTCCTGACCCTCAATAAATTCCAGATGAAGTTGAATCCCGAAAAGTGCATCTTTGGTGTAGCATCTGGAAAGTTCTTAGGATTTATGATTACTCAGCGGGGGATCGAAGTTAATCCAGAAAAGATTGAAGCTATTGTCCAAATGCCCTCACCGCGATGTTTGAAGGACGTATAGATACTGACCGGGCGGATAGTTTTTTTGAGCAAATTCGTCTCCAGGATGGGGGACAAGTGCCTCCCCTTCTTCAAAGTTTTGAGGAAGGCGGATGTGACCCAGTTCCAATGGCTGGATGAGTGCAAAAAAGCATTCCGACACTTGAAGCAATATCTGACTAGTCCACCCATCTTACAGAGCCCGGTTGAGGGGGAGAATATGATTCTTTATTTGGCAATCACAGAGGGGGCGATTAGTGCAGTTCTTGTTCGATTGGACGGTAGTGAACAATTCCCGATCTACTATGTTAGTAAAGTGCTGAACGAACTAGAAACGCAGTATGCGCCCTTTGAGAAGTTGGCTCTTTCCTTGATAATTGCGGCACGAAAACTAAGGCTCTACTTCCAGAGTCATAACATCGAGGTATGGACCGACCAACCCCTCAGGCAATGCCTCCAAAAGTCTGAGACCTCTGGGCGGTTAATAAAATGGGCAGTAGAGCTGGGGGAGTTCGGTATACACTATAAATCACGGACGACGATCAAGGCCCAAGTGTTGGTAGACTTCGTTGCAGAAATGAGTCAACTTGACTCGCAGGGTGAACAACGCCCTGCCTGGAGCCTATTTGTTGATGACTTGTCCAATGCTGAGAGATGTAGAGCAGGAGTGGTATTGATCAGCCTACACTGGGAAGAAAAGGTGGAGTATGCTTTCCGGTTAGAATTTAGAGCATCCAATAACGAGGCAGAATACGAAGCTCTAATAGCCGGCCTCTAGTTGGCAAGAGAGATGGAGGTAAAGCATTTGAAGGTGTACAGTGATAGCCAAATAGTAGTTGGTCAAGTCACTGGGCAATATGAGGCCAAGTGGAACAACATGATCAAGTATCTGGAATTGGTAAAACAGGAATTGGGTAATTTTGAGTAATACTCGATCAACAGGATAGAATGGACACAAAATGCTTAGGTAGACGCACTCTCCAAGATGGCTTCCTATCAAAATGCCAGGAACAACATCTTGGTCGAGCGAATCGACTAACCTAGCATCCAGAAGGCTACTGAAGTCCTTCAAGCAGATGATGAACAGTCAAGTTAGATGGAGTCGATCAAGCAGTCCCTTCTTAAGGGAACACAGCCGGCAGAAGCTTTGGAGGCCAGGAAACTAAGGGTAAAGGCGACCGAATATGTGATTCTCAATGACATTCTGTACAAGTGTTCTTATGACTGACCATTACTACATTGCTTGAATGAAGAGGAGGCAGAACGAGCAATGGCTGAAGTTCATGAAGAAATGTGCGGAAATCATTTAGGAGACAGAATGTTGACTCATAGATTGATCAGACAGGGGTATTACTGGCCGACGATGAAGAAGGATTGTCAAGGGAAAGTTAACCGATGCGTGGCCTGCCAGAAGAGTGGCAATCTGTCTCACCAGCCGACCGAGCAGCTGAAAATTGTGAGTCATCCCATTCCCTTTGCTCAATGGGGAATGGACATACTAGGTCCTTTTCCTCTTGGTCCGGGACAGAAGAAGTTTTTGATAGTAGCAGTCGAATACTTTACTAAATGGGTAGAAACGGAAGCGGTCGCCACCATCACTGAGCAGAAAATTGAAAATTTCGTACGCAAAAATATATTGAGCCATTTTGGGATGCCCATGGTTTTGGTTACAGACAATGGTCGGTAGTTTGATACCGACAAGTTCAAAGATTTCTGTGAACGACTGAAGATAAGGCTCCAGTTGACTTCAGTTGCCCATCCTCAAAGTAATGGTCTGGCGGAGAACACTAACAAGAAGATAATGAGTGCTCTGAAGAAGCGCTTAGATGGACGCAAGACTTGGGTTGACGAAGTAGATGAAGTGTTGTGGGCGTACAGAACAACCCCAAATGGGGCCACGGGTGAGACATCGTTCAGAATGACCTTCGGGGCAGAGACCTTAGTTCCAGTCAAAGTAGTACTGCATAACCAACGAGTTTCGAGTTATGAAGAAGAGAGGAATGATGAAGCCCGCAGGACGGAACTGGTACTTCTCAGCGAAGATATGGATAGGGCGGCTGCTCGTTCAGAAGCCGTTAGACAACAAACAACGAAGTTTTACAATAGAAGGGTAAGGCCGAGCGACATAAAGGTCGGTAGCTACGTTCTGCGAAAGGCTGAGGCGGCTGGAAAGCATCTTGGGAAACTCGATCAGACATGGGAAGGACCCTATCAAGTGATCAAACAAGCCAGACACGGCTCTTACATCCTGCGTGATACGAACGGAAAGATTCTACCGAGGTCCTGGAATTCTCAAAACCTGAAGACATTCTATTAATAGATAAGCTTTATTTTAGTTCTTATTTTTTGTTTATTATTGTTTATACTCTTGTACAAGCAACTTGTGGTTACCTTTTTCCTGGCCCTGTCAGTGAGATTTTTTAACTGCCCACGCCCTTGTCATCGTCAGTAAAGGGGTTTCAAATTTCTTGTCAAGAAAAATCTCACTAAATTAGGCAAGAGGAGAAAATTCTACCACCTGATCGTCGTCTACATCGCTCGGCCAGGTTGCCAAGACAGGATCTTGGAACCAGGCGATGCCAAGAGACAAAATCTTTGATCGCTCGGCCTCGACATCACTCGACCAGGTTACCAAGATAGGATCTTGAAACCAGGCAATGCCAAGAGATAAAATCTTGGATCGCTTGGCCTCGATATCGCTCGACCAGGTTGCCAAGACAGGATCTTGGAACCAAGCGATGCCAAGAGAGAAAATCTTGGATCGCTCAACCTCGACATCGCTCGGCCAGGTTGCCAAGACAGGATCTTGGAACCAGGCGATGCCAAGAGAGAAAATCTTGGATCGCTCGGCTAGGTTGCCAAGATAGGATCTTGGAGCTAGGCGATGCCAAGAGTCAAAATCTTGGATCGCTCGGCCTCACCATTGCTCGGCTAAGTTCTCTTGTCTCGGTCGACCATGACTCTTTCAAACCCTGCAACCGATAGACGCACATCGAGTGCACTCGTTCACTACCTGCTATTTGAAAAGATCGTTCAATCTTAACACAACAAACAAAGAAGGTAATGAAAAATAAAAAAGCAGGAATTCTATTTCCTTGAATTAATATTCTGGTCATAAGTCCGACCAGATGAGCTTTGAGAAGGGAAAAATCATTTTGATCCTTCGGTGGGAGAAGAAGGGCCAGCAGTCGGATCGGCAGGAGAAGACGACGGAGAGACATCCATTTCTTCATCTGAACTCAAGTCCAGCATCTTATCCGGCAAGACCTGTTTTTCCTTTTCGGCTATCTCTCTCATCTCCTCAAGTGAAAGGCCGAGCTCGGAGGGAAGCATCGGCTCGGTGTAATCCTCGAAGGAAGGACCATCTGACCAGTCAGGGAGGCAAACGCTGTGGCAGCTCCTTAAGATGAAAAGAGTCAAGTCGCAAGCAAATTCCAGACACTCCTCGTGTAAATATCGCTCTTTCCATCGCTTGATCGCTTCTCCAGCAGTTTCTTCTCGCCCTTTATTTTATCTGTCACCACCTCATAACAGTCATGGAGGGCTTTCGAACGGAGCTCCTCCTCCACTTTCGCCCTTGAGGTGGCATCGAGCACCTTTTTTTTTAGGCCCTCAATAAGGAGCTACAACAGTCGACATTCACTTTCCAGCTCGCCACTGAAAGCAATCACTCTACTCCTCTCCTCCTCCCCTGAAGCGAGTTGAGCCCTCAAAATGCTCTTCTCTTCCTCCAAAACGCTCTTCTCCTCCTCTAGTAAAGAGAGTTGAGCTCGTAAGACGTCCTGCCCCTCCTTCGCCTCTGAAAGTTCAACTCTTAAATTATTAATCTGCTCAAGAAGACCATGAACCTTCCGTTCCATTGTTTGGTTTACTTCATTGAGCTGATCGAGACGTTGATGCATCGCAGAGGCGAACGCCAAATCTCTGGCACAGCCGCGGACGAGACTAGCCATCAGCTCTTTATTGTTCAGCGTATCCAAAAACTTCTCGTCCGCAGTGAGAATAGCCTTCTAGGCAATGTGCAGAGCCACATTGATGACCCTAATCGATGCAGTCTTATCAAAACTGATCGTGGACACCCACTTTCTCCCACTGGAGGCTCGCTCTTTCCCCTTGCCCTTATCTAATCGGGACGCTTGCTCTACCCCCTTTCCCCTGTCTAATTGGCAGGACGATCGATCAATACTCCGAGCAGACTTCTTTCTTTTGAGCGGTGGTTCCATTTCTTCCTCCGAATTCGCTCGATTCTCACTCACCGGTTGGACCGGCAACGACGCTGACTCGCCAGGTCGGTCCTCAGTGGAAGGAAGGGTCAGCAATGCTGTAGATTGGTCCAACATCATTGGCTGAGCGATGTCTTCGCTGCCCTCTGTCTCCTTCCTTTGCTTCTTCACCTTCGAAGAAGATCTAGGCCCTTTGAGTTGCCTTTTGGATTTGGGAGACTGAAAGACCCAGCGAAATCCTTGACCTTCACCATGGCTGCACAATTATAGAAGCAGGTTAGAAATCGAAACTAGTACTTGTGAATACAACAGATAGAAAAACTACGAGGAATTAACCAGGAGGGGCAGTTTCTTCTTCCACCCCTCTAATTTGGGGAGGGGGATCAATTAAAAAGGCATCGGCTGATGCCCCTCCACGATACCCCAGAACAAGACCGTCGAAAGAATACCCGATCGAGCGCCTTGATCCAATCGATCACTTCACATTCCTCCCTAGAAAGGTATAGATCGACAATATCGCTCTACTGCTCGATCAGGGGATATCTCCACGGTCAGGATTCAAAGGTGGAACCTGGGGGCCTCACAAAGAAGTACTTCGTCTTTCACGCTTTGATTGATCCTGCTGTTCCAGCAGGACGATACCTCACATCCCTATACTGGAGATGAGGGATCCCAGCCCCGACGCTTGAGCTTTGGTTCATCCTCAAAAAGTCGCGCAGAATGCCGACCGACAGGGGACCGTTAATGAACCTCCAACCGTTCAGCAAAATCTGGCTCGACCCTAATTGGTAGGCGCGCCATACCTCATGAATGATCGAAGCGTAGAGAAACTTCATTCCACCGACCGAGAAAAAGCTGTCGCAAACAGCGAAGTAGCCGCCCCCACTACTATGAATCCTTTCGCCCTTGCCAGCCAGCTTAGGTCCCCAAGACGAAGGGATATTATTCTTAATAATCGACCGATTCAACTCCCTTTCGGTCATTGTCGAAGGGTCGCTCGGTGCCTTCTCAACAACTTGTCCATCCTTCTGAGCACTCACTCCGATCTCCTCATTCTCCCTTGACTCCGACGTTTCATTTCTGCCGGCTTCCGGCACCTCCACCGTTTCCGTCGCCACCCCCAACGACCCAACAACTTGTAGAGCTCTCTCGACCGCCAGTTCCTGATGAGACTCCTTCAGAACCATACTTACTTCCCCGCTAAGACTCGGGGATGCCCGTGGCGAAGGCTGGCGAGGAGGTGACTAAGGAGAGGGGGAGCCAGATTCGTTCCTAAGCCTAAGCTCTTCTCTAGGGCTAGTTGACGACATGGTTACTGGAAATCAAACTTACAGAACAAGGAAAGGAAGAAGGACGTACCTAGTTTAGAGACTGAAATTGGGGATTTGGATGACGGTGAAAAAGAAAATTTTGATAACTGCGAACAAGGAGTTGAAGGAGAGAGAAAGCAAAGATTGAAGAATTGAACACGCAGAAAGTGAAGAAGTGTGTCAATTCCGAGCATTTATAACAAGATACTGAGCGGACGTGCTGATGGAACTAGGACGCGCGACAAAATTTGAGTCATGCAAATTAGGGTTATCAGTTATCGATAGCGGCGCAGCAATTGAAAGGACGTATGTGACAGTTGCACAACGGTTATAAAGACGTTTCGTTATAAATTTTGAAAACCTGTCAGAGGACACGCGTCGTTAGTAATGATTAAATCAAATGTTGTCATACATTAAGCATTGATGTCGGACCGATCGAGCCTATCACGAGCTGTCATACACTAAGCATTGATGTCTGATCGATCGGGCCTATCACGAGCTACCCTACAGAAGAGCTGCACGATCCTTATGTACTCCTTCAACCCTTCTACTTGGTCAGACTCGAGGAGTAGGGGCTTATGGTTGGGTCGGCCGTGCTAGGCCCAAGCCCAGACTCAAAATAATGCACGGGTCGATCGGCCCATCTCTTGAGGATTGACCTAATTCCTTCAGGTATTAGCCATATAAATTCATTACCTCATCATTGAAAAGGTACGATTTTCAAGAACCCTATTTTTCATTATTCACCAGCCACCAAAACTCTCACAAAACACTGACTTGAGCGTCGGAGGGGCCTACCTTAAATCAACCGCCGGCGTGCCTTTAATGTTTTGCAGGTATCTCTGAACCAGAATCAACCAATCTCATGGATCCAAGTGGTAGCGCCTAGCTCCACCAAAATTTGACAGAACCAATGTCTATATGAACTATTTGAGCACATTCATTTGATATCTTTAAAGCCAGTATTGCTATAATATAATATAAGGATACTCAACCTTAAAGTGCTTAATATTTTGGAATTTTCAATTTAGTGTCAAAGCTTTTAAGTTTTTCAATTAAGTAACCAACCTTTTAAAACCTTAACAATTTAGTTTAAAACTTAGTTTTTGTTGATGTGGCTAATAGATGGACATACATATGATATTTAGTAGACATACTACGTCATCTAAAATAACCTTCTGAACTAAATTATTAAGATTTTAAAAAGGTTGATCATTCAATTAAAAATTTTAAAAGTTTGGACACTAAATTAAAAAAAGTCTTAAAAGATTAAACACTTTGAATATATTATCCCTATAATCTACCATATATTTCTTCCTTTATTAAGACCTTTTTACCACGTGTAATCTCTTTAGCTTCAATTGCAAGTAACCCTTACACCTTATAATAAAGTCTAAGCAGTCAAATGGAATAAATTTGATGTAACTTTGGGTACATCATTGATTGACATTTTATGAGTTTCAATTATGAAATAACCGCAAATGCATGATATAGTTGTACCTAGTATCGACAAATACAGGTCAACCCCACAAGGACTATGAGCACTATTAATTACTTTTATCTTATTATCTAGTTTATATATATGGATTTGGATTTTTAATTTAAAGAAAATAAAAAGTAAAAAAAGTAAAATAAATGAGCAGCAAGATTGAATTAAAGAATTAAGCACTTAGTAAACTATCGATACCAGAAAATTAGTATCTAGGTTTCGAATATCCCTAAAACCCTTAACAGATTGAACTTTTGTTATTCAATTGTTTATTGATTTATTAGACCGTGGAGATTCCTATAGAATACTAATAACCGACCTTGAATCTAATGACAACTAATCCTAATGTTTTTAATTGAATTACTCGGGTTAAAGTTTACAGAATTGCTTTACCAACTTGTGAATCCTTATATTAGGTTTGACCCTAATTTGGAAGATTTATGTCATCCTATCTCTAGGGTTGTAATCAATTCCTTCTAATTACAATAGATCTATTCATAAACAAGATTTCTCAATCTCTATGTATGAAATAAGGTAATCTAATATTTTGGATCTATTAAAATATAAATAAAACACATAATTATATCACAATATAACAATCAAACCAATTGTATTAATAAAATAATCAAAACATATTAAAGTATAAACATAGGGTTCATCTAGCCTAAACACTAACAAGATGTTTAGTTACACATGATAAAACATGAAATCAAACATAAATTGAAAGAAAAAGGAATAGAAAATAAAGGGTTTATAATTCTAAATCTCCTTTTCAATTCTATCGAATGTTCTTGCAAGGTATGTGTTTGATCTTGTATTCCTATTGATCTTTTGATGGTTTCTTCTTGTCTTCCACTTTTTTAGGTCAAAATTGATCCTTGAAAACAATCTCCACGTCTAGAATCGCCTCCTAATGTCTACTTTTTCCTTTATCCTTTTGCCTCCAAATATGTCCTTTTATAGTCAATTTTAGGGTTTTGGAAAGATACATAAGCTGATGCATGGTCATGCATCAAACTGTGCATAACTCAAAATACCTAGAATTTGTAAATCTACACGGCTTGAGAGAAGTGCACGATTGCATGCCCGTGCATCCCTTATGTGTTTGAATCTTCATTTTATGTCATATATTTATCTGAAATTTTCTCCTTTAAGTCCATGAAGGCAATTATACTTTGTAAACACATTTAGAGCAAATTAAGTACCAAATATACGATAAAATGATAAAATATCAAGCAAATATACATGGGTATAAATATCATTAATTATGCATCTATCAATCACTCAGCATACAAAGTATTTTTCAATTATTTTTCACCTAAGTATCGTCTATCTTAATTTTTCATTAATACCAATCACCTTTAATGTGTCTCTTACCAATTTATTCTTGACCCTATCTCTTCTGAAAATGTTACACATCTAATGGAGCATTCTCATCTCTTTTACCATAAGCTTATTACTATGCACTTATTTGATAGGTCAACACTCTACCCCATGTAGCATGAACAGCCTAATCGCTAAGCGATAAAATTTACTTTTGAACTTAAATAGTCTTTTTTTTAACATAAAACTCCTAATGCACTTCTCCATTTAAGATGATGAGTTCTAGAGTACCGTCAATTGTTTTTTATACTTTCATCTATTATGCTTTCATCTAACTTGATAGTATATTATCATAATTTTTGGCTCAAAATGTATTGACAACATCAGTACAATTGGAGATTGATATCCACTGACTATAAATGAACCAAAATAATCTCACGTTTTGTATTTAGTATAAATGAATTTAAAGGTTGACCAATAGCTACATAAATACATTTTACATTGTACAAACTATAATTGCAATTTTGTTTCCAAATGTTTCTTGAGATATACAATGAAACGAGTGTGGTTAGTTTAATTTTACAATTTGGTTGTGATCTTTCAAGTATGTATGGGATATATTGCGGTTTACAAAGAAAGTTGAAGTTGAAATTGAAGAAAACAGTATTACTATAACAAATTAATATCTTCTTTTTGGAGTCTTAGATACTCTGCTTAATTAATTTGTCTATGTTAACAAACAAGTATGGAATCATATATGTATAAAGACTAGATAGATAAAGGAATATATAAGATTTTCGCGGTTAAACAAATATGCCGATGTACAATAAAATCCACTTTCTTTTGTTACTAATCTCAGTGTAATACAATTCTACTTATACTTAATATTATTCTTACAAAAATTTAAATAAAAATCCTTTATTTCCTACTCTAATAACAAAATCTTTATTACTATATAAGATCTCTATTAAAATATGTACTTAATTAAGATTATTTTCCTTTGACATTGCCATGTTATGCTTGTGATTACATGTATATAATGTTTTGATACCTTTTACATTCACAATTGGATGACTTTCACATTCAACAACAACCTTTAGTTATTTATTTTCCATTATATTAAGTGAGTTGTAGAATTTCTCTTGCTATATATTATTATATTTTAAATTTTAATAACACAAGCTCTTAGTTTTATGATAGCGATAACATATAAGTTAATTGCATATGTTTTTAGATTCCATAATTACTCCTAAGCATTTTGATTTACATCTAGTTAAAATAAAACCATAATTAATAAGCTTACTACTATTAGGATACCTTATGTCTATTTCTTTAAAACAATCTACTAAAATTTAGAGTGGCCTATTATGTCACAATGAATTTTTTTACTATGTATTAGGCATCATAAAGCATCATAATTTATTATGTCACAATAAAATTTTCTTGGTTGCTAACATAATCTATACTATATATGTTACTTTAATGAACAATTATTTATCCATGGAAAGGAGAGAGGCATTGGATGACTTCTCCCATATATAGTGATAAATATATGTGTAGTTGATCATTTTCTTAAAAAGCTTTTTTGAAGTGGCTAAAAGGAATGAAATTTCTTGTCTTTGCAAGAAAGTTTTGCAATGATTATTAGTATATAAGAAATAATGTATATGATCTTGTAATTGTTGACGGATTTACTCCAGGATATGATGGTTGGGAATTTAACGATAGATTAATTAATGCAAGTATTTTTATGGATGATACTAATGAATTTGATTGAATGTTTATGCATGATAATATAGATAGAATATTACATGATACCTTTAGAGATATAGATGAAGGTACCAATAGTTGTTCAAGAGATTGTAATGGTTCAAATGTTGATGCTAAGAAGTTTTTTAGGTTGGTTGAAGAAAGAAAACAAGAACCATGTACCAGTTGTCAAAGTTTTTCTAAACTTTCTTTCACCATTTGACTTTATCTTTTTAAGCGTACTCATGCAATTAGTAAAGCAACTTATACTGTAATTAGAAAGTAAAGAATGAACTTTAAAGATTGTTGAGATGTATGAAGAAGTCAAAAGTACAGAGTAAAGGGAAAGCATTTTAAACAATATGCTCCAGAAGAAGAATCACCAATGGTCCCAGCTGCAAATGTAAAGAAGTCTTCGAGAGTCTCATTTCTAAATAGAACCATCAAATATGAACGTATGATAATTATTAGTACTTTTAAAATTTTAGTAGGCTCCACGCAAATTTTTTTTAATTCACAAAGTATTTTAGAAAGATTATAATTTTAGTAAAACATTTTTAAGCCATTTATTTTTAAACTAATTCTTACTTAATCAAGTAGATCTTTTGTGAAAGGAAAAATTTTGATATCAAATTTTAAATAACTGCATATATAAAGATAGTTCGAACTCGCAACCTCACTTAAATAAAAATAACACTTACCTACTCACACGATGTTACACATATTTAATACGTGCATCGGGAAACTTATAACAAAATAATAAAATCAAATGTGGAATCATCACCCAACAGTCCAATAATCGAAATTTGTCATTTCCTACTTTATTTCCAGCGCAGAGCAAAGCTTTCCTGAAATACAAGGTCATTCCTTTCTCAACTCTAGATTTTTATGCTACAAACATAGCAAATAGCCACGCACAAGCGAAGCCATGGCAACCATGTCAATGATCAAGATGATGAGCGTGACACCTTCTTCACAACAATCAGTTTCCAGTAGCACTCCATCTTCATCTCCGCCTTCCACTTCTCTCCCCATCCGTACAATTCCTGGATCATACGGTTGGCCGTTGCTCGGACCCATCTCAGATCGTCTCGACTACTTCTGGTTCCAGGGTCCGGAGACCTTCTTCAGGAAACGCATTGACAAGCACAAGTCCACCGTGTTTCGGACCAACGTCCCTCCGTCTTTCCCTTTCTTTTCGGGGGTAAATCCCAACGTTGTGACCGTGCTTGACTGCAAGTCTTTTGCTCATCTCTTTAATATGGAAATTGTGGAGAAAACCGATGTTCTTGTGGGAGATTTCATGCCCAGCGTTAAGTTCACTGGGAACGTCAGGACCTGTGCTTATCTTGATACATCTGAGCCTCAACATGCTAAGGTTTGTGATTTTTCTTTTCTGGTGATGCATTTCCTTTGCTTCGTCCTTCCAATTAATGACTTCTGTTTACATTTTATACTTTTAATTATATCCTCTCCTACTTCGTTTCCGTTCGAGATCTCTTCTTTGTTTGTTGTCGTTTTCTTCTCTTCCAGTGATAGGTGGGGTTTAGGGGTTTAATTCGTTTAAATTTGTTTGGCAACGACGAAATGAAAGCTTATCGGATCATACGGTTTAACACTAAAACAGGAAAAGAGAGATCTGAGCAACCAATTGGAAAAGCAAAAAAGAAGAGAAAATGAAACTCAAGATTCTGGATTTTCTGCTTAAAATGTATAGTTTAAAGTGATAATAAGCTCCTCGAGTTTGGAACTTGGGAGCCATGAAGTCAAATTCCTTTTGAAGCAGAAGCTGATATTTTATTTTGCAATTCGTAAGTAACGGTTGGAACCTGGATTGAAGGACAGCTTTGTCTATGTACTGTTTCGGTTGACTCGTGAGATATTTTCATGGCCCGGATAGACAGTGAAAAGATGTAGCTATCTAGCTCTTAGAAATGAATGGTCGAAGTCCAACACTCTGGATCGATGTCTTCCGCATATCCTTGCTTTTTATGGTAATGGTACCATATCCGGAGTTCACGTCTAATATTACGGTATTAGAGTGTATTTTATTGTGTCTAATAAATTTCAGTTATTTATTTATGTGAATTGTAAGTCTTGCATGAATCCCGCAAAATAAATGATTGAAATTTTATGAAATAAAATAAGACAGAATAATATTAGACAGAGAATCTTATTTTCCTTATCTGACATCCTTGAAATTTTATGAGATAAAATAAGACAGAATAATATTAGACAGAGAATCTTATTTTCGTTATCTGACATCCTTGTAAGAATAGATCACCATTGTATATTATTACTGTCCTTGACAAAAAAACAAGTGTAAATAGTTTAATAATTAGTGTCTTAATTCGAAAAACCAGTGGAACTACGGTAGGCTTGATGTGATCAATCTAGACTCTTATAACGTAATTGTGATAAATACTGATCAGAAGGACCGCGACTCTTGTTGTTGGAGTTGGAACAGGTTAAAGGTTTTGCCTTGGACATCCTGAAACGAAGCTCCAAGGTCTGGCTCACTGAGCTGCTTGCCAGCCTCGACACATTATGGGGTACTATTGACAAGGAAGTCTCTGAAAATGGCAGCGCAACATACTTGATTCCTCTTCAGAAGTGCATATTCACGTTCCTGACAAAGGCCTTAATCGGCGCCGACCCGGCGAAGTCGCCGACAATAGCAAAGTCTGGCTACGCCATGTTGGACAGGTGGCTCGCTCTGCAGCTCCTCCCCACTATCAAAATCGGTGTCCTGCAGCCCCTAGAAGAGATCTTCCTCCATTCTTTTTCGTACCCTTCTTTCCTCGTTAGTGGAGACTACAAGCAGCTCTACGACTTCGTCAAAACTGAAGGTACACATGTATATATAAATCCATTCTGGGAATAACATACAACGGTCCAACAAAACATTTGTGTGTTTTAAAAATACAGGGAGAGAAGTGCTAAAGCGAGGTCAGACCGAGTTCGGACTGAGTCAAGAGGAGACCATACACAACCTGCTATTTGTACTTGGTTTCAACGCATACGGTGGGTTCTCCATATTTCTACCCACCCTAATAAACGCGATAGCAAGCGATACAACGGGTTTACAAGACAAGTTACGTGTTGAGGCTAGACAAAATGGCGGTCCGACTTTAACTTTCGACTCGGTCAAAGAAATGCCGCTGGTTCAATCCGTTGTTTATGAGACTCTTCGTCTCAACCCACCGGTTCCACTGCAGTACGCACGAGCTAGGAAGGATTTCACTCTCTCTTCACACGACTCCGCTTATGATATCAAAAAGGGCGAGTTGCTTTGCGGGTACCAGCCTTTGGTCATGCAAGACCCCAACGTTTTTGAAGAGCCGAAGAGCTTTAAGCCGGACCGGTTCACGGGTGAGGGGAAAGAGTTACTGAATTACTTGTTCTGGTCAAATGGGCCACAGACCGGTTCACCGACTGAGTCAAACAAGCAGTGTGCGGCCAAGGACACGGTGACTCTCACTGCCTCCGTGCTTGTGGCCTATTTGTTCAGGAGATACGATTCTATCACAGGCACTGCTACTTCAATCACGGCCCTTAAAAGGGCTGACTGATGAGACGATATATTGTTACTCTTTTGAAACAACTGATAAATTATATATTATGATGGTGAGAAACAACTTCTCTATAATTATCACCGTTGGGCTAACGTAGACCTTCCGTCGCTTTATTACCGTTGGGCTGAGGATGAATGAAATTTCATATAATGAAATAGGCACAAAATAATAGGAACAGGAACAGATGATGATCTGTCTGTCATTAAGCTCCGGTTTTACAAGAGAATCAAAATGAATCATGGAAGATGGTTTCGACGAAAAAGAAAAAGGAAAAAAAGGTTACAAGTTCTGCACCGCCGGTGTAGTTGGCGAACACAGAAGTTTATGCCTTTTGAGTCAGGCTTGGATGATTCAAAAGGCTGTCACAGTTAAAAAGGCCATAAAAAAGGAACAAGCAAGAAAAATTACATATCATACACTGAACTTCCATTTCAAATCAGTATCTAAAGGCCTTGCACGTGTAAACAAGATCTTGATATAGTATAAATCCTTACTATACAGCCTGGACGTTCCCCTGAGACTGGACTTGAGACTTGGTAACTTCTTTCCACCCTTTTCGGCGTGCCCTTTGCTCCCAGGTTTCTGTCAATCTCTTTTGTGCCGCTAAAGCCGTTTCGGCTTTCTCCCTTGCTTCTTCACAGGTTTCCATCCCTGAGTTGCATTTGTCTGCCTCCTTTTGATATTGGGATGTCATTTTCTTAGCCTCAAGCAGAGCCATGTCAGCACGCTGTTGACTTTCCAACGATTCAGCTTCCCTCATCTTCAATTCCTCAGTCAGTAGCTCCGCAAAATTCTTTTCTGCATCTTCACTCACTTCAGGGTCATGCTTCGCACAATCTGCAAAAAATGTAACAACTGAAATAAAAACCTTGGTAACATCTTATAGATTCTTGCTAGTGCATGTGGAACTAATAAAATTACACAACTAGGCCATGAGAAGCTTGAAGACTAGGACTGGTACTCATGTATGGTACATTGGTGTCATTCGTTTGTATTCATTTCAATTGTCCTTAAGCTAGGGCTAAGCACCAATGAGTCACATTTTATCTTCTTTATGGCATGTTAAGGTTCACAATAACAGTAAGTTCAATATCGTTATCAGAAGAATATTCCAACCATGTACATCATATTGGAAGAAACATGCAAACAGTTTCGTTAATACAGCTACCCCTTGAAGTCACTATGTGGTGACTAATTTCCATACAAACTCTTGCTCAAAATAGATCTGAGCAGAAAAATGGATGATTCAGTGGAATAGTCAGTATCAAAATAGACGAACAGATTCATTCGCCTAACCACAAACCAAAGAAGAAGCATGCACCGGTAACCAGGTAATTATAATATGCACAGTCAAAGTAAAGCATATTAGGGATGGAGACAAACCTCCAAAAGAAGCATTGCTCAATGCTGCAAGACAAAAAAGAAAAAGAACAGAAACTTAGTATATATACATCAAGATAATCAAAGTTATCACTAATGACAGAAGAGTTAAATTCCGATAAATCCACTGTAAAACTAAGGTACATAACTTTGTCATACGTATGACTACGATGGAGCAATGAATGAGAGAGACTGACAGAACGAGGAATGAGTGATGAAGCTGCAGCCCACATTGTTTTCCACATTATGTGGATCAAAAATTCAAGGATGTTTTCAAGTTTTTGAATCGATTAAATAAGTCTTATTCTCATCAGACTTCACAAGTCTTATCGACGAAACCCTTTCCTACCTTGAAAGTAGCGCATAATATGGTAATAAGAGATGAGTCTAGGAAACTGACATAAGGTCTATCACAGCCTCTAATCGAATCATCTGCTTTAGCATCTTTTGGTGAATAGAATAAGAAGGGTAAATCAGAAATTATGTGCAGTCATTGCGGGAAGAAGGGACATAAAAGGAAAATGCTACAGAATAACTGGTTTTTCCTCCTGACTTCAAATTTAGCAAATCAAAACGACAAGGAAAAACACTTGTAATTGCAGTTAGCTCAGATGGAAATGATGCTGCAAACAACAAAGATAGTGACTCATCTCAAATACAAGAAACTTTTCAAATGACACTAACCATAAGTTTCATATACCGATTGCCTCATGAAGATAAAATAGTTGGGGAGAGTGGAATAAAGTGTATAGTTCAGAAAACACTCAAACTATATGAAACTTAACAAAGAAATCAAAAAGATAAATCAATGGAAACACCATGCGCAAACTCGTCTTAATCAGTCACCGCAACGTTTCCTCTTTCCTTCAACATCAGTCTATACATCTAATACGCAATATAGTAAAGTAAAGCAATTAATAAAAGACAGAAAACAAGTAGTGCTTCCCAATTAATACTTTCCTAAGATTCACACTTGATCACGCCCCAAAATTTTATTATCAGCGAATAAACTCTTAGATTTGACTCAACATAGGCTTCTTCTTTTTTCCCCCTTTTTGTGAACTTGAGACCCATCATCCCCTGAAGTGAGCACTGCAAGATCTCCACAACTTGAAAATAAATGGAGGAAGATACCCATCCAAGATTTAACCAAAACCCCGTATCACGAATCTATTCGTTCCCTAGATCTGCTTCTGCTATCAATCCCGCATGATCAGTAAAAGAAGATAAATAGACAACAACCCATAAACAGCAGCTGGGAACAACTAGCTAAATTAAGCACGAACTTATGCAAATCAAAGAAGAAGCGAGATGAGATCCGGGCAGATCTAGGTAGAGAAGAGATAAGAATAGAGGGAACCTGAAGGGATGGATAGAAGAGGATGAGAGGAGCAATCGCAGACGCAAGAGCAGGAGGCAGAGGAGTGGCTAACGGCGGCCAGGACTTCCTTGAAGTGCCAGTAAAGAGGCGGACCAATTATGTATGTACCTATGCACACTGCGATCACGCCCAGTGCCACCTTCACCACCACCGCCGTCGTCGCCATTATGGGAACTAGTAAAACCACTCTTTACTCTTCAATTATTACAAAGACGAGAAGCACGAAATGATATGAGAGACCAGACACTACTAATTAGTAGTAACTACACGTTTTGTTCCCGGTCTCTTTTTCCCCTCCCTTCTTCGTTCTTCAGTTGCCCTTTGGATGAAACTGGAAGTGGGAATGGTAAATAAGTGCTGTAATGTGTGAAACATTATTTGGAAGGTTAAATGGGATGTATAATAAATAATTATTATATTTCTCATATTAAATAGTGTAATGTTATGATTTTAAAATAAAAATTATTTCTAATTAAAAAGTTTCGGTTTAAGTTATAATTGTAACAAATAATTTTAATATATTTTTATTAATTATATAATGCATTTTATTCTATGCTATTATATGTGATTTATAATTTAAAATAACTTATTTATAATTCTATTTATATAAAAATATATACAAATAATTAAAGAATAATTTTTATATATTTTATATTTTCATTAATAAAATTTTATTAAATTTCTTTATTTGATTATTATATACAATTTATTATTAATAATATAAAATATTATTATTAGGGTAAGGAGAAATAATATAGAAATATTATTAATAATATACCATTTTGTGTACTATAATAAATGAGTATGTAGAAAAGGAGGTTGAATTAGAATAAATAATTGGTATTAAGAAAAATTATTGAGGGTATATTACGTAGTATGTATTTATTAGATATGGTTCATTTGATTTGGCGAAAATTGGCATTGTCGTTTGAATCCATGGAGTTAATGCTTCTCACGAGAGCTCGGCGAAGATTCTGCAAAAACAAAGAAAGCGGCGTCGGGGTTGTTTACCGATAAGCCTCCAATGCTCAAGTTAGTCTTTTGTGAGGTAAGATCGTAAGAGAAAACTAGGGTTATGATCGCGTCACTCTATTATGGTAGAGTTATCCTTATATATGGAAGCGGATCTTTAAGTTTAAGTCTTTACGTGTCGTAGGAAACTTCCACTGCAAATGGGCCGCGGATCGTGGTGGGCACAAACTGGCATGGCCAAATAGGTATGAGGCGATATTTGAAAGATGGACCGATCATTTACGGGTCGTTATGGTGAGTTCGAGCCAAGCCGACCGGCGGCAGACCATAAGCCCCCTCCTCGAGTGCGAGCAAAGAAAAGGGTCGAAGGGTATGTAAAGAATCTTAGCTCGTCCGTAAGATAGCTCATAATAGGCTCGATCGATTGGGCATTGTGGGTAGTACATGATTGCTCGTGCTAGGATCGAGCGGTTGAGTGTTCCGATCGATCGGCATCGGCACCTATTGCGTGACAGCTCGTATCAAGCGAACACCTGTGCTGAGCGCGTGAGGATACTTTATTTAATTATTATCGGCGGCGTGCCTCGGCGGATTTTGAGAATCTGAAGCGAATCGTCCTTATGCAGTTATACGGTTATCACGTATGTCCTTTCAATTCTTGCGTCGCTCGGTTTGAACAAACCTAATTCATCTCGATTCAGATTACGCCGTATATACGAGCTTGGCTCGAATTTGCTCCTTGTGTCGAGCTTTGATTGGGGCTTCCTTATTGGGTCTTATAAGTACTCGGTCGATGGATTGCGATTTCTTTACATTTGCTTTCGTTCTCCGACTTTCATCCTACTTTCTTCTGTATTTTCTTGCCCACAGTCTCTGGAGTTTTCTTTCAACCGCCGTCCAATTTTCTAACCTTAAATCACCGAATAGGTACGTCCTTTTCTCTCGTCTCCTCCTCTAAAGTTTCTCAAAAGTTTGCTCTTAGTAAGCATGTCGTGGCTAGTTCTAGAAGTGTGGTAAGAGGTCTGAAGAAGTCTCTGAGAGAACGGAAGGATGGGTTGGTGGTGGAGGAGCCAGAGATAAATCGACGATGACGCGGCGGACCTAAAGCAGTCGATCATTAGGAATAATATCCTATGTCACAGGGGCTAGGTTGGCCTTGGAGCATGAACAAATCCACAGCAATCTAAGTGGGTATTTTGCCATTTCTGATAGTTTCTTTTCGATTGGTGGCATGAGGTTTCCGTATGCCCCTATTATTCACGAGGTGTGTGTTGATTTCGATTGATCTTGAGGCGATTCCTCCGAGCAGTTTGGAGGTTCATTAATGGCCTGGCGTTGTTGTGCCTTCAATTCGGCCATTTGCCCTCGGTTGGGATCCTACATCATTTTTTGAGGATGAACCAGAGTCTGAGCTCTGGGGCAGGGATCCCTTCTCTGCAGGACCGAGATGCCCGATATCTCCCGGCCGGAACACGAAAATCTCCGCTTGGCGGACGAAGTATTTCTTTGTGAAACCCCCAGGATCCTCCTTCGAGTGCCAGCCATGGAGGTGTCCTTTAGCCGAGCAGTGGAACGACATGTCGAGCGTGTCTCTTAGTAGAGAGGAGTTGGAGGTGATCGGTCGCATAAAGGGGCTTGGTCGATACGACTTTGCTCGACTCATTCTGGGGTATCGTGGGGGGGCCTCGGCTGATTCCTTTCTACTCGACCCCCCGCCACAAATTAGCGGGCTAGGAGAGGAAACCGCCCCATTTGGTTGACCCCTCGTGGTTGAATTATTTGTTATATTTTTAAGTATTGGTTTTGCTTTCTGACCTGTTTTATTATTGTGCAACCATGGTGAGGGTAGAAGATTTTGCCGGGTCATCCCCTCCCTCAAAATCCAAAAGGCAGGCCAAGGGGAAGAAAAAGAGGAAGGAGGCAGAGACCGGTGAAGGCGCCGCTCTGCCAGTGGAGCCAAGCTATTCTACAGTGTTGCTGGCCCCTCCGCCCGTTGAAGACCGTCCTGTCGTGTCGGCGTCATTGGCGATCGTGCCAGTGAGTGCGGGCCGAGCGGGAGGGGAAGAGGAGGAGGAGGAGGTGGTGGAGCTACCTCTTAAGAGGAAGAGGATTGTTCGGCTTGCTGACCTACCGTCCGGCCCGTCGGGTCAAGGCAGGAAGGAGAAGGAGAAAGGAAGCAAGGGGAAGAGAGCAGCGAAGAGAACCGACAAGTGGGAGCCTGCGATCAGCTTGGCCAAAACTACATTGATTGGGGACCTCGATGTGTCCCTTCACATTGCTAAGAGGGTCACTCCCCTCGTAGTCGAGGAGCTCTTGGACTCGATGAGCAATCTGGAGCTGGGGCCCCGTCTCATCCGTAGCTGTGTGAGAAGCTCGATGGGATCAATCGATCGCAAGATCGAGAAGTCCACGATGTCCTCGAACAGGTGAAAACTTTGAGGGGCGAGCTTTCGGAGGCTAAGGAAGAGAGAGACGTCTTCCAGGCTCAACTCTCTTCCTTGGAGGAGGAGAAGAAATCTTGGGAGGAGGCAAGGAGCGTTCTACAATCTCAACTTGCCACTGGGGAGGAGGAGAGGAGCCGATTGATTGCGGCGAAGGACGAGTTGTTAAGGGAGTGTGAAGGCCTGAAGAAGGTGGCGGAGACGGAGCAGGAGCGCAGTAAGAAGTTCCTCCATGATTGTCATGCAGCGATGGAGGGTAAACACAGGACCGAAGATATGTTGAGGGAGTTGCGATGTTCCATCAAGAAGCAGAGGGTCGAGGTGATAAAGCGGTGGAAAAAGCGATTCCTACATGGGGAGTGCTTGGAGTTCGCCTGTGACTTGACCCTCTCAGTCCTGAAGAGGTGCCATGAGGTTTACGTTCCTGACGGGTCGGAGTGTCCTTCTTTCGAGGATTCTGTTGAGCCTTTGCTTCCATTGCTTTGGTCTTTCTTTGAAGGAATGAGGAGAGGGCGAGGAGAGCGGACTTTTATTCTGGATGAGGAGCTGGATCTTAGCTCGGAAGAAGAAGAGGATGTCTCTCCATTGTCTTCTCCTCCCGGTCCGACTGACGGCCCTTTTTCTGCCGACCTGGTTGTTGGCCCTTCCTCTCCTCTGTCCGATCCTGCTGCTGGCCCTTCCGCTCCTCCCAAAGGATCAGAGTGAATTGTTTTTCCCTTTGTAAGGCTCATCTGATCGGGCTTATGACCAGAGCTTTAATTCTGAGAAATAGAAGCTCGTTTTTCATTACCTCTTTTGCGTTAAATATTACTCTCTTCGAATAGCAGGTTGCGAGTGAGCGCACTCGATGTGCGCCGATCAGGTGAATTAGGCCGAGCGATCTGAGATTTTTTTTGGAATCCTCGCCGAGCGTTAGTCAAGGTCGATAGGTGGTTCCAAGGATCTTGTCTTGGCAACCTAGCCGATCGATGGCTCCAAGGATCTTGTCTTGGCAACCTGGTCGATCTTATAGTTGAGGCCGAGTTATGGTCCCAAGGATCTTGTCTTGGTGACCGGGTCGAGCGATAGTCGAGGTCGATCGATGGTTCCAAGGATCTTGTTTTGACAACCTGGTCGATCTATGGTCGAGGCCGAGCTATGGTCCCAAGGATCTTGTCTTGGCGACCCGACCGAGCGATAGTCGAGATCAATCGATGGTTCCAAGGATCTTGTCTTGGCAACCTGGTCGATCTAAGGTTGAAGCTGAGCTATGGTCCCAAGGATCTTGTCTTGGCGACCCGGTCGAGCGATAGTCGAGGTAGATCGATGGTTCCAAGGATCTTGTCTTGGCAACCTGGTCGATCTACGGTCGAGGCCGAGCTGTGGTCCCATGTTGTTGTCTTGGCGACCGTAGAAGCGATAGTCGAGGTCGATCGATGGTTCAAGGATCTTGTCTTGGCAACTGGTCGATCTATGGTCGGCCGAAATTTGTGGTCCCAGGATCTTGTCTTGTGACCGGCCGAAGCGATAGTCGGCGTCGATCGATGGTTCGAGGATCTTGTCTTGGCAACTGGTCGATCTATGGTCGAGGCGAGCTATGGTCCCGAGGATCTTGTCTTGGCGACCCGTGAAGCGATAGTCGATGGGATTTTCTACTCTTTGCCAAATTTAATGAAATTCCTTCGTGCCGAGAAGTCTGAAAACTCCTTTATTGATGATAATGAGGGCGTGAGCCGTTAAAAAACCTGACTGACAGGGTCAGAAAAAAGGTACCCACAGGTTGTGTACAAAAGATAGTAATAAACAAAGATTAACTAAAATAAAACTTATCTACTGGTAGAACGCCTTCAAGTTTCAAGAGTTCCAGGGCCTCGATAGAATCTTCCCGTTCTCATCGCGTAGGATGTAAGAGCCATGTCCGGCTTTCTTGATCACTTGGTAGGGTCCTTCCCACGCCTGTCCGAGCTTTCCAGGATGTTTCCCAGCCGCCTCGGCCTTTCGCATGACGTATCCGCCGACCTTTACATCACTCGGCTTTACTCTTCTGTTGTAAAACTTTGTTGCTTTCTGCCTGACGGCTTCCGAACGAGCAGCTGCCCTATCCCTGTCTTCACTGAGAAGCACGATTTTTGCTCGGCGGGCTTCATTATTCCGCTCTTCTTCATAGCTCGACACTTTTTGATTGTACAACACCATTTCTACTGAAACTAAGGCTTCTGCCCCGAAAGTCATCCTGAACGGCGTTTTCCCTGTGGCTCCATTCGGTGTGGTTCTGTACGCCCATAATACTTCGTCTAGTTCTTCTACCCAAGTCTTTCGTCCGTCTAATCGCCTCTTGAGAGCACTCATTATCTTTTTGTCAGTGTTCTTCGCGAGATCGTTGCTTTGGGGGTGAGCTACTGAACTTAACTGTAGCCTCATCTTTAGTCGATTGCAGAAATCTCTAAACTTATCGTTATCGAACTGCTGACCATTGTCTGTAACCAACACCATAGGCATCCCGAAGCGGCTTAGTATATTTTTCCTTACGAAATTCTCCACCTTATGCTTGGTAATTGTAGCGACAGCTTCCGCTTCTACCCATTTGGTGAAGTATTCCACTACCACTACCAAGAACTTCTTCTGTCCAGGATCGAGAGGGAAAGGTCCCACTATATCCATTCCCCATTGAGTAAAAGGGATAGGGTGGCTCATGATTTTCATCCTCTCAGTCGATTGATGAGATAGGCTATCGTTTTTCTGGTAAGCCTCACATCGGTTGACTTTTTCTGGCGATCTTTTCTCGTGTCGGCGGTGATACCCTTTGCGATCGATCTATGAGCCAACATTCTGCCTCCTACGTGATTTTCACACATTTCTTCGTGGACTTCGGCCATTGCTTGCTCTGCTTCTTCTTCGCTCAAGTATCGTAGCAGTGGCCAGTCATAAGATTGCTTGTATAAGGTGCCATTAATGAACGCGTATTCGGCAGTCTTTATTCTCAGTTTCTTGGCCTCCAACGTTTCTTTCGGTTGTGTTCCCTCTAGGAGGTACCGTCTGATCGGTTCCATCCAACTCGATCGACCGGTATTTACGTCAAGAACTTCCTTCGCTTTCTGGATGCTAGGTCGGTCTAGTCGCTCGACCAAAACGTTATTTTTGGCGTCTCGATTGGAAGTCATTTTGGAAAGCACATCTGCCTTAGCATTTTGAGCTCGTTCTATCCTACTGATCGAGTATTGTTCGAAGTTACTTAACTCACCTTTACCGACTCCGGTACTTGATCATCTTGCTCCCCTTGGCTTCATCTTGCTTGATGACTTTGACGAACACAACTTGGCTATCGCTGTATACCTTTAGATGTTTTACTTCCATTTCCTTGGCCAATTGGAGGTCGGCTATCAGAGCCTCGTACTCTGCTTCATTATTGGAGGCCTTGAATTCTAGTCGAAGAGCATATTCTACCTTTTCTTCTTTGTGCGGGCTGATCAATACCACTCCCGCTCCGCATCCCTCGGCATTGGACGACCCGTCAACAAATAAGCTCCAGGCAGGGGATTGCTCACCCTGCGAGTCAGGTTGACTCATTTCTGCAATGAAGTCTGCCAACACCTGTGCCTTGTTCGTCGTCCGAGGCTTATATTGTATATCGAACTCCCCCAGCTCTATCGCCTATTTTATTAGTCGACCCGAAATTTCAGACTTTTGAAGGCACTGCCTGAGGGGTTGGTCGGTCCATACCTCGATAGTATGACTATGGAAGTAAGGCCTTAGCTTCCGTGCTGTCGTTATTAAGGAGAGGGCCAGCTTTTCTATGGGCGCATACCGCATTTCTGGTCCGGTCAACACCTTGCTGATGTAGTAAATCGGGCGTTGCTCATTTCCCTCCAATCGAACAAGGACTGCGTTGATCGAGCCCTCCTTGACTGGCAAGTATAAAATCAGATTCTCCCCCTGAACTGGGCTTTGCAGGATTGGTGGGCTAGACAGATATTACTTTAAGTGTTGAAATGCACTTTCGCATTCATCTGGCCACTGGAACTGGGTCACATCTGCTTTCTTTAAAATTTTGAAAAACGGGAGGCACTTGTCCCCCTTCCTGGAAACGAATCTGCTCAGAGAGACTATCCGATCGGTCAATATCTGCACATCTTTCAAGCATCGCGGCGAAGGCATTTGGACGATGGCTTCGATTTTCTCTGGATTAACTTCAATCCCTCGCTGAGTAATCATAAACTCCAAGAATTTTCCGGATGCCACACCAAAGACGCATTTTTTCGGATTCAGCTTCATCTGAAATTTGTTAAGGGTCTGGAAGACTTCTTTGAGATCTTCCACATACGTCGCGGCCGTCTTACTTTTGACCACCATATCATCCACATAGGCCTCGACTGATCGACCGATCTGTTTCTTAAAAACTTCCATGACGAGCCACTAATAGGTGGTCCCCGCATTCTTCAAGCCGAAAGGCATTACTTGGTAGCAATATGTGCCTTGGTCAGTTATAAAGGCGGTCTTCTCTTCGTCTCCGAGACTCATTTGAATATGATGGTAGCCTAAGAAGGCATCCAAGAAGCTGAGGAGTTCATGCCCCGACGTGGAGTCTACCAGCTGATCGATTTTGGGCAGAGGAAAACTGTCTTTTGGGCACGCTTTGTTTAAATCAGTGAAGTCAATACACATTCTCCACTTTCCGTTTTTCTTCTTTACGAGTACGACGTTGGCCAACCATTCCAAGTATTTGACTTCCCGAATGAACCCAGTACTGAGTAGCTTTTCTATTTCCTTCTCAATCACCTCCTGGCGCTCTCTGCTTTGCCATCGCTTCTTCTGTCTATTTGGCTTGTAATCCTGTCGAATACCGAGGGAGTGCGATGCGACTGATCGAGAAATTCCAGGCATGTCGCTCGGTACCCTAGCGAAGACCGATCTATTTTCTACCAAGCAGTCTGTGATTTCTTTAACTAGGCCCTTCTAAAGCTCGGAACTTAGAATTGTGAACTTGGAGCGGTCGGCCTCATCCAATATGACCCGTTGCGTTTCTTCCACGAGGTTCATCCTCTTCGTCTCCTCGTCGGCTCTCACGTCAAGAGAGTTCGTCAGGACTACCGCCCCGTCTAATATTTTTGTTTCCACTAAGTAACATTCCTAAGCAATTCTCTGCTGACCCCTGACAATACCAATTCCGTGGGACGTTGGAAACATCATTGCTTGGTAGTAGGTGGAGACAACAGCTCTAAGGGCGTTTTGAGTGGCTTGCCCAATTATCGCATTGTACGCCCCTTGAAACTTTACAACCAGGAACTCAACGTCCTTCTCTATTTGATACGGCTTTTGTCCGAACTTCACTTTCAAATAGACTCGGGCAAACGGGTAGGCTGATGCTCCAGTTATCCCTTTGATAGGTCCTTCTATAGGCAGTAGTCGATCTTCTGGTATCTCAATCTGCTTGAAAGCGTCATAATACAATAGGTCGACCGAGCTGCCCGTGTCAATCATTACCCGCTTCACCTCGTTGCCGTCCGTGTTCAGATTTGCTACGAGCGCGTCATCATGGGGACAACTAACACTGTCAAAGTCAGACTCGTCGAACGATATCATCCCATCGTTCTGCCTCTTTCTTTTGGCTGACAAGTCTTCGCCGACCTGCCTGGCATACCTCTTTCTTCCTTTAGCAGTGGATCCTCCTGCTGTATTTCTACCAAAAATCATGTTAATGCTGGTCGGTCATCATGTTGTCCAGTGTTCCTATCGCCTCTTGCCTTGGACTGTCCTCTCGCATTGCATCGATCGTCAGTGTTCGCATTCTGCCTCCCTCCATTCCTATCGTTTCGCCTCCAAGGCTGTCGCTAGTCATCGGGTTGACCGGTCTTATGCTCGTTATCCCGATCGGCATTTTATCCGTGCTTCAGATATCGACCCAGCCTTCCCCTCCGGATAAGGAATTCGATTTCTCTTTTCAATTGCCAGCAATCTTCCGTGTCATGACCGATGTCTCTGTGAAAACAGCAATATAAATCCGGGTCCCTATCCTTGGAGGGAGTCTTCATCTTATTGGGTTCTCGGAGAGGTTCTCCATCTGTTCTCATGGCCGCCAGTACTTCCGCATACCGTCTGTTGAGCGGGGTGAACTCCCGTCTGTGTCCCGGTCGATCGGTGGGTTTTCTCCAGCTCGACTGGCCCTTCTACCGCTTGTGTGAACCATCCGCTCTGTCATTTAGCGAACGATCCTCCGTCCTACGCTTCGTATTTTTCAATACTTCTTCGAGCTAGATGTACTTGTCCGCCCTGTTTCTTATTTCCTGGATAGATCGGGGCTGGTCGAGGGCCAATGACTTTTTGAACTCCGCATCCCTCGTGTTGCTCATAAGTGCTGCCAACATGACCGAGCAAGTGAGGTCGGGGACCTCGACCGCTTCATTATTGAACCGAATGATGACCTCCCGCAAGCTTTCGTTCCTTCCTTAGGTCAATTGCATCACTTCTAGTGCGGTCTTCTGTGGTCGCTTACTTGTGGCGAATTGATTGAGGAAAGCAGCCTAAAACCCTCAAAGCAAGTAATGCAACACGGGGTAAACTATTGAACCATCGTCGGGCTCCTTCTTGAAAAGTGCAAAAACCTTACCTTTGAATGGCGTCGGGGAATACGATGTAAGTTCATTATCATTGGAAGTCTTGCAAATAGTCTAGGGATCGGTCTTCCAGTGTACTTTTCAGGCGTTGGTATTTTGGTCTTCGGCCACGGAGGCTATCCAAGATCGCGGAGTAAAGGAGAGCTATATTGAATTTGTTGGGACGATCCGAAGGAAGCTCATGGCTGCATTGATCCGATCGTCCACGATTTTTCTAGGGCTTTAGCAGGGTGGTGATCGGTTGTCATACTAGTCTGCCGTCTGAGGCAGCTGCTTTGATTATATCGGTGAGGCGTAAAATCTGCAAATCAACATATCAGTCGCTTCCTCAATCTGTTTTCGTGAGGGAAGTGTGCACGGGCGCAGGAGGATCTGCATCTGAGAGGTGCTGGAGATTCGGGCGCATGTTGGTTCCAGCGTTATCTTCCAAGGCTACGCTCTGTTCTTCTTATTCTAGGTTCAGAAGGGGCCGCGGTTGATCATTCGGGTCTGAAGACTGCGTGCGGGAAGTATGGTGTGTCGGCGGCAGGGTGGCAGGTAACTGCAAACCCATCCGTTGTAACACCCGCCGCATGACAATGCTATATCGAGGTTAGGCTGCTGCCGCTGACTTATTTGCGTGTTTACGGGCGTGGTGCCACGATGTGGGCCCGCGGTGCGCCAATTGGTTGACTTGATTACGGCGATATTGCGCATTGTCGTTTGGATCCATGGAGTTGGATGCTTCTTACGAGAGCTCGGCGAAGGTTCTGCAAAATAAAGAAGACACGTCGGGGTTGTTTCGATAAGCCCTCCGACGCTCAAGTTAGTCTTTTGTGAGGTAAGATCGGCGTGAGCGAGAGAAAACTAGGGTTATGATCACGTACCTCTATTATGGTAGAGTTATACCTTATATATGGAGCAGATTCTAGGTTTAAGTCTTTACGTATGCATAGGAGACTTCCACCTGCAAATGGGTCACGGATACATGGACTGGGCCTGGGCCTGGCATAGTCGATAGGTATGAGACTGATCCTTGAAAGATAGACCGATCGGCCCATGGGTCGTTATGACTGGGTTCGGGCCCAGCACGACCGACCCGACCAAGTTACATTGTATCATAAACTTTCCGAATTTGAAGTTTCTTATTTTCACTATTTATGATAGAATGGAACGTAATATGAAACCCTCCACTTTCATTTCATTCGGTTCTATTCTATTATGAGATGGATGTGTATTACGTTCCACCTTATTCTATTATCAACCCTTCAATCAAACAAGGCCTAATTCGTAATTTCAACAATTCGATTTAATGCATTTTAAATTTTGCTAGGTATATCTAAGAAATTTATAGATTGCAGATTTAATTATATCATTAATTAAAAATATTTACTTATTTAATTTATAATTTATAAGATAAATATATTTTACAAATAAAATTAGAATGTAAATATATATTATATAAATATATCATCTTTAAATTATTTTAATTACTGATGTACTAAAATTAAATATTAATTAAGTGAAAAGAGTATATTTCTTTCGGTATGAAAAAGTAACCGATATAAAACAAAGTATAAATATAGGTAGATAAATACGAATGTTTGATAGAAAATAAGTTACTTTTCTTGTAGTTATAATTATCCTTAAAATATATTACTTAATAGAATTTTTAATATTTAATATTTGATTATTATTTTAAATGTTATTATACTTTTTACTATAATAAGATACTTGAATATGATAAGTTATGAATCAAATTAGTAAATTTTTTATAATATTTATATTGTTATTAACAAACAATATATTAGTAATTTGTAAATTTTGTATAGATATTCAGAGTTCATTCAAATTAGCCGACTTTGCTATACAAAGATGCGTAGAGTTTTTGGCAGACCATAATACAGAGAGGATTGGAAATATAATATTTTTGTTTGCTTTCTCTTACTACATTCAACATACAAACAAACAGAAACGCAAGAAATCTGTGAAATTACAAAGGAAGGCAACATTCACAAATCATAATCTTCTTCCTGTGTTTGTTTCATAGTCTCAGCCAGCCAATGGAAGCCTTGGAAAGATGCACGAAGATGAACGTAAGTACAGCAGACATGTATATGGTAGACATGGGAATCCCATATTTTCCTCTCCGGAACAACCCTCTCACAAATGGCCAAAAGCAAATCATCACTATCACGGTAAACACCCACTCTCCCAAGCCAGTGCGGTCCCCGCCCTGTAACATTGCTGCTGCATCCTCGTTAAGCCCACGGCCATTGCGGTGAAGTGAACCAGCACAAGAGTTGTTCCAGGAAGAAATATGGGTGACTCGTTGAAGTTGAACTTACCCCTACCAGCATCCACATCACTAATATCGGAACTACGTTCGTTCTTCTGCGTCACTTCAAATCCTGGCTCTGCTATTCCCAGAATCTTTAATACCACGCTAACCAATCCAAAAAACCAAGCATTCGTTGCATTTATCCTTCCCATTCTCTGGTTGTTCCACCATTCTCGTGCAGATAATCCGGTTTCTAGGTACTCTGAAAGCGTATAGAAAGCGTAGACCGTGCAAAGAGCTGCGTAGATATACATGCCTGCCTCTCCAACCTGTAATTGTTTTAGAACAGGGCTGGTCATTAGGAGCTATGTTTTAAAACTCGTTCCAGATGTAATCGGTGACTTTATTAATTACTGGTTTGATCGATTCAACCACCAGTTGAACCAATGTGACGTGATAATTATGCAATAATTATATTTAATTATATATAATATTAAAAATATTTAAAAAATAAAAAAAATTATCGAATCGATAACGATTGGGTAATTTTGAGCGTCAATCGGATAGGATCACCGGATCATGATAGGACGAGGATATCCAGATTAGAAGTATTGGAAGGAGGAAGAGGAGCAGCTCTGGATATATTTAGCCTGGAGTTAAATGTGCTATTATTCTATTATTTAAGATAAAGGTTTATAATAAAATTGAATATAATGAAATGAATTACGAAAATTTTATAGTATATCTCATTTTATTATAATAAAAATAAAAATTTTGATTTAGAAAATTTAGAATGAAACATAATTTTACGTTATATTATATTATAAATTTTTATTTAAATAATATTTTATTATATAACATTACCTAAATAATAATAGTAACAGTAGTGGTGTGTTTACCTTGGGAAGGAAAGCAGAGTTGGTGAGGATGCAATAAGGTGGTAGAGACGCGTAGCATAGCTCAGGAATCGAGCGTAATGCCCATAGAAGTACCCACAAATAGGCCACGCACTGCCTGAGCTGGAGTCCTCCGTAGATAGCTCCAAAGATGGGGCTCCTCCTGCTCACCAGGGTTTCTGTTAGACCAGTTGCCCACCTCTTTTGTTGAACAAACGACTCTGGCCCACCTTCTGGTGCACATCCCAGGAAGGCTGGAGGCTGTGGCGAGCAAAACCTCGATTTCCACCCTCTCGATTGAATTACCAGTCCAGTCATTACATCCTCCGTTGCCGTTCCGTATTGCAAGCCAACCTGTCCTTAACATGATTATTCAATATTTAGTACTCTTTAACCAAATGTCAATGTGATTGAATGTTAAATGGAAACTGAATTGTCTTTTTATTTTATACCAACCTGGGTCCCCCAACCTGTACCATGCTCATAGGTACAAGCAGCAACAACTCCTGCTTCAGCAGCTGCCAAGTCGGAAAGATTACTGAAGCGGAAGCCATGGATCTTTCCTTGCAACGCACAAGCAGCTGACTTTGTAAACAACTTGGAGTTGCCATATATTTTCAACAGTTCCTTCTGATTTAAATTTGCTGTTAATCCATAACCAAAAACGATATTTAGATTAAGAGTAAACAAGGATAGAAACAGAGGGGGACTTGACTTGACTACCATGAACTGGAGAAACTTGTTTTCCGATGTCAGTTGGACACAAGCCGTAGATAATTTTTCGCCTGTGGAAACATCCTGTTCCTCCATAGAAAGGACCTTGAATTCCCACTATTCCGCTCCCCAAATACTAATAAAGATAACATATATATAAATGGATCAAACTTCAGAAATTAATAAACCAAAAACGTACAAATTAAAATTGATATACATCCTACAATTATCTATATAGCCTAAGGATGGAACGTACTTTGTGCAAAACTGTGAGTTGATTTCCAAATGGATCATCCTTGATACCATCGTAGAAAATTTGAGGACACTGTACAAATCCAGTTTCCATTTCGTCGTTGGAACCTAAGAATAGACACATCGCATGACGAATGACTTTTGGATTGTTGACGTACATGTCACAATCTACGTTTAGCATGAATGGAGCATTTGTCATCAACCCAGATACTCTGGTCTGCTCATACATTGTATATATATATGTATAGAAATTAGAAAAATAATATATAATTCCTTTCAATGTGATGATCGATTTGGCCAAGGACAAACTTACAAGAACGTTCATTGCGCCGGCCTTGTAGTGATGTGGATGATGAGGCTGCTTCTCTCTAGATATATACACCAAGTGAGGTAATTCTTCCGCCACACCACCTTTGTTTTCACATATAACCTACCACCAATTTTATATATTAGAAACGAGCTAGATAACAAAATTTCACAAGTCCTGACAATAGGATTACTGGAAAGGCTGCCTTTGCCAACCTTAATTATGGTAGGGTGGTTTCTGCGTTCAGTGTTGTGGAAAACGGAATAATCTCCATTCAGATCCCAACTGCCACTCGATTTGTCTTTAATTTTGCGGCAAAGCTCGTCGTACTCATCCTACAAAAAACATATTTTGACGACGGCAAAAGACATGATCTTGTCCGAACTGAAGACCAAAGTTTTACCTTCATCTTCTTACGTTCTCGTTGGAATTCTATGGAGCCGTCACCAGAAGACGTGTGATCGATGTTGGAGAAATATCTAAATGGTGCTCGAACAGGAATTTTGTACTTCTTGCAGAATGGAACCCAGAGCTTCGCGAACTTGGACGCTTCGACCAAAGAATAGCATGTGACAGGGGAGCATCCGTCGTCGGATACGTAGCAGGCCAACTTATGAGCAGGGTAATCCACAGCCAACAATGATAGCACGGTGTTTACAGTGATTATTGGCGGTTCTAGTACATGGTCCGCCGTTGTGACAAACATGTCCACGGGAGGAAGCTCTTGAACGCTTCTAGCGTCAAAAGTAAACGGAAAAAAAAAGCAACATAACAGCTAAATGGGATAAGCTTCCAGACAATGACCTTTATTACCAGAAAATGTTCTAAACGAAAAAAAGCAACACAACAGCTAATTGGGATAAGCTTCAAGACAATCTTAAAATCCACGCACACACAAAGAAATATTAATTTGTGACCTGTATTACCAGAAAATGGTCTACCTTTGGGAAAGGCGTTCTGGGTATGTCTTATATTCCACCGGGGTCCATTTTGTGCTAATAGTCGCAACCCAAAGCAAGGTGAAGAAGGACTCGCACAGCAGAGCAAGAAGCCAAGCAAGCCCATAATCTGTAAGCGAGAGGATTCGATAAGCAAGAAGAGTAATGAGAAGTAAGAGGATTCCGATTTCAGAAGCTCTACGTATTGGCATTCTAATAGTTACAGTTTCATAGAGTGGTAGAGGGACGGTATCCGCCATTTGTGACAGCAGCGAGCGTGGACTAGCTTAGCTATTCACTTGTGGGCTGGCTAGTGGACTTGATGTGTATTAAGCTCCAAAGGTACTTCTATATATGCATACAGATTGATTATTGGAATGTGTAAATGCCACGGCCATGCATTATGATTGTGGCCTATAATTGTCTAGTTACTTCGCTTTAAGCCACAAACAGTAAGAAGTTGATAACCATTTCCCAGAGAAAGTTAGCAACGAATAGGATAAATAGCATGACGCCAAGGCATGCTATGATGCTAAGGACCACTGCTACAGAATCTCCTCCAGCTAAACACGGCAAAGATAGATCGTTACTTTGTATACGATAAACATTGGTGATGACATAAGAGATGATGTCTTCTCTGGCCGATCCAACATGGAGCTTCATTTTTCAAAAAAAACATGAAGGTTCGTTTGAAAGTACCATCACCACGTGATCATGGCTGAGGTGTGCCTATTTCGACCAGACAGGGTAAAAAGAAAACAGCCGCAAAATAAGTTAAAATCCAATTTCAGTTGTGAATTAGGACAAAATGGAACAAATTGACACCTTTGTGCATTAACGTTTCTTTTCCTCAAATTATGTGTGATTAGAAAAAACAAACCTTAAATAATGTATTCGATGAAATATTCCTCACATATATGTGTGTTATGTTTTAAATCATCATCATCGACATCCACTATCAAAAGTAGAGAGTACTGATAAATGCGTGATTGTTTGGATAAATTTTTGAAATTTAATAAGTACTTTAAAAAAACATATTTTAAGAAAATAAATATTTGATTATAAAATAAAAATACTCCTTTAATAAATATAATTTATTTGGCAGCTAAAATATAACTTTTAATAAACTCAAATTTGAAGCTTATAAAAAACCTCTCAAATAATTTTTTCTGATAAATTTTTAGATCAATTAATGAGTCTATTTTATAGTCTTTTTATCCTTATATTTTACACATAATTTCTACAACACCCACAAACTCATATTCACGTTTATTTTGAGATTTATATAATATTATTTGACTTTTATATGTTTTAATACTTATCTTATATTAGTTTTATTTATGTTATAATCCATATAAAAGATTTGGTTAGATATAATTTTATTTATGTTTCATATACTTTAAAATTATATAATAATTAATATATTATGTTTTACATATTGTTTAATATTCTTTAAATAATATTTATAAGTATAAATCATTTTATTACAAAATAAAATATAGTTAAGATTAAAAATATTTTATTTTTATTTTATCAGACGATTAATTGTATGAAGCTTTTTCAATTTTTTAAATAATAAATAAACAGTCAATTAGCTTCTTAGTAAAATTCTTTTCAGAAAAGATTTATAAAAAAACTCTACTAATAAAATTCTACTAAACAGAGGCTACAATTGCCAGGATCCCACTTTGTAATTGTCATTAGAGTTATGGGTAATTTGATATATTTACATTTATCACTGATAACCTTTTGTTGTTAAATGTTAATAGCATTTGCTAATAATAGTTATTATTATTTTCAGTAAATAAATATTTTATTCAATATTAAGTAACCATTACCCAAACTAGCTTTTAAATTAAGGGGTTCGTGCTGCTTATTTTGATAATAACAAAATATTTACCTATTAATGTTTTACTTTGGATTAAATTTAAAGATCATATATTGTCACATAATCAATAGGATATATTTTGTGAGTTGATTAAAATATTCAATTTGAAGCTTAATTTAAGTAGAAAGGTAAGTTTGGAACATGCCTAAATAACGGATATGTTTTAAACATGTCCGTTATTTAAACATGTACAACAGACAAGGTTATTTTAGATAGAAAATCCGAATTTTATTAGAACAGTGGGTATCATCACAAATAGTTTCAAAATTATAAAATTCTTTATTATTCATAACAATAATTAATAATAATTGTCAAATGATAATCATGTAATTGTTTCCTTTTAAAACATGTTACTAACTTGAAACATTGGCCGGCTAGCTTTCTTTAATCAAAATTTAATAATTAGACAAAACTCTAAAATAATTTTAATTTCTTCAATATAAATTTTTATGGTTTAAAATATGATTTACTTGAATGTCAAATTATGATTTAAAATATAATATATCTTCTTAATGAAATCCTTTACTTTTTAAAAAATCTGCATCTAAATTTGACAAAAATTTTAATTCAATCAATTATAATAAATTAATTTAAGTCGAGTCAACCAAATTCTAAGTTAATAACTCAAGTTATGTTTGACGAATTTAAAGATAGAATCAAATAAAAAGTCTTTTTATGTGTTAAAAGTAAATAAAAATATATTCATTAAATATTTGGGAGCAAATAGAGTCCAATTAGGAAATAATTATGTGATGGTTTAAATTATAACTATTAAATAAAGTTTTTTTCAATTATGTTTTGTATTATGTCCTTATAAGAATTGATCTACGATTCTTGAGTCCCAATTAACTGAATTAAATTATTAGTGAGACATCCAGGTTTCAGCCAATATTCATATCAGCACTCCATTAATCAAACATGAAACATCAAATCTGAGCCCGTTTCCTTCAATAATCAATGATAAGAAAGCAAAGATATGACTAGACATTGCCTAGATTGTTAAGTTAATCTAGAGATACATTGATGGTCTTGCAGAATTTGGGGAAGGTAATTACCTCAGGGAAAACCTAGTAACAGATGCTTGTGTTGGTTTTTAATGTTACAAGCTGCTAAGGCCATCTCCAAGTGCAAAAATTTCACTCCAATTAAAGCACAAAAAGTACACACTTAAATAGTGCAGTGAACAGTATACATACAAAAGTACACACTTAAATAATACAGTAAACAGTAACACACCAAATTAAACAGTATACACACAAAAGTACACACTTAAATAATGCAGTGAACAGTAACACACCAAATTAAGTACACACTTAAATAATGCAATGAACAGTAACACACTTGGTTACTGTTCACTATACTATTTAAGTGTGTACGTTTGATATGTTACCTCTCACTGTACTATTTAAGTGTGTACTTTTGATACCTTAGTTGGTGTGTTATTGTTCATTGCACAATTTTAGTGTGTAATTTTGGTGCCTTAGTTGGAATGAAATTTTTACTTAGTATGTTACTATTCATTATACCAAAAGTACAAAAGATAACTTTATCCATTCATTTTTTATCATTTTCCTTTATGTCCTTTTCATAAATTGATTTATTTACATAATTTACTAAGTAATTAAATTTAACATATTTATTAATTTACACAAAATATATCATTACAAAGATCTCATTGAGACGTTTAAAATGAGACTAATCTTGAATATAATATTAAATTTATTTTAATTCTTATTTATAAATGTTATAACTTCATTAATAAAATATGTTAAAATAAAAGTAATTTTGAAATAAAAGTACATAAATTTAAACCACACCATTGATTTTAAAATTAAAACTCAACAAAAATATTTGATTGAACATTTGTAGGAACGATATGAAAATTCAAATAATTAGAGGTTAAATGAGAAATTTTAATCGGTTTATATTTGTGTATATTATTAATTTTTGTTGCAATAATATTAAATATATTTTGTAAATAATATTAATTTAATATAAAGTATATATTAATTAATTAAGAATAATGATTTTTATTTTATTTTAAATAAATAAATATTATTGTATAAATATAAATTAATTTAGTTAATAACTAAATTATTGTGGTTATATAAATATAAATTAATTTAGTTAAAACTAAATTATTGTGATATATTTTTGAAAAATTTTAGTGTAAAAATTTGGTATAGAATGATTGAAGTAACACCAAATTTGGTATAAAAAGATTATGAGAATATTTTACTTTACACCAAATTTGGTGTAAAAATTTAGTATAATGGTCGGAGATGGCCTAAGGGTTTGCAGGAAAGTTGAAAGAATCACGAGTTTCCTATATGAGGTGCACGATTATCCAGGTAATGGATATGCTTCCATGAATAGATCCCCAGAAGGTGTATCAAAGAGGAAGAGTATGAGACTGAGAGGTGAGTGATCAAGCTATTGTGCAGGTGAGGTACAATTTTGTCCTTTTTATAAAATTAGATAATTATTAATTATATTTTTTAAAATTTTTAATAACTTATCAATTAAGTTACGTAATTTAATATAGATAAAGATGATATAGTGATTCAATAAATGATCTAAATTAATGAGTCAAAGTCTGAATAAAAAATGAATCCTGATTAGTATAGACCGGACTCATATCGGCTTTGTGATGGGAAAACTTGATATAAAGGTTATAAAGGTTAAGATCTCTTACAATTGCTCATATGATCAATCGTAAGTATAGAGATTCTCTGACTTGTTAAGAGATATTACCTTTTGAAAAAACTATAGAAAGACCTTACTCGCATCTCGGAGAGCAGTTCTAGTGAAGACAGTGGTGGATTCAAGTTCGTTTTTCTTGAGAAAACTCGTTTGAAGTTACGGAAATTGAAATTAGATATTTTCGCATTCCTTTATTTCTGTCCTTTCACATTCGATCTGCGATACGTAACTAAAGTATCCTTACGTATTACACGTAATATTAGAGCGATTATGTGATTGGTAGTTAAAATTGAAGATTTTTGATTTTTCGATTCATAAGATTTTCAGAGATTTAACTTATGTTTCTCAAATTTTTATTGCTTTTTGTTTAACATTAAGAAATGGAGTAAAAACGAGCCTAGGAGCGAGAAAAACTTAGCTAAAACTCACCGAAAATTGCCTTTTTTGGAGAGGGAGTGTCTCATTGTCAGGCACGTGACGCATTGGGTGCCTGTCTCACATGTGCTAGACACGTCACTTGATACTAACGCGCGTGTCGGCATGCGTTGGTGAGCGCATCTGCGAGACATTGGTCATACACGTCCTTCGTGTGTTTGATGTGGGTGCGTGCTCAACACGCACACTCCGCGACAAGCGCGACTGACATCAGTCGCTGATGCGTCGACTGATGTGATGTTGATATCATCCATATAGACATCTACAGTATTAAAAAAACACAAAAAATTTAAATTTCCCGTAAGGGTGGCCCAGAGTGTTTTGGGTCAAGTTTCGGGTCTAGAAAATTCATAGAGTGAGTTTTTTTTTTCATTTTTTAGATATGTTTTATTAGTTATAAATTAAAGTTTAACTCTAAAAAAAGAATTAAGGCATTCTGAATATGATTTTAAGCAAAACAAAAAAGTAGGCATTAGTGACGGAAAATTACCAACGCAACATAAACCGATGTAAATTAGCGATGGAAATGAGTTTTCCGTCACTACAATCACTGGAAAAAATTTTGTTTAGCGACGATTATAATATCTGTCGTTAAAAATGGAGGGAAACCATCGCGATAAAATTGACAACGGAATTTAGGGACGATAACATTTTTCGTCAATAATTACTACAAGAAATCATCCAATTACTGACGGAATATTGGCAATGGTAAAGAAATTGGTTCTAATTACCGACGGAAAGTGCAAACCGTCGGAAAACTTGTATGGAAAATTTCCAGCTACTGATGGTAGCAATATTCGTTGTTGAAATTGGAAGAAAATGAGGTTCACGACGGTAATTAGCAACCGTTGGTAAATGTCCACCATAAAATGTTTTTAGTTTACCGATGAAAATTTTTGTCAGTAATCCGTCGGTAAAGTGGCTATCAATACGTCGTCGTCCTTCGTCTGACTTTGTTTAATTTTTTAATAATAACGAAACGACGTCATTTGATTTAACGCAACGACGTCGTTTCGTTATTGTTGAAACGACGTCGATTGGTTTAAACCAAACGACGTTGTTTTCGTTATTGCTGAAGTTTTAATAATAACGAAACGACGTCGTTTTGTTTTAAACCAAACGATGTCATTTTGTTGTTATTGAAGGTTTTTAATAATAACAAAAATGACGTCGTTTGGTTTAAAACAAATGACGTCGTTTCATTATTTCTTAAGGTTTTAATAATAACAAAACAAACCAAATGATGCTTTATCGTTATTGCTAATGGTTTTTAATAATAACGAAATAACAAAACGACGTCGTTTGGTTTAATAATAACGAAATGACATCATTTGGTTTTAAGCCAAACGACGTTGTTTCATTTGACTTAAATCAACAGACCCTCCCCCCTACCCACCTGACTCGACCTTCCTCCTTCTTCTCCAGATCTGCCGCTGTTCTCCCTCGTCCGCGTTCATCGGCGTATTTTTCGTCGAGGTTTCGCGTCTTCTCCGACCATTGCCGTTATGTTCTCTAGCCATGGAGCTACCCTTTTGGTCAAGGTATAAAATTTTTCTTCCCTTCATTTTTCTACCGAGATTGAAAAAATAGTGGTTGATGCTTGTGATTGATTTATTGTTTGTTTCATGTACAAAATGATTGATATGTAAATGTTTGTGTATGGGATTGAGTTTCTATATGGGAATGAGGAAGTGTACGTTGTATGCTTGGATTCGAAATGCCGAAGGCAACAAAACGAATTTTTAAGTTTGTTCTTCAAAAATTGAAGTGATTACAATTATTATTTCTTACAGTATACTTCTTACAGTATAGTAGTGATTATAATTAGCTATGTTACTAAAATTTTATAAATGATTTCTTATGGTGAATACATATTTTCGTAATTATAAGAGGTGTCTGTAAGAAAGGAAATCAATGAAGTAATTTTAGGGTTATTATAAATATTCTCATGGCTTCAAGTGAAAGATTTATCAACTTTGTAATGAAGTTTGTGTTTGGATTGTGAATGTTGGATTTGAGTTTGTGTATGGATTGTGAATGTCAAAAAGTGGAAGATTGAAAGAGGATACAATATTCCAACCAATTTCACTACCATGTTTACTAACCTTCAATTTAACTTGACTATCATGTTTACTAACCTTAATTTTAACTAACTTCTAAAAACCAATTATTTCTTCCATAAATAGAATATGGTTATCAATCAAAATGGATAAACTTGTTTGGTTATACTTGAATCGACTATTAAACCCTCAATATAGTTCCTAGGCCACCTATTTGAATTCCTCGAAGTCACTAGATTTCAACAAAAAACAAATCCCTTTAGAAAACAAACCCCTTTCAAATATTGGTTATATTGAAGAAGAAATCAACCATATAATTTTAGTATGTTCTAAACCATTATATTGTCCATAAGTTTTGGTTTATGAATCAATACTTAATGTTTTAGTTACATTACAAAAATAGAAGAAGTTTCGAGGTATGAGAAGATGGCATTAATAGACCATATTAGTGAGAAACAAGTAAGGTGTGAGGATATACTAATGATGGACCAGAAAAGATGTTCCTAGGTGTGATAAGGCATTAACAATTGAGAACAGATAAGATTAAGGTTGTCTAGAGGCATAGGAAGATGAAAAAGAAGAAGAAGCATAAGATGAGGTTTAAGAGCGTGGCATATGTTAAAGAAGACTTTGGTACATATGGATTATTATTTATAATGATTTTTATTTTCTTAGATGAAATCCAGGAATTATGAAAGAGTTGGGGCTATAATAGGACGCCAACGATGGACGTTGAAGATGAAAAATAGAAATAAGTAGAAGATAAAAAGAAAAGGCATGAATGAGAAGGTAAGATTAAGCATTTAAAGTTTAACCAAGCAACAAATATTATAAAAATGAACTTGAATTCATATGAAACTTCTAATTTGGGGTGGTCCATTATATGATGATAATCTTTTAGAAAAATGGAAATGAAGCTATGGTTAGAATATGAATGTAATGTTATGATTCATCTTTATAAATATAATAATTTATAATAAAATATTATGACTAATAAATAAATGTATAGTCAATAGTTTTAAAACTATAACTCTATATTTTAAATACCACAAATCTGTAAAAAAATTACCACTTTGAAAAAGAAAACCACTTTTATAAAAATACTAGTAATATCTATATATATTACTAGTATTATCCCTTTAAGTTAAAATTCCTTAACTCAATATGAGAAAACCCCACTAATCATAATAAGCATATTCATAAATACCAAAATTTTAAACAAGATATAGTATCACTCTTACCATAATATATTGAAAAAAATTCACTTATTTTTATGAAAGCTTTCCTTAATATTCTACATAATGCTACTTTATTTGTGTAAATACTACCACCTATATAAAACATATCACCATATTAAACAAGAAATACAATCACTATCATGAAAAATATCATTATTATATACATAATATACCTTCACTTATGTTAAAAAATTAAATCAATAGGGTTGATAATACCACCTTAAACAAGAAGTACTACCATTAGCATGAAAAAATAGTTCTCGTAGACAAAATATTATTATTTATAATGATATATATATGAGTTTTAACACGAATGATAGTTGGATTGTATTAGTATGTCCTAAACCATTGTATGAGAAGAACACAATTTAGTACTCAAATGTATCCTTAATTGTGTTCCCAAAAGGATTCTCAATGAATACATTTTCCTACTTTTTAATTAAAGATTTTCTTAAAAATATAGATTAGTATATTCCGTTTGTCACATGATCAATAAAGGTTTTTGCATGGATATAAATAATTACACCCTTATATTATAAGTCATTTTTATGTAAAAGGAACACATGTTAATATTGTCCTATATATCAAATCATATTGATGAAATGTTTTCTTATTTGAACACTATTTATATATTTGTTTTATCGATCTTCATCGTAATAACTCAATACAAGATTATGGTTCTCTTTATAAACATGGCTAGTGACAAAGTTGTATAGTTAAAATTGTTAATTTCTATTTAAAATATGTTAAATGATATGAGTCTATGACAATTGGTTGTTTTATATTATAGGTGAATAATTTTTGAAAAATTAGTTGGAAACCAACTTCAAGTAAAGGTAACCAAGAGATGGATGGTTATATATAGTGAATTTCAATTATTTGGTAAGAGTGAACATATAATGCTATATTTTAGACCTTTTTAACTTAATAAATGTGTTATCATGCTCCCTAGTATATGCTTGTTTAGCATAAAAGTGGTGGAAATGGCTGATAAAGTGTGTTAGACTAGATTTTTCATTGCTGGTAATGTTGCTTTTAACTCACTCTTAAAAATCGATTATTTCTTCCATAAATAATATTAGATTATAAGTTATTGATTTTTTCCTTTTAATTTTAGAAACAATTTTACTAAGATTCGGGTATCGACGAGGTCATACATGGTGTATGGGAGAGGCAAGCTCGTACACGTTATCACGACTTTATTGATGTGATACACAAGGCTGGTGTACGACCGCTATATATTTCTGAATATGGAGTCGTTGATAGGAGTACTGGACATCACCTGAGGCAATGTTCATCTCAAGGCGTAACTCGACCAACAAATGTAGAGGCCCAGGGGGAGACAGTCTTCTCGTTCATACGGTAGGATCAATTACCCACTACGAGTATGCAGAGAGACTTGTAAATATATAACTATTACATTTATATTCTAATTTTTTTTGCTTTACTGTATTTCAATTTAAATTGATGCGTGAATGTTGTGATGAAAATATGTGTAACTTAGAACAATTTATTGTTATGCATGAAAAGTCTATGGGCATAAGGCCTACACCCCGTTAATTATTTTTGCATACTCACACTAAAAAGCATGATGGTGTGACATTCTTCAACAGCCGAGTAGAGAACTAAATGTATGTAGAATTCATGCTTTAATATTCATTCTTAATAATTATGATTTACTAATTATAATATAAACATTGCCTCCTAATAGGACAAAATACAAGAAACAATTCAGCGACAATCTCAGGGAAAACTAGTTGTTGATGAGAACTAGGCATATTTTGATGCAGTGGGTGGTAGGGACAGTCGTGGAAGGATTTTCGGGTTAGGTTCATTTGGGAACACATGTTATTCGAACTCCTCTACGTCCAGTGCAACAGCATCAAGTAGACGGTTGACAATGCAACGTATCCATTAGCTTGAGAGCACAATGCAGATCTTGACAAGTCAATTGGAACAGACAATAGAGTACATGACTACGCTCCAAAATGGTGTGGAGCAATTGAAAGGGAGGGGTAGAGGCTCAGACCATCTGCGCTCACCAGGACAATAGGATTGTTGTAGTTATTTAGTTTGAATTTATGTACAATTTAATGTTTTTATTATTAATGAAATTTTTTTCCTTTATATGATCAATTAATTTTTGTTTAAATAAATTAAATATATAATCAAATCAAAAAATTATGCACAGATAATTTATAGCTGTTATCCTTATCCTTATTGGTATTTATTGTCAATATTTTAAAAAAGAAAATACTTACGGACGGAATTGTGGTAAATTCTTGAAAATGAGTATTGTCGTTACCGACGAAATTTAAATCACTGTCGATAAGTTAAGTCATATTTACCGACGGATTTTGGTTTCGTCCGTAATTTGAGCGCTATTTATCAACAGTTATTGACAATCTGTCGGCATTTGTTCACATTTTTACTGTGCATTTACCGACGTTAAGGGTTTTTATCGATCGATGTTTGGTTTCCATCCGTAATTTGGAATTGATTTATCGACAGTTATTGACAAACCTTCGACATATATTCACATGTTTACTATGCATTCATCGATGCTTTATCACAAACCGTCTGTATCCATACTGACGGAGACGATTCTTTTCATCGGTAAATTTATCGATGGTTGGTGTATTATGTGGGTATATTTTTTGACGGAACAAGATTCCATCGGCAACGATACCAACGCCCAATTTCACGATGATTGTTTCGTCGGTGAATACCGTCGGAAACAAACAGTACCGATGGAAAGTTAACATTTTCCATCAGTAAGTTCCGTTGGTAAACGTCCTTTTTCTTATAGTGGAGTGAATTTTCATGCTTCGGACATCACTTGAGGGAGATACTTCAAGTTTTGATATCTTGGGTCTCATGTTCAGTGTTCGGGATTGCATGATAATTGCTCATAAAAGGAATTAAGACATTTTGAAGCTATTTTTTAGTGGATTTTCATGCAACAAACTTGCCATAAAGGAGATACGTGAGATTCTCGTGTCTTGGGTAGTCGGTTTAGTGTTCGGTAATTCACGATAGTTAATCTATTGAGATTTTTCTTTTACAAAAGTTTCAAATGAAGTTTTCAAAGAATATTTTCAGCATAAGTGTGTGACAATGAGATTGTGTATTCGAATTTTTCATTTATTGATGTTATATTGTCACATACCATATGCTCATAAAGAATGTGAGGATAACAAAAGATGTATCCCTTTTGTTTGTGAACTTTTTGAGTGCTGATGAGGATGTAGTTAATATAGTGGCCTTTCAAGTCAGTATTTTGAATTGTTCTGCTTACACGTTAGGGGATATTTCTAGTCTCATGTTTAGTTATTTTTCCTACAAGTGTTGGCCTTACATGAGATTTTGAGATATGCATAAAGGCATTGGATAAAGGGAAGTTGTTGTTTGAATGATCTATTCACCCACAGGTGGTAGTTTCATGAGAGTTGATGGTTTATACTCTGATCGATTTTATATGGAGGTCTAGTTATATATATTATGTATTTAGCCCACATGTGTTTCATAATATGTGTGACTGGATTTTCAGTAAAGATGCTATTTAATGGCTTTGAGTATCGTTGTTGTCTTATATTTGTGTTGATTTAAACATTATTATTTTGTATTCACCTTTTCGGTCAACAAAATTAGTGTCGTTATTGAAACCGTGACCAGTTTCAATACAAAGAAGTAAACGGAAGATGTATTAGATGCTATGGAGATAGATGTGGTTGATATAACCATACGGATGGATAAGTCATCTCCACCTACATCCATGAGCTCGAGAGTCCATAAAGTAGCCTATGAAGCCTGGGATCGATCTAACAGTTATATCTTATGACCATTAAGAGATCTATACTTAACCATCTGCTATGTGGACTTTCGGACACAGACATAGAGAAGGAGTTTCTTGATAATGTCTCCCAGAGGTATAAAGTCTCACCTAATGAAAAAATTATTCTCCATAAGATATACAAGAGAAAGAGGAGTAATGGAGTAAATATCGAGAATGATTAATCTTCACAGTAGATTGAAGATGTTGAATATTCCTCATTCTAATGTCTTCATTGTTCATCAGACTCTGAATAAACTCGTTCTAGAGTTTAGTAATATGGTGATAACATATTATTCGCAGGATAAGGAATGAGAATTCAATGCTTTTATTGCCCATTATGTTGCTGAGGAGGAGAAACTCAAGTTTGCTAGTCCTACAGTCCTCGAAGCAACTAAAGGGAAGGTAAAAATGAAGTCCGCTAAGTTCAAAGGTAGAAAGCTCAAATCTTCTCCACATGTTGATGTTGGTCAAACTAGTGTTGGTAAAGATCCGTATAACATAAAGAAACCAATAGTATGAGGTTTAAAAGGAAAGACTAAGACCACCAAGTTACTCCTTGGCTTATAAATTTAAGAATCTAATTTGCGATAGTTGTATTAACTACTTAATGGCTATATAGTGAAACATTTGATCAAGGTGTTTCCACAATGCAGTAGTTTACATCTAAGATAAAACCAAATTAAAGGGAAGGAGGAACTGATGGTTGACAGCAATGAAGAAGTAGAAGTAATATCTATGAGGAATGTATGTATTGAACCTTATAGTAAGGTTCATTTTGTTTTTTACACGACACATTTTATATGTGATCTTTTGATCAAATTTGGACAAAAGGGTTAATGTTTTGTATTTAATGTTTCTGTTGTACAGTTGTTTAATGCAACCATAATGGTACAACTTTCTTGTCATATGGTTTGTATAGAATGTTTCTTATCCCGAATTAGATAAATGCTTCTTCGTATCTTGCTAAACAAGTTATGAAATGAAGGATCTTGACGAATGAAAAGTCATACATAGTGTGACATAAAAGTTTAAGTCACATTTCTAGAGCTAGGGTTAAGAAATTAATCAAAGAAAGCATTTCTCAATTCTATATTATGATAATTTGGGAACATATGTTGATTGTTGTAGGGGTAAGTTGACTAATAAGGATATTAAGGTCAACTTATGCTTAACTTGTTAATGGAGGACCATCCAAGCAAATAATGGAAGATATGGAATCAATGTGCCTAGGAGAGCCTTCACAACCCACGGCTACAACATTTGGAGAAGAGGAATTTAGACTCAACAATTTTCTACAATTCCAAGACTTACTAAAGCCTTTTGGTGAAGTCAAAGCTTATGTTTATGAAGAGTGACCACAGCCAAAAGAAAGCCCATAACATCAAGACGGAGGCTGGCCAACAACTCTTAAAAACATGATATTGTTGAGTTATTGACTTTGTGACTTTGTGTCGTTTAGCTTACTATGACCTTTAATTTTCTATTTAAGTTATATTTTCATAAATAGAGTTAATGTTCAGTTGTGATTGAATTTAATTTTCTATTTTGATGGCTTATAACGCACGATTGGGACATGAGGAGGAGGTTACCTTGTGCCTTCCTTGTCTATAAATAGCTAGCTGTAAATATAACAAAAAAGATATTAGATATTGAATTCCAATGTGAGTTTATCTGCTTTGGAAGAATTTTCTGTTGGTTTTATTGTTTTCCAAAAACAATCAATTGGGTTTGATAATTTTCGAAAATTATCAATTGATATTTTGATCTGCTCCATCTCGCCACCCAACGTCACCTTCTATCCGTTCCATTTATCTTAAAAACCACTCACCAATTCAACTTCTGGTTAAAACAAAGTTGTTCGTCATCATCTCTTCTACAACTTTCATTATGTTCTCTTTTCCAGAATCCAAACAAAACCCATCCAAATTTCCCATTTTTGCAACAGTCTCCATTTTGGTTCCTAGCCAGATCATCTGCCACAAAAAATGACATAACTCTCAAACCACTCATCCATTTCAAATTCACCATACCTTTCCATAAATTAGACACATAGACCTACAACTTTCATTAAGACCAAAACCTCAAATTCTAGAACCATTTTTCTAGAAATTTGTCCCACGTTCCGAACCTGTTTGATTACTAAACTGCTGCAAACTTTCCTAAACTTTTTCTAGAACCCATTTGGCATTGTTTCGCACTGCATACGCCATCATTTTGGTATCAGAGCTAAAGCCAGGTACATCTGCCATAAGCCATGTCTGAATCTAATCAACCCAAACCACAATTCACACAAGAAGAGGTGGCCCTTCAAATTGACGCACTACGCCTTGAAATAACTGCCATGAAAGCCAAAGACAAAGCCTCTGAAACGTCCAAACCATCCTCTAGCAATCCATACATCCCCAAAGTCCCAATTAGGTTGGATCCCCATCAAACTTTTGATGGTGGCACTACCTTTGGAGAAGATGAGCCATATGATGATGATGGTGCCTCTTACATCATGGAAGGATCGACGGTTCAAAGAGGGAGAGGGGGCAGAATCGACCCACGTAGAGGAAGGTATGTGATGATGCTATCGCCTGCAACCAAATATAAAAATTTTCACTTCCGTTAAAACAACTTAATGTAGTAGCGGCAAGCGGATATCGTTCCCACGAGGAATTTCACGATTATGAAAATCACGGATTCAAACGACACAAATAATAAAAGGGGGTTTTGTTACATTTATCGAAGAAGAATGAAAATCGTAAAGGAAAATTGCAAATTGAAGTAATAATCAAGACTGAAAAATACCTTGGTTTCGGTCACCGATGTTACCATGCTATTTTGGATCCTCGACAAAAATAATAAATATTAACGAACATTCATTGAGAGAATTTTCTATCAATTATATTGACTAGAAACATGTATCCTAGCAACCTTATTAAACAACAATCTAGATACGATCATAGATTAATTGCATAATAGCATTAAGAACCAATGACTAGTGAAAACATGTACGACATGAAATCAATCAAGTGGATAATTTCTTAAGATTTTCCGACCCTAATGTAGAGAAGTTAATCCTAATTGCTACTTGTGGTTAACAAAATTGAACGTCAGATTTTGTTAACCTAGCGACTAAATCCATTAATTCCTAGTTGCGCACCTAGAAACTGACGAATCTAGTTAAAAAGATTAATTTGAAATTACCCAATGAACGTTAATAAACATGAAGAAGATTCAGAACATCTCACCACAATAGCATGGACATGGATCCCTCAACCAAGATAAGGAAATTAGTTAATCATACTTGAATTGAAAACAAAAGAAATAATTGAGAGAACAATCTCCATAACTGGTCTTTAATAATAGAATCGAAACAAAGGAGAAATTGTGCAGAAATTCTAAGAACAAGAACCCGAAATTGACACCTACGATTTAACTATTTGAAGAATGCCCGAAATTAAACTATGAAAACTAAAGGAAAATAGAGTAATATGCGATACAGGAATTGAATATCGCGATGATGCTCTTCTCAAAACTCTTCCGAAAAACTCCAAAACTCGTCTCAAGGCTCTCCTCTCTTCTTTCAGCCAGCCACCAATCAATCTCCAAAACCCTAGGCTCCACTTGTCCACGCGACCTCCTCATTTTTTAATTAAATCTCCATAATCTTGATTATATCCTATCCCAATTAGATCCTCTTTAACTTTAAGCGGGAAACTTCTTTAAAAGGGGTCCACAGAATCTTCAGCAATTTTGTTCTAATTGGAGACAATCTTCTGGAAAATCTGCAGAATGTATGATTCTGACCTTAGGCGTGCTCACGCCTAATCTTTGAATCTCACCCAGATTGAGGATTTTCGAACTTCTTTTACGCCATTTTTGGTCCTTTTTCGTCCTTAGAGTGTTGAAAACCTTATGTAAACATTTATGAAACAATTCCATCAATTTAGGATACCAATTTCAACACATCAATCAAAATTAATACCAAAACATATGCAATTTAAATGGCTTATCAAATTCCCCCACACCGAACCTTTGCTCGCCCTCGAGCAACATATCAAACCATCAAACTCAATCAATTTATCCTTCAGAAATTAAGTGCACACAATCCACCAACTTAGGCTAACCAAATTCAATTTGCAACATACATCATAATTGCCTTTCACTAATGCCAACAAACTAAATCAAAATTCAGCACCTTTGTTCAACAGCAAACATGAAATTAAGTGAATTCTTCTCACGGATTTCGCTTTTACACTCAAGTGTTTGCGGTTGGGTGTTTCACTCAAATCTCACTCTACCATGTTGCACTACCATAGGCTTGCAATTTCACCAATTCTTATTCATTTGGATCACATGGGCTCATAGATCATAAGGGCTTTATCAAGGGTTGTAATGGGGCTAGGTTCAAAGGTGAGGTAAAAGAAGTGATAAAAAGGTTAGTCACAAGTTTTCACAAAGCATCAATTAAAAGGGACAAACAATTAAATTCTGAGACACACATGAGAAAGAGCTACATCTACTCATCTTAACTCAAGCCACTATACTTTATTCTTTCTACTCTTTCCTTTTTCTGATTTTTCTCTTTTTGCTTTTCTTTTCCTTCTTTTTCTTTTTCTGTTTTCTTTTTCTTTTTCGGAAAAATAACTGCAATAATAAGAGCATGAGCAGATGTACCTATGAAAGTATCTCAGAACACAATACATAACATAAATCCCAATTTAGTTAATGCTTCATTCAACTTGTGATAAGGTGAGCTAATGGGGTTGTTGGTTTTCTAATGTAAGGTGATAACTCAAGGAACAAGGTTAAGGCTCAAAATTGTTTCCAAAGGAAGAGTAGTAGGTGAGTCAATTTTTAAGCCAAATGGTTTTAAACAAAGATGGCCTTAATCATTTCTAAGTCCTTTGTGATCAAACAATACGCAAATCGGTTCCATGCAAGTTCTAGAGGCAACACAACTAGAGGAGCACCACTCAATTCAAGAAAATATGATGACACGAAGATGATGTCATTTAGGCTCAATTTCCTCACTGGTCGAATTCAAATTAAGAATTTACTTAAGTTTCACAATTTACTCCATCACTCCAATGTCAAAATTTTGACCAAGTTTATGAGATTAGTTGGAGCAATTAATCAATATGTTGCATCTCAAACCTACTTAGCCCAAATCAACTTCATGTGTATTCCCAATCTCATCCAAACTACTATGATCAAGTTCATGGATTGACATGCAACTCCAATAAAATTCAACCAAAAACAGCCATAAAAATTCCAGCAATGTGCACATAGAAACCAAAATTATCCACATAAAAATGTAAAGAACTCCCCCACACCTAAACTCAGCATTGACCCCAATGGTAGAGAAGCATAAAAAATAAAGGAAAAGAGTTGAGGAAGCTTCTATTAGGCAAGGGCAAGATCAGGTGTCGGCGGGTGGTGGTGGAAAGCCTGATGCCGCCGATGAGGGCCATTAGGTTGGTTTCCATCCGATGCATGGTCCGTTCAAGTTCTGCTAAGCGAAAGTGTCCCGTCATCATTGCGTTGGGATGAGGAAGCAGGGTTATCTTGTGGCTGATTGGGTGTCGCAGCTGGTGGGTGTCTGCGGCGTCCTGTGAAAGTCCTTGTGGAGGGAAAAGTAGTCGGCCCGGGAATGGTAAATGCGAGGCGGCCTTGGCTCAGGTCCACAATCCCCATCCTGCATAAATAAATAACATCCAATGGCTCTATACCACAAGCCACAGTCATGTTAGTATTATCAAGATCCAAAACGCCCAAATTAACAGCCATCTGTGTAATATAGGAACCAAGGATTAATGGTTTCGATTGCTTGTTCAAAACAGAATGGAATTGATGCATAAACCAGAAACCTAAATTGATGGGAATGTGCCTATCCCTACACTATAAAAAATAAAATTCCACCTTTGATAAAGTTCCCGCAGCGTCCTTTCGACCAGAAAAATTAAATGCTAGCAGCCTATGAATAAGCTTGTGAATAGGATTAATAAGAAAAGAACTTTTGGACAAGCTAGCATTGTAAGGACGGGAATCAACAGACCATTGTCGCCATAAATCCGAAGCGTTAAAATCAGAATGAAAGTCACATTGAGAGTTACGAAATAAGTCAGATTCAATATCAGCAGTAGACATAAATCCCAATGCAACATTAAAGTCGAATCGAACAGCAAATTCCTTTCCCATTAACCAAATTCAACAGCGTCCTCGTGATGCACATCAAAAGTTTAAATCACAATTACATGAAATGTAGTATAAAATTCTCGGTTAATTCGTGAAAAGGTGACAATTAATTCAAGCAAAAGCACTCCACGCAATAGGACCCAGTAATTGCATAAAAGCATCATACACACCTAAAGCTTGAAGAGTGTCAGACTGAATAGACTTACAGGGACATATCTTGCGCTGTTGAAGAAGCTCAAATTTTTCGGTATCTTCAGATAAAACAAAGGAGGTGCACCCAGATTTTGAGATCGTAAAGGGACTCCACCTCCGCCTTGTTGGGACCGAAGACGCGTTCTCGGAGTGGGATACCTGGCTGTCGGTGTGGAAGTTGAAGCTGCGATTCTTGGTGGAGCTTGTGGAGGGTAAACAATCTGAATGGGGATGGGTTCCGTTTCTTCTTGGCTCTTCTTTCAGGAAATTGTCGCAATCGGTGAAGAAGGACCTGCACAAACAGGACACAATAGTCACGACATGACCAAAAACGTGAACAGAATTTGGAATGGGAAAAATAAAAAATCGACAGAAGTAGAGATTGACGACTGGCGATTCGGAACTTGGGGGTTGACGTCAATGTGTGATGGAAATTGAAGAAATCAAAAGAGAAAAGGGGAATGAGTGGTAAAATCGAGCTTTGAGGCAGTGGGCATTATGGAATGTCTGGTAAAAGAGCAAGAACGAAGGGAAACAAAAATTTGGAACGAAAATTAGGGCTGTAAAACGATGGGGAAAGTGATGATTGGAGAAGGGGGAAAGTTAGGGTATGGCCATGAATGAGATGAAATCAAGTATGAAATTGATGGATTAGATGGAAATCAAAGAAGAAACGAAAATGGAGGAGAGGAGAACTAAAAGTCGTGTGTAATCAAGGAACAAAGTGATGTAAGAGAGGAATGGGTTTAAGTGATTTGGGGAAAACAAGGAAAGGGCAGAACCAAAATTTTTCGTTTTTTTGTTTTAATTAATTAAATTAAATTAAATGAAAAGCGATATAAAATAAAACAATATAAAAATTATGATGAAAGTAATAATAAAAGAAATTAAAAGTCCTAACTAAATAAAGAAAAGAAAAATAAAACTATTAAAGAAGGAATAATGACAAACTGAATACTTTACTGGTTACCCGAACATGCTTCTTTATAGTCGTAAGCTAGACTTATGTTGGAACTTACCGATTCGTAGATAGGTCGGTGGAACCAACCCGATTTAATCAACTGCTCAATCGGTGAATTTTCATAATAAGGCTTAAGACGGTGTCCGTTGACCTTGAAAACTTTAGAAGTATCAACGCTCTGAATTTCTACCGCACCATGAGAAAACACGTTAAATAAACGGGCCAAGCCAACGAGATCGTAATTTTCCAGGAAATAACTTAAGCTTTGAATGATAAAGAAGAACTTTTTGTCCAATGAAAAAATGTTTCCTAGAAATCAGCTTATCATGAAAAGCTTTAGTTTTATCCTTGTAAATTTTTGAATTTTCATATGCTTCATTACTAATTTCCTCCAACTCTTGCAATTGTAATTTCCGACTAGTGCTTACCTCTAATTGATCCATGTTCAACTGCTTGACGACCCAGTAAGCTCTATGTTCAATTTCCACAGGTAAGTGACAAGGCTTATCGAAAACTAACCTGTAAGGCGACATACCTATAGGAGTTTTGTATGCAGTCCGATAAGCCCATAAAGCGTCATCTAGTCGAAGAATCCAATCTTTGCGGTTTGGGTTAACCACTTTTTCCAAGATGGACTTGATTTCTCTGTTGGATACTTCAGCCTGCCCACTGGTTTGCGGATGATAGGCGGTAGAAATTCGGTGCGTTATACCACATCTTTTCATTAGCGCTTCGAAAATCTTGTTGCAAAAATGCGTTCCTCTGTCGCTAATGATGGCTCGAGGCATACCAAACCTGACAAAAATATTTGATTTAACAAAATCAATTACCGTTTTAGCATCATCAGATATAGTAGCCTTAGCTTCAACCCACATAGAAACATAGTCTACTGCCAAGAGAATGTAATTCTTACCGAAAGAAGAAGGGAACGGACCCATAAAATCTATTCCCTAAACATAAAAAAATTTCACATACCAGAATGTTCGTCAATGGCATCTGATTCTTGGATCCCAAGTTACCTGTTCTCTGACAACGATCGCAAGACTTGACAAACATGTAAGAATCATAAAATAACTTAGGCCAAAACAGTCCACATTCTAAAATTTTTCGCGCAGTTCGTTTGGGTCCAAATGTCCCCACACACGATGAATGACAAAATTGTAAAATAGATGAAATTTCATCATCGTGACGATCGCCTAACAACTGACAAGACAAAATTTCCATGTAAGGCTCATCCCAAACATAATATTTAGCCTCGCGCTTTATTTTATCTTTTTCAGCTCTAGACAAATCATTAGGTAACGACTTGGTAACTAAAAAATTTACTATGTCCGCATACCAAGGGGTTACCTGTTGAACTGCGAAAAGGCTCTCATCCGGAAATTTGTCGTGAAGGACATCAGATGTAGTAGTGGATGTGATTCGGCTTAAGTGGTCGGCCACCAAATTCTCTGCTCCTTTCTTATCGCGAATTTCCACATCAAATTCTTGTATCAATAAGATCCATCGAATCAATCTGGGTTTGGCTTCTTTCTTGTTCACCAAGTACCTTAGCGCGGCATGATCAGAATAGATAATCACCTTGGTTCCTAGCAAATAAGACCGAAACTTCTCCAAGCCAAAGACGACTGCTAGAAACTCCTTCTCTGTTGTGGAATAATTTTTCAAGCATCATTAAGTGTCATAGAAGCATAATAAATGACATGAGGTACCTTATCCACTTTTTTCCCAACACAACGCCATCGCATAATCGACGTGTCGCACATCAATTCGAAAGGAATGTCCCAACGTGGTGGCTGAATAATCGGTGCGATGAGTGAGACGCCTTTAGCTCGTTGAGCGACTTCGGCATTGTTCGTCACAATTAAATTTGACATCTTTTGGAGCAATTGACACACGGGTCGCGATTTTGGAGAAGTCCTTGATAAATCGCCGATAAAATCCTGCATGACCAAGAAAAGAACGAACTTCCGCACATTCGCGGGTAAGATAAAGATTGAATAACATCTATCTTGGCCTTATCGACTTCAATTCCTTTCGACGAAACAAGATGACCCAAAATAATGCCTTCATTAACCATAAAGTGACACTTCGTAATTTAAAACCAAATTAGTTTCAATGCAACGTTTAGCACTTTTCAAGGTTAATGATGCATGTTTCAAAAGACTCTCCATATACCGTGAAATCGTCCATAAAAATTTCCATGCAATTTTCCACTAAATTGGAGAAAATACTTACCATACACCGTTGAAATGTCGCTGGTGCGTTGCATAATCCGAATGGCATCCGTCGGTAGGCAAAAGTACCGAATGGGCATGTGAAGGTCGTCTTTTCCTGATCCCGTGGTGCCACAAAAATCTGATGATATCCTGAATACCCATCTAAACAACAATAGTGAGATTTACCGGCTAATCTTTCAAGCATCTGATCAATAAAAGGAAGCGGAAAGTGATCTTTTCTAGTAACTGAATTAAGCCTCCTATAATCTATGCATACTCGCCAACCATTTTGAACACGAGTCAGAATTAACTCACCATTGCTGTTTTCCATTACCGTAACACCAGTTTTCTTTGGTACGACTTGTACCGGACTTACCCATTTACTATCCGAAATCGGATAAATGATGCCTGCGTCAAGAAGCTTTAAAATCTCTTTCTTTACCACTTCCATCATGGGAGGGTTAAGTCGACGCTGTGGTTGCCGCACCTCTTTCGCTTCGTCCTCCATCAAAATCCGGTGCATGCATATAGTGGGACTGATTCCTCTCAAATCGGCGATTGTCCATCCAAAAGCTTCTTTATGCGCCTTCAAAACATTGATAAGTTGATTTTCCTGCACATCAGAAAGTTGGTTAGAAATAATCAAAGGCAATGTATCTTTCTCACCTAAAAAGACATATTTAAGGTGATTGGGCAAGCTTTTCAATTCTAATGTTGGTGGGGTGATTGTTGAACGGCAGCAGCCTTGTCTTCCTCTCTTGAAGCTTTATGGACGTGAGTTGATGGAATAGTGGGTTGGTTGTCTCCACTGCACATGTGAACTTTTCCTCTTGATTATTAAACACCACCGAATCAGCACCTTCCTCCCACTGTAACATTTTTGCCTTGGCTTCCCTAGATAACGTGAATTCCTCCTTTGCTGGACAATATGGAGCGTGAGTTTCGTTTTCCTTTAAGGCTCCCACTGACACAGATCTATCATCCCCTTGTGAACATGACACATTCTTCTTGCTCCCTTTAATTTCCGCAGACTCTTCACACCCATGAAAAAGTGACGCATCCTCCACTAATTCATCTTCATCTATGATGCCCAAGCTCCAATATTCCTGCATCCATGTGTCAATGAAATCGACAGAAACAACAGATTGTTCATCATCTGGAATTTTCATGGTGTTATAAATATTGAATTTAATTAAATCACCATCAAATTCCATAGTTAAAGATCCATCATGAACATCGATTTTGGTTCTAGTCGTTTTCAAAAACGGCCTTCCGAATAAAATCAGAGTGGAAGATGATGAATCATCGTGCCCATCTCGCAAAATATAAAAGTCATAGGAAAAAGCATGTTTCCCACTTGAACCAGTATGTCCTCTAACGCACCTTTCGGGTAAGCGTTTGTTCGATCTGCTAATTGAATTACCACATTAGTTTCTTTAAGAGGTCCAACATTCAAAGATTTATAAACATCATATGGCATGACATTAATGGGCGCACCTAAATCTAACATAGCCCTTTCAATTCGTAGATTACCAATTTGACACGGATAGTAAACATACGGATCTTGGCATTTGGTGGAAGCTTTTTCTTTGCAAGATGGCTGAAACGTTTTCGCTAACTGAACTTTCTCATTGGATTTTAATTTCCTCTTGGACGTACAAAGCTCCTTAAGAAATTTAGCATAACGCGGAATTTGTTTAATTGCATCAAGAAGAGGAATATTTACCTGAACCTTCCGGAAAGTCTCCAAAATTTCCTTTTCTTGCTCTTCCTTCTTCGCCTTTGCTAATCGACTCGGAAAAGGAGGTGGAAGCACCTTGTTAATCACGACTTTTTGCTTATCTTCTGGTAAGTGCGTGATTTCTTCCTCTATTTCTCGTTTTGAAGCCTTTGGAATTGCTTATCTTTTGGTCCTTTTTCGTCCTTAGAGTGTTGAAAACCTTCTGTAAACATTTATGAAACAATTCCATCAATTTAGGATACCAATTTCAACACATCAATCAAAATTAATACCAAAACATATGCAATTTAAATGGCTTATCAGTATGTTCAAAAAAGGTTTATGCAAGAAAGGCCCCAAAGTGAAATTTTTAATTTCAAATTAGACATTCCTGAGTTTTATGGAAAACTAGATCCCGATGCTTACCAAGATTAGCTATATAACGTAGAAAGAACTTTTAAATTAATAAGAAAGTGAAGATTGTGGCCCTCAAATTTAGGGGGCATGGGACTTTATGGTGGGACGATCTTCAAAGAAGAAGAGTGAGAGAAGGGAGGCAACGAATCAACATTTGGGAAAGGATGAAAGCCAAGCTTGAAGATGCATTCATGTCGCCTCAATATAGGCAAATTTTGTTGGCTCAAATGATGTCTCTCACACAAGGTAGTAGAAGCATTGAATAATATATTGGTGAATTTGAACATTTTTTAATCAAATATGATCTTGGAGAAAGCAAAGAATTAGTTTGTGCTCGTTTTTACAAAGGGATCAAAGTTGAAATCAGAAACATGGTGAGCTTTTACCCATATGAAACTTTTAGCAAATTGAAGAGGCTTGTAGTGAAAAGTGAAGCAAGCTTGAAGTCATCTTAAACCCCATGGTCAATACCAAAATTTGCCACCCCACCATCAAAAACACAAACTCCATATACCATACGTTCAAATTCCACCAAGCCAAACAATACACCGCCACACCCACCCTACTCACCTCCACCAAACCAAAGGCCAAACACTACAACTTATACCAAAAAATCATGCCAAATCTGAACCAACAATCTCCAAAAACCAAGCTTAGGTGTTTTAAATGCCAAGGCTATGGCCATTTTCAATCCGAGTGTCCAAATAGAAAGATGATGACCATTAGGGAAATGAAGGAGATTGATGAAGTTGAATTTAGGGTCGAGATGTGTTATGGTGCTAATGAAGAAAAGGAGCATGAGAGTGATGAGACAATTGTGGCTAGTGGAGAAAATATGAGTGTTGAAATGCTTGTGTTACGTAGGCTTTTGAATAGCAAAAATGGAGGAGAAGATTGGAAGAGAAAATCACTTTTCCACACAAGGTGTATTACTAGTGAGAAAATGTGTCATGTGTTGATAGATAGTGGAGCTTGTGAGAACGTGGCCTTGACCAAAATGGTGGACAAGCTTAAGCTCAAAATCGAACCAATTCCCAATCCATACAAGCTCATATGGCTTAATGACAATCACGAAATTAAGGTAACTAAGAGGTGTTTAGTTCCTTTTTGCAATTGAAAAATATTGTGATGAAGTATGGTGCCATGTTATCCCCATGTCCGCTTGTCATTTGCTACTTGGGAGGCCATGGCTGTATGACAGAGATGTGAGCCATCAAGGGAAAGCAAACTCTAATTCCTTGAGGCATGAAGGTAAGAAATTTTTGCTTACACCGATGAAGCCGAAGTTTAAAGGGGAGAATGTAAGTGAAATTGCTTTAGCCATGGACGAGAAAAAAGCTGTTGTAGAGGAATTAACATCTTATGTGCCATTAGATGTGGAAGATGAAGACAAATCAATGGTAGTGTTACCTAAGGAGATGGAAAGCTTAATTGAGGAGTTCCCACGGGTATTTCCCAAAACTTTGCCCAAGGGCCTTCCTCCATTGAGAAGCTTCCAACATGAGATCAATTTTGTGCCCGAAACCGTGATACCTCACAAGCACGCTTATAGGATGAGTCCAAAAGAGAGTGAAGCTTTATAAGATTGTGTGAATGAGTTGATGGAGAGAGGTTTTATCTAAGTGAGTTCTAGTCCATGTGTGGTGCCCGCTTTTGTGGTGCCAAAGAAGAATGGGAAATGGAGGATGGTGATAGATTCTAGGGCTGTGAACAAGATTACCATCAAGTATAGGTATCCAATTCCTATACTTGATGACATGTTTGACAACTTATATGGAGCTTCAATCTTTACATGGTTGGACCTAGCAAATGGATTCCATCAAATATGAGTTCGTGAAGGAGATTAATTGAAAACTACTTTCAAGACAAAGGAGGGGCTCTATAAGTGGTTGGTAATGCCAATAGAGATGTCTAATTCACCTTCAAACTTCATGAGGTTGATGAAAATGAGGTATTAAAACCATTCCTTCATAAGTTTGTGGAAGTGCATTTTGATGATATTTTAGTTTTCTTAAAGGATTTAGATGAACATGTGATGCATTTGAGAATGGTGTTTAAGGTGTTAGATCATGAATGTTTATATTCTAATGTAGAAAAGTGTCATTTTTTTAATCATTCATTAACTTTCCTAGGTTATGTAATAAGCCATGAAGGAATAAGAATGGATCTCGCAAAAATCAAGGCTATTTTAGAGTGGTAGGCCCCTAAAACACTTTTTGAGGTTAGATACTTTCATAGATTTTGCTCTTTCTGTAGGAGGTTTATTAGAAACTTTAGTACCATAACTACTCCAATCATTGAATGCATGAAAAAGGAGAGTTTAGGTGGACTAACCAAGCTACTGTTAACACTCTGAAAAACTTAGTCACCAAAGGTGCTGTGTTGATTTTGCCAAATTTCATTGCACCATTTGAGTTAGAGTGTGATGCAAGTGGGGTAGGTATAGGAGCCATACTTATCCAGGAAGGTAGAGCGATAGCTTATTTTAGTGAGAAGCTAAATGAAGCTAGGAAAAAGTACTCCACCTATGATAAAGAGTTTTAGGCAATTGTTAGGGCCATTAGACATTGGAGATCATACTTAATGGCTAACTTTTTTATTTTATATACTGACCATGATGCACTGAAATATGTTCAAAGCCAATTACATTTGAACCATAGACATGCTACTTGGATTGAATATTTACAATCTTTTGATTTTATGATCAAGTACAAGAAAGGGGTCAATAATGTAGTAACCGATAGTTTGTCTAAGGAATATACATTTTTGAGCTCAATGCATTCACATTTTTTAGGCTTTGATGATACTAAGGGGTTATATGAGAGTGATAGAGACTTTGGTGAGATATTTGCTAAAGTGAGGCAAAGTAATGATGCATTTAGGGATTATGTTTTACATGATGGTTACTTGTTTAAAAATGGTTCTTGTTGCATTCCAAAATGCTCTTTGAGAGAGGCAATCTTGAGAGAGATCCATGGGGGAGGGTTAGCCGATCATTTTGGGAGAGACAAAACATATGCTTTAGCCCATTCCAACTTCTTTTGGCAAAAAATGTTTAGGGATGTTGTGAGATTGGTGAGTGCTTGTAACACATGAGCGTTGATTTTATCATTGGCTTGTCGAGAACACAAAAAGGGTTTGATAGCATAATGGTTGTTGTTAATAGATTTCTAAAATGACTCATTTCATTCCTTATTTAAAAACTAATGATACCCAACATGTAATGGATCTTTACTTTTCTAACATTGCCAAACTACATGGGATTCCAAGGAGTATTATGAGTGACAGAGATGTGAAATTCTTGAGTCATTTTTGGAGAGGTTTATGGGGAGATTGGGAACACAATTAACATTTAGTACTTCCTTCTATCCACAAACCGATGGGCAAATCGAGGTTGTTAATAGGTCTTTAGGGGAATTTTGAGAAGCCTTCTGAGAGGAAAAACTAAAAAATGGGATGCACTCTTACCTCACGCACAGTTTGCATATAATTGTTCCAAAAATAAAACCACAAACATGTCCCCATTTGAGTGTGTATACGACAACAACCCTTTAACACTGATCAGCTTAAGCCTAATTATGTCAAACAACCCAATGGTGAGTGCCAAAGCGAAGATGAGAGCTACAGAGATTGTGAGAATCTATGAGTTGGTTAAAGAAAACATTAGAAAGCACAATGAAGCATACAAAAAGCAAGCCAAACTCATGAAGGTGGTTGAGTTCAAGGAAGGAGATCTTGTATGGGTATACTTGAGAACAGATAGGTTCCCAAAAGCAAGGAAGACAAAGTTGGATGTCAAGACCGATGGACCCTTCAAAGTGTTGAAGAAAGTCAACAATAATGCCTATAAAATTGAGTTGCCAAGTCCCTACAACATTTCCAATACTTTCAACGTGAGTGGTTTGAACTTGTGTTGAAACTATATAAATCTAAATAATGATGATGATTCGGCTTCTCAAGAGGGAGAGGATGATGGAGGACCATCTAAGCAAATAATGGAAGACATGGAAGCAATGGCCTAGGAGAGCATCCACAACCCACGGCTACAACATTTAGAGAAGAGGAATTTAGGCTCAACAATTTTCTACAATTCCAAGCCTTACTAAAGCCTTTTGGTAAAGTCAAAGCTTGTGTTTATGAAGAGTGACTACAACATAAAAAAAGACCATAACATCAAGAAGGAGGCTGGGCAACAACTCCTAAAAAACATGATATTGTTGAGTTATTGCCTTTGTGAATTTGTGACGTTTAGCTTGCAATGACCTTTAATTTTCTATTTAAGTTATGTTTTCATAAATAGAGTTAATGTTTAGTTGTGATTGAATTTAATTTTATGTTTTGATAGTTTATAACGCATGACTAGTACATGAGGAGGATGTCTTGTGCCTACCTTGTTTATAAATAGTTAGCTGGAAATGTAACAAAAAAGATATTATATATTGAATTCTAATATGAGTTTACCTTCTTTGGCAAAGTTTTATGTTGGGTTTGTTGTTTTCCAAAAACAATCAATTGGGTTTGATAATTTTCCAAAAATTGTCAATTGACATTTTGATCTACTCCATCTCGCCACCCAACATCACCTTATGTCCATTCCAGTTATCTTAAAAACCACTTACCAATTCAACTTCTAGTTAAAATAAAGTTGTTTGTCATCATCTCCTCTACAACTTTCATTCAGATCTCTTTTCCAAAAGCCAAATGCAACCCATCCAAATTTCTCATTTCACAACAATCTCCATTTTAGTTCCCAACCAGACCATCTGCCACTAAAAATGACATAACTCTCAAACCACTCATCCATTTCAAATGCACCATACCTTTCTAGAAACTAGACACATAGACCTACAACTTTCATTTAGATCATAACCTTAAATTCTAGAACCATTTTTCTAGCAATCCGTCCCACATTCTGAACCTGTTTGATCACCAAACTACTGCAAACTTTCTTAAACATTTTTCAGAACCCATTTGTCATTGTTTCACACTACATATGCCATCACTTATTAAGTCTGATACATAAAGATAGCGGTAGCCCTTATACAGTTGCATTGTGCAATTCTAAATATTGAAGGTTCCCATCACAGTTATGTGTTCTTGCTTAAAGATTGAAGGTTGATAACCAATTGAAAAAATTCATCAAGATAGTTAGATTTGATTATGGATGAGAATATCATGGAAAACATGGTGTTTCAGGACTTTAAAAGGTCCATTTGTCAGATATTTGAAATCAGTTAGAATAGTGACTTAATTTACTATGTCGAGTAGTTCTAAGCAAAATGATGTGTTGCTGAAAGACATAATTGCACCCTAAAAGACTTGAAAAAATCGATGCATAATAGGGCTTTTCTATCTAATTATCTAAAAGTGTGAAAATCCAACCTTGCACACATTCGTATATAGGGCTGCCCTACTGAGATGATATAATCTTTATAAGGAAAGATTGCATGCCCGTTCCATTCATTGCTATTTAGTAAGATATCCTGACCACTTTAAAACTACAACTTTTATTGTATAGGAAGGAGGGACCAGAATAGTTGAATCACAAACAGTTAAGTTTTTGGAATAAAATGTCTATGATGATGTGGACATTTTAACCCTTCAGATGATAGCATGGTGAATACTATAGTTATTATGTACCTGCCATTCATATAGTTAGATTCGGTGGATCTAAATCTCTGTATCATGCCTATACAATTAGGTAAATCCACCAGAGTGAGATGACCTGCTATCCCATCTAATTTTATAGTATATTAGGTGAACATGACTATCGCTATTAGATATGTTATGGATCCAGTTACTTTTACAAAATTTATTTTGGACCTAACGTAGATGTGTGGTGGGTTGAAATGACTAATGAGATGTAAGTCATGAAGTATAGTAAGGTCTCGGAGTCAATTGACTTACAATAGAACTGCAAACTCATCAGTTATAAATGAAGTCTTGGACCTAAAGGATTTCAAGATAGAGTTCAACATTTTATGGGCTCGTTCAATTCCCTAATGGTTCACTCAGAGAGAAAGATTGACTTTATGTTACCTTTTCTCTCGTATCCTTGTAGGATACATTTTGAGTAATTATGGTACGTTTTGAGTAATTATGGAAATTGTAGCTCATGATGATATAGAGTTACAACATATGGCTGTCAAATTTGCTTTCCTGAATAAAGACCTTTATGAAGTGGTCTATATGGTACAACGTGAAGGATTTCAGGATTCAGATGGAATTGACATGATTTGCGCGTTATTCAGATCAATATATGGTTTACATCAAAGCTTTTGAAAGTGATACCTTACAGTTGATAAGGTTTGGTCTCTTTCGGTTTCATGAAAATAAAATTAAAAGAATGTTTGTACTATGAGGTCAGGGGGAGCAAAGTTATCTTCCTATTACTGCATGCGGATGATATATTGCTCACGTCAAATTACTTGACTATGTTATATGAAGTTAAGCAACTTTTGGTCAAAAGCTTTGACATGAAGGACCTTGGTGCAACATCTTCTGTCCTAAGTATTCAGATTCACCGGGACAAATCTCAACACTCATCAGACCTTTTACAGAATACATACATTGAGTATGTGTTACAAAGGTTTAATATGGTTAATAGTAAACCTGTCGTAGCACCTATGTCTCATAGTGAGAGATAATTTTTGGCACAATATCCAAAGAATAAAGTAAAGAGAGAGGTTATAAGGAATGTTCCGTATTCTAGTATGATTGATAGCCTGATGTATGTTCGGCTATGTACTAGGCAGGACATTGTATTCATTGTTTGACTGTTTGGTCAATATCTAATTAATCCAGATGTAGACCATTGAAATGAAATCAAGCGAGTGTTGGGAAACTAAAGAGAATTAAGGATTATATGTTGACATAAGAGTAAACCTCGTAGAGAATTCAGATTCATATTTTAGCTATATGTCTGGATGATCGAAAGTCCTCTTAAGGTTGCAGTTTTAAGTTTGCAGATGGTACAATGTCGTGGAAGTGTCTCAAATAGACACGGGTAACTTCCCCAACAATGCATGTAGAGTGCATGCTATGAGGCTGCTTCACAGACGATTGAACTTAAAAACTTGATTTATGAGTTGTCTGTGGTTGATTCAGTGGCCAGACTCTTTTGGTTGTACTGTGATAATCTTGTTTCTATGTTGTTTAATAAGAACAAAGAATATCACAGGGTCTTAGCATTTAAAGGTCAATTATTTAGTCATAAAGGTGTTGATATGAAAAGGTGACATTAAGGTTTGGAGCATTTAAAGATTGAGAAAAAGTTAGTAGATCCTTTAACTAAAAGACTTCGCCCACTTGTGGTTATGACACAAGTATATAGTATGAATGTTTTGACATCCTTAGACATTGCTAATTAGGGGATCGTTATGTTTGCTCCATGTACATTTGTACATTTTGACGTGTTATGACAATATGATGGTTCATCAATAGAGATGATCATCATTTATCCTCAGTAATACGTGTTATCATATATTATCATAATACATATAAAAGTTTTAAGATTTGTGTTGATCTCAAGCATTTAAAGGTCATTGGGCATATATACATAGTGATCTTATACCTATGTAATTTAGATACATACAATTTTAAACAAATATCCATAAAGTTTGACATGATATAGGGGATATAAGTTTTTAGTCACATAAAGGTTCTCAATGCAGTTTAGTATTCAGTTGGAGAACATAAAGGTTTTTCTAATGTTGTTTAGCATTCAGTGAGAGAAAACAAGTTTTCTATAAAGCTATTTAATATTCGGTGAGAGAAAACAGGATTTCTCTAATGTAATTAGTATAACGGTTTAGCCTAAAGTTGGAGAAATCGAGACTTACAAACGAAGATGATATAATTTAAATCATAAAAGTTCATCCTAGTTTGTCACACTTCATTTTCTCATTCATATTAGTGAGGTATTTAGTATATGTGTTTGTATTAGATCTGTATTAGATGATGATGATGATTGTATTAGATCTGTGTCACATATGATGTTGGACCAATGGTGGTTGACAAATTAAATCCCACTTATGTTTTGATAATAATAAAATATATATAATTGGTTAAGAAATTATTTCAGGTGATTTAGATTCAAATACATCAAGACTGCATCAATCTTGAATGAGCAAGACATAAATCATGGTGAAATCAAGAAGGAAATAATCTTCATCAATCTTGAATGGGCAAGACATAAATCATGGTGAAATCAAGAAGGAAATAATCTTCATCAATCTTGAATGGGCAAGACATAAATCGTGGTGAAATCAAGAAGGAAATAATCTTCATCATACTAGAGACATTAAACATGAAGATTATAGAAGATTTGATTGAATATAACCGTTGAAGCCAACATAAGTTGACTAGTAAATCATAAGTCGACTAATATATCAAGATCTGTAGGTTGAGAACAACACAAGTCAACTAATAGACTATAAGTCGACTTATCGAAGGTTACAAGTCGACTTACACTGCATAAGTCGACTTATAGAAGAGCGGAGATAAAGTTTTACGAAAATCGTTATTACAAGTCGACTTACACACCACGACAAGTCGACTTACGAGTACAACAAACTGATTCTGACGAAGTCAGTCATTCAGAAATGGAAAGGAAATAATTTAGCAAGGTCTATGATCAATCAACAACGGGTAGTGTACATCCCCAACGTCTATAATCATCCTTTAGCCTGCAAATAAATAAAGAAACATCAAGGGAAATGGAAGGGATGCAAAAATCAAAGTATACTACTATAGTTCCAAGAATTTGTTCTCATACTACTCTTAGCTTGGTCTTAATTCCATTCATCTCATCGAGAGTTAGCATTTTCTATTTTCTATCATTATGATTATTGTGAGTTAAGTGATTAGAGGAGAATCACTTGTTAGGTAGGATTTGTGCCGGAAGACAAATCAAGTGTAAAGGTAGCTTGAGCCGGAAATCAAGTGGAGTTGGTAGGATTTGTGCCGGAAGACAAATCAAATGTAAAGGTAGCTTGAGCAGGAAAATCAAGTGGTGTTGTAAGAGTTCACACTAAACTAAAAAGTGTGCAGTAAAGTAGTTTGCCAAATCCTAAGTGGGAGCTTAGGTAGAGGGAGTAGGTCTTAGTACCGAATCTCTATAAAAACCGTGTTTGCTCTTCTTCCCTACTCTTTATATTTAAATGTGTTTAAATTGTTTTTGTGTGAATTAACTTTAGATTTTATTGTAGAATTTTTCAAAAAGCTTTAAAGATCTATTCAACCCCCCTTCTAGATCATTTACAATTGGTATCAGAGCAGAAGTATCCAGGGATGGCACACAATAACTTAGTGGAAGAAGGTAACACTAATAATCACCCTCCTTTGTTTAATGGTTCTAACTACTCTTCTTGGAAAAATCCTATGAAGTATCATATTATAAGCGAGGGAGTAGAATATTGGAAGATCATCATCTTCGGTCCACAAGCATCGTTAAAAGAAAATGGTGAGTTAAAAACGGAGCTGGAATACGACGACAATGATTGGAAGCAAGCCTACATCAACGCGAGGGCTATGAAACTGATATATTGCGCTCTCACGGTTGAGGAAAGAAATCGAGTAAACTCTTGTACTAGCGCTAAAGAAATGTGGGAAAGACTTCGCATCACTCATGAAGGAACCAATCAAATTCGAGAGACAAAAATCAACATGCTTCTCTATAACTATGAAATGTTTTTCATGAAGGAAGGTGAGTCTATTTCCACTATACTTGATCGTTTTGCAGAAATCATAAATAGATTAGGAAACCTTGGAAAGCATTTGACGGATAGAGAAAAGGTGAAAAAAATTCTTCGCTCACTACCGAAAGAATGGGACTCTCAAGTCACCGCTATTATGGAGTCTAAGGATCTCAATCATTTGGAATTCAATACCTTGGTGGGATCACTCATAGACTATGAGATCATTCTCAAATCAAGAGGAGGTAGAGGTAAGTCACAAAAATCAATTGCTTTTAAAGCTAACACTTCTTTTGTGGATGAAAGTGATAAAAAATTAGACGAGGAGGAAGAAGATGAAGAGCTAGCAATGTATGCTAGAAACTTGAAAAAATTCAAGGGACTACTCAAAAATAGGAAGAGAGAATTACGTGGTGAAAGAAATGACAAGTATGACAAAGGAAAAAAGAAAGCTAACCTAGTAGCCACTTGGAGTGATGATAAAGAAGCATACCTAAGTAATAATGAAAACAACTTAGCACTTATGGAAAATAGCTCCTCAATAAATGATGATGAAGATGAGGTAACTTTCATTGATCAAGATCTTATAGATTCTTTTAATGCTTTACAAATCGATTTTGAAGAAGCTATTGAAATCAACAAGAAATTGAGAAAGAAAATAAGAGAGCTAGTTGCTAAAAATAGTGTCTTGTATGAGACTATTGATGATTTAGATTGCACTAAGGAAGATCACTCTACATGCCTTGTTGAAAAAGAAAACCTTACTTGTGAGCTTGATAGACTTAGAAAGGAATTTTCTTATGTGGTTGAAAAATTTGCTGGTGGGAATGAAAAGTTTGAAAAGATGTTATCTTTACAAAGATATTCAATTTCTAAACATAGTTTAGGATATGATCCTTTTGATAGAGATTGTTCTTTAATTTCTAAATTTACTAAAGATAGAAAAGTTGCAAAATGTGGCAAATGCTTGAAAGATGGTCATATAGAAATTGCTTGTAAAAGTATTAGAAGATGTATTAATGTGAAGAAAATCTGGGTGGTAAAAGGTACAACACCTCCTAATGTGGTTTATATGACTAACCAAAATGGACCCAAAATGGCTTGGGTATCAATGAGAAGAAAGAATGTTTCATTTATAGGTACAAGCAAGGAATGAAAATCTACCAAGCACATGGTACATTGATAATGGATGTTCAAGGCATATAAGTGGAGACAAGAACCTATTTGCAGAAATTAGACCAAAAAAAATCAAGGATATGTCACTTTTGGAGACAACAACAAAGGTAAAGTTATTGGTATTGGTAAAGTGGGTAAGAAACCTTTGCCTAACATTGAAAATGTTTTACTTGTTGATGGCTTGAAACATAATTTGCTAAGTGGTTCTCAATTATGTGATATGAATTTTAATATGACATTTGAATCATCTCATTGTATGGTTAAGAAAGATGAAAATGTTGCTTTCATTGGTTTGAGACATGGAAATACATATATTGTTGACCATTGCATCAAGAGATAAGGTGTTTAATTGCTTCAGTCGAGTATTATGCCATAGTTGGGTAATTCATCTATTTCTCAAATCCATTCGACTAATTATATGCAACCAGTCGACTAGTTTTATATCAGACAATCCCCACTCTTGTTTTTATTTTTTATTAGTCGAATAACATCCTGCCAGTCGACTATAAGTCATCTGGGTCTTCTTTAAACTCATTTTTTCCTCAAATCTCCGAAAACACATTCTCTTCTACTTTTGAGATTTCTTCATGATGATGTTTCTCCACTATGATGGTTTTTTTAATCTAGCCAAGACCGACATTTCATATTGTTTGTGACTGTTACTTGACACTATTTGTATTTGATGGATTGTTTCTCTATTTAATGTGATTACGATAATTTTTCTTCTTCATATTTGTGTTTTATCTTTATATTGATGACTATTTGTGTTTCCTCTATTTCAACTTAGTCTTACAAATATAATTTTACAATGTTTTTATTCAATATTTTATATGATTAAGGAGGAGATTGTTGGTTGGTATTAGTTGTTTTGATTATGACAAAAAGGGGGAGTAAAATGGAAATTGGATATTCTTTAGTTACTTGATTAGGGGGAGTATGTATGTTAAATTGTCTTTGATTTGAGTTTATCTTGATCTCAAATTACTCTTATGCATTTGATCTTACAAGGTTGTTAAATTCAATGATTTATATGATTGAAGGGAGACTTCATTCAAAACTAATAAAAAGACAAGGCTTAAAACCTTGATCAATGTTTCTTTGTTTTCAATTTCTTAACGATTTCTAAATATTTTGTCATTATCAAAAAGGGGAGATTGTTGGACCAATGGTGGTTGATAAATTAAATCCCACTTATGTTTGATAATAATAAAAATGTATAATGCATGTTCATGGCAATCCCGCCCTAATCCAATATTTCCCCATAATAAAATTCTATGAAAAATTAGAAATAAAATGTATAGTTTACAAATTGGTTAAGAAATTATTTCAGTGATTTAGATTCAAATACATCAAGACTACATCAATCTTGAATTTACAAGTTACAAGACATAAATCATGGTGAAATCAAGGCTTAAAAACCTTGAAATAATCTTCATCAATCTTGAATGGGCAAGACATAAATCATGGTGAAATAAAATGAAGAAAATAATCTTCATCATGCTCAAAGACATTAAACATGAAGATTATAGAAGATTTGATTGAATATAAATCTTGAAGCAAACATAAAAGTGAAATAGTAAATCATAAGTAGAGACTAATATATCAAGATGATTGAATATAACCGTTGAGAACATAAGTCGACTAGTAAACAAGTCGACTACTAATAGACTATCAAGTTGAGAACGACAAGTTATCTAATAGACTATAAGTCGACTTATCGAAGGTTACAAGTCGAACCGCGCATAAGTCGACTTATAGAAGAGCGGAGATAAAGTTTTACGAAAATCGTTATTACAAGTCGACTTACACACCACGACAAGTCGACTTACGAGTACAACAAACTGATTCTGACGAAGTCAGTCATTCAGAAATGGAAAGGAAATAATTTAGCAAGGTCTATGATCAATCAACAACGGGTAGTGTACATCCCCAACGTCTATAATCATCCTTTAGCCTGCAAATAAATAAAGAAACATCAAGGGAAATGGAAGGGACGCAAAAATCAAAGTATACTACTATAGTTCCAAGAATTTGTTCTCATACTACTCTTAGCTTGGTCTTAATTCCATTCATCTGTACTGAGAGTTAGCATTTTCTATTTTCTATCATTGTGATTATTGTGAGTTAAGTGATTAGAGGAGAATCACTTGTTAGGTAGGATTTGTACCGGAAGACAAATCAAGTGTAAAGGTAGCTCGGTAGAAAATCAAGTGGTGTTGGTAGGATTTATCTTGGGAAGACAAATCAAATGTAAAGGTAGCTTGAGTAGGAAATCAAGTGGTGTTGTAAGAGTTCACACTAAACTAAAAAGTGTGCGATAAAGTGGTTTGCCAAATCCTAAGTGGGAGTTTAGGTAGAGGACGAGGTCTTAGATCGAACCTCTATAAAAACAGTGTTTGCTCTTCTTCCCTACTCTTTATATTTAAATGTGTTTAAATTATTTTTGTGTGAAGTAACTTCTGAAATTATTGTAGAATTTTTCAAAAAGCTTTAAAGATTTATTCAACCCCCCTTCTAGATCGTTTACACATGTCATGTGCTTTTGATACTTTTCAGTATCGAAAACCTTGTAGGACGGAATGATAGACTTTCATTATTTTTGGATCAAATATTTTGTTTTTAAAACATAGTTGACTATTTTAGTAGCATGACTTAACCGAGTTTTTAAACTAAAATCAAAACTACAATTAATACTTGTCCAAAGGAGAAAATGTTGGACAATTTTGTCATTTCTCATAAAGTTGGACAACTATTAATTGCATTTTTTAGTTTTTAATAACTTATCGATTAAGTTACGTAATTTGATCTAGATAAAGACAATAGAGTTGTCCAATAAATGATTTAAATCAATGGGTCGTGGATGAAAAATGGATCCTGATTAGTGTGGACCAAACCTATATTAGCCTTGTGATAGGGAAGCCCAACATGGATGCTATATACAAAGTTAAGGTCTCCTACAGTTGCTCATATAATCAATCATAAATATAAAGATTCTCTGACCAAAAAGAGTTTACGTTTTGAAAAAATTGTAAAAGATCTTACTCGTGTCCCAGAGAGCTGTTCTCCTAAAGATGGCGGTAGATTCGCCCTCATTTCATCTTCGGAAAACTCATTTAAAGTTACGGAGATCAAAATAAAGTATTTTTGTATTTATTCATTTCTTGTCCTTTCACATTTAATCCGGAATACATAACGTTAAAATACCGTTACATATTACAGGTCTCTCTCGATTCAATCTTGGATGATAACCAGTTACTTATCTGCATTTATAACCATTGGGTGAGTTAGTAGGTTCTTCTTGGTTACATGTTTATTATCTTAAATGGCAGCCAGGTCTGTTGTAGAAGTATGTGATGAACCATGACCAGCTGGTGTTTCAAGTAACAGTACTTGTGTATTCTTATCATGAGTTACATCAAATAAGTGATATTGTTGTCTGGTGTAGAATTATGTGATGAACGATGCATGACAAGCTGGTTTTCAAGCAACTGCACTTGTGTATTCTTACCATGAGTTACTTCAATTAAGTGATATTGTTGTCTAGTTTCCCATGCAAACCACTTTTATCAAGTAACCATCTTGTCGAAATCCCTTAACATAATCCGCAAGAACCTGCTATATTGAAATGAGTAATCTTATTAAAATGCATCTCACCAGGAACGTCATCTGAAATTTCTGTATGCTATTTAAATCGTCATATCTGGTTTGAATATATTATTACAGTAAAGATTGTGATTTTTTAGTAAAAATATTGGAAAACTCTATCTTATTTAATGTTTAGATAAAATTTCATTATTTAAATTTTATCGTAATTATAACTTTTATATTTATTCAACTCATTAAATTTTATCAAACTTTTAAGAAATTATATTTTATTTGACAAATAATTAAGCATTTTCATTTAAATTCAATGCGATTTCATATGTTAAAATATAAATTAGTGTCATATATCACAATTATATTTTATATAATTATTAAAGATTTTATAAGATATGTATTAAGTTTAAATTTAGAATTTTATAACAAGGTCATATTTAAATTTGAAAAATATATTTATTTATTGGATTTGAAGCACATTCGAAATTTCCTAATCTATTTATTGAACTGAATTTTAAGTCTTTTAATGTATGTATAAAATAATTTATAGTGAGTTAGGATTGACTATCGTGTCAGATAGTCTTATACTTTAATTTTAATTTTACTTTGAATATAATATTTTCTTAATTTAATCAATTACAGCTTAAACTTAATATAATATAAGTTTTGTTGAAGGTCCGTACAGGCCTGCGTGGATACGCTTGCTTAATGTATACTTCTACTAATACTTTGGTTGGGTGATAAAGTTTTAAAGTGATGTCTGGCATCTTTGCGTGAGCCGTAGCTGTCTCACCTTAATGGACTGCATTCCAGAGTCTAGTGCTTTTAGGTCGTCTCTTGGCCTTTGGTGATGGGTTTTCATTACACGTCTACTTTGATTCAGAGAATTGAAGCAAGAGTTTACTCTGGTCAATCTTTGCATGTTTAAGCTGGTCCACAGAAGGACGACAGCTCCTGTCTTGTGAGTTGAGCCCTAAATAGGGTTAAGAAAATGGAAGAAGGTCCGTTTATTGTGTGGTTCGACTTATAATGAAGTAGTTCTGCACATGCATTGCCATTTAGCTTTCGGATGTCTCTCTATCGACCACATGAAGTTGATGACGTTCAACATTAGTGTTGAACCAAAAGACTGGGGAATTTGAGTTTTACTTTCTGAAGAATCACTTTTAGTTGGAACATGTTAGGCAAGGCAGTATAAAGTTATAAACAGTAACAAAGCACTAGAAAGGGCGGAGCAAAGAAAAAGAAGATGGACATCTTGTGACAAGAAATAGCACAATTAATCGAATCACGTTTTATTCCTCTAAGAGACTAAGATTGTAAACTTTCCCAATATCCTTTGCTTCGCTGGGTCAGAACTAAGTAGCATGGTACGGAATATAATGTAGGTAATGGTCCTATTTAATAATTAACTGATTGTATTACTTGTTAGTTAATTCTATTTGTTATTAACTGATATTAATTATATTCAGTAAGTTATATTCAGTAACTATTTAATACTTTCTCTTATTCAAAATAAGTGTCGTTTTAGAGAGACACACTTATTAAGAAAGTTAGTGAAATATTTGATATAACCTTATTAATTACATGTTGAATTGTCTTGAAAATGTAATCTATATAATTAAGATATGAGAGAAATTAAATGATAATTTTGAAAATAAAATTATAAACATGCATGAAAAATCGTAAACGATACTGATTTTGAATAATTAAAATCCCTCTAAAACGACACTTATTTTGAACAGGAGGGAGTATTAATTATTTATGTGTATAATAACTTATGAAAATATGTATTTTAAAAAAAGCAATACAGCTATGTATTTTAAACTTTTAGATCTGTAATTGTATTTTTTGACTCAGGTCGTAAGTATCGTTCATTATGGAGTTCGGCGTGGAGAAAGGAGGACAACTTGAGTCATTGTGTCTGGTAAATACCAAAACGGAAGGAAATTGAAATATCAAAGTGGGAAGAAAGAAAAGGAAACAGGTCATGTGAATCACGTTTGTAGATTTGAACTATAAATACGAGGGAGGGGACCTGAAAGAAAGGTTTAGAATGAGGGCAAAAGAACATTTAATGCTAACGACGGATTGCTCTATTCCATTATAAGTTTAAGATGACGAATTTATCCAACAATTACATTAATGAACGTTAAAGTACGGTTTACATGAGACAAGATTATGTATTTAATATTATCCTGTTTTATTCTGTCTCATGAAATTTTAATCATTTATTTTGCGTGATTCAAATTTACTAAACGCGTAAATAAATACCTACATAAATATAAAAAAGATTTATTATTAGACAGAAAATCTGAACTCGGCTTATAAAAACGGGGCAAAAGAAAGTAGACGACAAATCGAAGCGCACACGCACTATTATTAGGAAGAAAGAGTTGACTTAGTTAACACTTTTAAAGAGAGATCACCTGGTTAGTAGGGTCAGAGCAACGACGATGGACTCACTTCCTGTCTCTTTGGGCTCGTCCCATCTCTTTTCTTTTTCTCAACAAGTAATTGCATTGCAATTTAGGATGATTACATAATTGAAAAATAAAAATAAAACATGTTAATTTCCACTTAGATATTTACATTTTTGGGAATTGGAATTGATAATAAACAGGACTAAGTCAAATGCATTTATTAGTGCATAATGGTTTGTAAAGATAAGATGGAAAAAGTCCATATTTGTCTTAATTTTGAAGATTGTTTTATAGTAACGACTAACAAGAAGAAAGCTTAGCCGAAGTTTGGACCACAAGGGAGACTATTTCTTGCAATCTGAATCTAAACCCCTAACCCAATATTTGACATAAGAACCACACACTCCTATTTTACACTTCTAAAGTCTCGACCCCCCTCTTTTAACGCCGAGTCCATTGCACCGTTTAAAGACTTTTTACACCCCCAATTCTCTCCTTTTCTTCTCTCTCTCCTTTTCTTCTCTCTTCCTCTTCATTTATGCCCAATGCAAGAAGTGGACTGTCCATTGATTCAGATCTAATCACCTCAACTCCTAGTGGTGCAGGCTTCTTCACTCTACACAACCCAACTGTGCTCAATTCTTTCCCTCTACGACCAACAACCAAGTGTAACACCAACCTTTTTCCCATTCCTACTGCTACTCATACTAATACCACTCCTACCACTTCTGTTATGGATTCCGCCCCTACAAGCTCTCCTCCTCCTCCCACCACCATCCTGTTCCCAGTCAACCGTCGCTGTTCTCACGATCCTGATCATCAAGATTATGACCCGCTTCCCTCTGATGATCATAAACGGATGGTCGTCGTCGGTGAGACGGTGGACTTCTTTGCGGACAACAAAAACGTCGTTAAGCCCTTTAAGACCAACGTCGATGATTTCAAGGACTCGTCGAGTCCTCCTGGTTTGGAGTTAAACGTGAACGTAAGTCTTCATCATTCATTTCCAGCTTTAGTTTAAGTTTTCAATTATGGAATTATGTTCGTTTTTCAACGTTTTTAACTGTACAATTAACTATTTTTCTTTCTGGGCCTTTCTCCATTTGTAGACTGGCTTGAATCTTCTTACTACCAATACTAGCAGTGACCAATCTATCGTGGATGATGGGATATCTTCAAACACGGAAGATAAAAGAGCTAAGAATGAGGTATTCCCCACCCAAAATAAAAAATGAAAACTTTCTACTGTGCAAATGCATAATTCGATCTTCTTCTTTTTTTTTAACGCGATGTTGATCGATGCTACTGTGTTATTGGCTATTTTTGGCAGCTGGTACTTCTGGAAGCTGAGTTGGAGAGGATGAAGATGGAGAATTTTCGATTAAGGGACATGTTGAATCAGGTTACTAGCAACTATAACACGTTACAGACGCATTTATCGACAATTATGCAGGGCCAAAAGACTTCTGAGGCTGCTGAAGGACAACATGATCAAGAAAAGAAACATAGTGGAAATGGAGTAGTTCCTAAACAGTTCATGGATCTTGGTCTAGCTGCTGCCGCCGGTGCTGTTGACACTGACGAGCTTTCGCAATCTTCATCTGAAGAGGAGAGGTCAAGATCTCCTGGAAATAATGCAGAGAACGGGAATAACAATGAAGAGTCGGTGGTGGTTGATCATGACAAGAAGGGGTTGGGTAGAGGGATTGATGAGAGAGAGGATAGCCCAGATCAGGGATCTCAAGGTTGGGCGCCTAATAAGATTGCCAGATTCAATACTTCCAAAAATATTGATCAAACAGAGGCTACCATAAGAAAAGCTCGTGTATCTGTTAGAGCTCGATCAGAGGCTCCTCTGGTACTGTCAATTGGATTAAAAAAACTTAATCTTGAGATGTATTTTCTTTCTTAGAAAAGGAACTAATTCTTTATATATAGATCACCGATGGATGCCAATGGCGGAAGTATGGACAGAAGATGGCAAAGGGTAATCCATGTCCTCGAGCTTACTATCGGTGCACCATGGCTGCTGGTTGCCCAGTACGTAAACAGGTAATTTTTTCTATTCTACTCCATTGTTACATGAACTTTGAACCAGAAGACTGTATATTATTTTAGTGGCTTGTCAGGTCATATCCAGATGATAACTTTTTAAAAGGAGCAGGTACCATGTGGCCTTTAATGACGATTACTGTTGCGTAAAGAATTAGAAGATCTCTTGGGCCTTTTTGTTTTAGTGCTGCCGTTTAGGACAAGTCGATGTTTCTTTTGATCAAAATCTATTGGTGAATAGGTACAACGATGTGCAGAGGACAGAACAATCCTTATAACAACATATGAGGGCAACCACAACCATCCTTTACCACCGGCGGCCATGGCAATGGCGTCGACCACTTCATCGGCGGCGAGAATGCTGCTGTCGGGCTCAATGTCTAGTGCTGATGGACTAATGAACTCAAATTTCCTGACTAGGACCCTGCTCCCATGCTCCTCTAGTATGGCCACCATTTCAGCTTCAGCTCCATTTCCCACCGTCACACTGGACCTAACACAGAACCCCAACCCCTTACAGATTCCAAGGCAATCAACACAATTCCAGCTTCCATTTCCAAGCTTGCCTCAAAACTTTGGCAATGCTCCAGCAGCAGCGGCAACATTGCTACCTCAAATATTTGGACAGGCACTTTACAACCAATCAAAGTTCTCTGGCCTGCAAATGTCTCAAGATATGGAATCTAACAAATCAGAGCAACCAGTGCAACAGAATTCCTTGACTGATACCGTAACCGCTGCAACAGCTGCCATTACGTCTGATCCTAATTTCACCGCAGCTCTAGTTGCAGCCATTACTTCTATAATAGGTGGTTCTGCTTCTCACCCTAACAACACCCCTAATAGTAATGCCATTGCCAACCTCGCAACCACCAGCAACAGCAATGGAAACTTGACTTCAAGCAATAGCAATAGCAATAGCAACGATAACAATAAAATCCCCAGTTCAAGTTTTACAGGGAAATGAAGATTTTGAATTTCTTCTTCCTTCCTTTTTTTTAATCCTTTCTTAGCTAGTAACATCCTTTTTTGGTTTCTTTCTTCAAGGAGATCTAGGATATGAATTAGTATGATCCCATACTCTTTTGGTATGTCCAATAAACTCTGTTCAATTGTATTTCTTAGACAAATCAAGTCCAAAAAGAAGACAAAAAAGAAAAGAAAAAAAAAACATTAGAGAAGGAAGCATCTGAATTAGTCGATTTTCATATGGTCCCATGCATTAAAGAAAGGTTGTTTTGTTTTAATTTCTCCCCACCCTTCTTTAAGTATTGTATAGGTGAAGCCAAACCAGGTAGAAAGATGGAAACAAAGGAAGAGATAAAGATGGAGAATCGCATTGATTGAAATTAGTCCTTAGTTGGAGTTGCGTGCAGCAAATGGGTACAAACAATGGAGGAACAAGTCAAAAATAACGTCTACTGTGATAGGGTGAAACTTGAAAGGGTTGTTGCTCAAAAAGGACGCTCAAAGTAAGGATGAGGAACTTTTAGTTGTCAGGACTTGGAAGATTTTCCAGTCTACTTAATGACAGGCTACTAATTTAGTAGGATAAGACTTTCTGGTGACTATGTCTACGTCCATTCATTTCCAATCGACAAGATAAAAAGCATATTCATGTTGTGAAATTCTCATTAATTAATTATAGTATATTCATATAATTTTGTTAATTAAAATATATTAATTGATAAAAATGGGTTAATCATTGATAAAAATGGGTTAATCGTTAAAAAAGTCCAATTTTTCTTCAAATATTTAATTATAACCTGAACTTTAAAAAGTAGCAATAAAATATTCAAGTTTTTTATTTTTTTTTCATTTTTAATTCAACGTTAGTCTCACCTCAACGACGTCGTTTAGCTTTAATAGTAAAACGACGTCGTTTAGCTTTAATAGTAAAAAGATGTCGTTTCAACTAAAATCATATCTCCTTCCTTCTCCTTCTCCTTCTTTGTCTCTTTTATGTCAATCAACGCTTAAAACTCGTACTTTGAAATCCTTAATCTGTAACCTAAAATCTCCCAAATTTTCCAAAATTCATAAGAGAGTGAATTCGTACGTTGCTGCTTCTTCTATCGCAAAGTTATTTGTTCCATTAGATCAACAAGTATTCTTTTTGATTTCATGTGTGGATGTTGCATAAGAAAGTGATTTCGTCGTTGGGTAAAAACTGAAGATTTCATCGTCAAACTTCTTGTAGGGTCGACTAGGGTACGATTGATCCTCTCTCTGTTGCTTTTCCACTCCGATTTAGTTTTTGTATGAAATAGCATTTTACTGTACTAGGGTTTCAAATTGGATTGTACTAGGGTTCCAAAAGCACAAATCCAATTTGTTGTACTAGGGATTTAAATTGGATTTGTGCTCCCAGAAAATTGACTTATAATGTACAAGGGTACTTAGGGTTTCAAATTAAATTGTGCTAAGGTACGATTTATTTGTTATTGAAAAGGAGGATTGACTTGTATGTGTACATAGCAAATTGAACAGTGAAAACCTTGAATACTCCTACACTTAGTTTTTAGTATGAAATGCAAGCTAAATAAAAAAAGAGAGTAACTAAATGCATAATGGTCAATTCATACTTGCTTTGTGTTATATGTAGAATATATTAACCCAAATGGGAAGGGAAGAGCTTCTACCCTCCTTTTACTTTCTTAATAATAAAGCCTTACATCTTGGTAATTACTGAAAAAATATGATTTCTATTTGGCTTGTTCTATGCTCTAATATTTAATATTTGGTTCAACTTGCATTCCATTTGGTAATTATTGAATGCATTCCATTTTGTTTGTCTCAAATTTTTGAGTGTACTTTCTTATTTGTATATTGTGGATACATTTTTTTAAGTGGTACATCCTCAAAATGAATTATGATCGTTTCAGTAGGTGAGGCTGCTAAGTTATAAAGTATTGTGAAAAAACTTTAGGAAATTTGTGAAGGTATGTTTTTGGTGCCTTCCTAACATTTTAGTTTGTATTATTCTAATGTAGTACTAGCCAAAAGCTCCTTGCATATGAAAATGTGGGTGTATTATTCTGATGCAATCATACTAACCTATTTTGTGCATTGTTAGTTAATGGGATAGAAGTGAATCATCTTAATTGTTGTTTCTTTTTTTCTTCTTATTTGTTGCTCATCTTAGTTGTTGCTTCTTTTTTTCTTCTTTTAATATTTATCATTTTGTATTTAGTCACAATTTGTCTTTGCAAATGTTGGTCAATTTTGAATTTCATTATGGTGGAGTGTTGGAAAGGCAGGAAAACAAATATGTTGGAGGTAAGATTAAAAAAAAAGAATATGGGTATTGATGAACTAAACATGCTAGTTCTAAAAGGAATTTTCGAGGATAAAGGACATAAAAGTAATCTTTATGTTTAACAAAATTCCATACGACTCCATTAGATGCTTGACGAGTTACGCTTAAAACATGACAGGGACATGTTGGATATGCTAAAAAAATAGAAGAAATGAATTGTTAGAATTTTCAAATATACCATGATCATGATTATAAGAATCTTGTTACAGATGGTGAGGATTCAAATTCAAATGTTAAATTGGAGCAAGATGAGGGGTTGTTACAAGTTGAATTGGAGCAAGATGAGAACTTCACTGTTATGTAATATAATGATTCTGGTGATGATTTAGTTGATGAGGAGTTCTTTGAAATTGATGATGACGAATATGTTAATGCTAGAATAAATAAGAGGAGGTGTGCGAAGACTTTGCAAAGTGGGTTTGAATTCGACAATGTTGTCGATGGTGTCGATGGAAGTGAAAACAATTTCAATGAAGTTGGTGATCATTCGAATGATACTAGAAGAATATAAAGAAGTTCGCATTGTGCAAATAGTGATTATGATGTCAGTGATGATGAAATTCAATCACCAATTCCTAGTGATGATGAAGCATCGATACCAGAGAAAAAATACATTAGTTTTAATCCAAAAGTTGAAATAACAGATTTTAAGTTTGAAATTGGAATAAAGTTCAAAGACATGAAGTAGTTGAGGAAAACTATAAGGAAATATGCAATTACAAATGGGTATAATGTTTCAATGGCGAGATCTGGTATACAACTAAAAGCAGTTTGTGATGCACATTGTCCTTTTCGGGTGTATGCTAGCTAGATTGGAAATGAGAAAATATTTGTTGAGAAGAGAGTTGAAAACACTCATACCTACAATAAAGTGCAGAGGAATAAACAAACTAGCCAGAAATGGATTGCGAATGAATTTATACACAAGTTCAGGAGGAACCCCAATTGGCCTATTAGTGAAATGATGGATGATCTTCAATCAAAATATGCACGAAAGGTCACTAAAATTCAATGTTATAGAGCTAAATAGGAAGCAATTACTATGCTTCGAGGATCAACGGAAGGTCATTATACGAAGTTATGGTCTTATGGACATGAGTTAATGCGAGCTGACAAAGATGGAAAGTTTATTATTAAATGTGATTTTGATGAACAATCTGGGAGACTAATGTTCAAAAGATTTGATGTGGGTTTCAGTGCTTTGAAGTATGATTTTTTTGGTAGATTCAGGACGATTATTGGGTTAGATAGATGTTTTCTAAAGACTTCCCTTGGTGGTGCATTATTATCTACTATTGGTCGTGATGGAAATAATCAGATGTTTCCTATATGTTGGGTTGTAGTTGAGGGAGAAAACTACCAATCATGAAATTGGTTTTTGAGCATTCTTGTTGAAAATCTCCACATAAGTGGAAATTCATGGACTTTCGTAAGTGATCAGTAGAAGGTAAACTATAAATACCCATATATCTTATGTTCATTTGTTTATATGATCAACAAATGAACATAAGATAATTTATACAACAATTTGTTTTATAGGGTTTAGTGGAAGCATTGAAGAACCTGTTTCCATAAGCTGAACATAGAAAATGCGTCTGTCATGTGTATACAAATTAGTCTAGTGTTCATAAAGGGCACACGTATAAGAATTTATTTTGAAAGCGTTGAATTGCACAACGCAAGTTGATTTCGATTAGGTCATAGAGGAGTTGAAGAGTTTTTCAGTTAGGGCTTATGAGGATTTTAAAAGTAGGAATTCAGAGATATTTGTGAGCATAAGACCAAAGTGTGAAATAATACATAACAATATTTTAGAGACATTTAATGTATTCATTTGTGAAACTCGTACCAAAAGCTTAATCAGTATGTAAGAAGACATTCGAGTTTCTTTAATGACTCGGATACATGAAAAAAGGGATATGATGATGAAGTGCATAAATGAGATTTGTCCTAAAGTGAGGAAGAAAATAGAGGTAGCATAATGAGATGCAAGACATTGTACGCTCAGGACAAATAGGAATTTGAAATTTGAAGTTAGTATCTTTGCAGATAAGTACTTTGTTGACTTGCAAACACAAACTTGTCAATGTAAATTATGGCATTTAACCGAGATTCCACGTAAACATGTTGTGACTTGTATATCTTATGATAGGGAGGATATCAATGCTTACGTAAATCAATGTTATAAGTGTGATTCTTATTTGAAGACTTACCAATTTGCTATGGAACCCATTAGTGGTCTTGCGTTTTGGCCAAAGACCAAAAATCTTCATCCAATATTACCTCCACTGATTAAGAAGGTGCTTGGAAGACTAAAAAAGCAAGAACAAGGGATCACATTGAAGAACCTCGCAATCCCAACAAATTGACAAGATTGGAGTAGTTATGAGATGTTATCATTGCCATGAAATTGGCCACAATATAAAAGGATGCAAAAATAAGAATCAACCTCCAAGCCAACCTGAAATTGTTAAGGTAGATATTTAAGATGTGTAACAAATGTGTTGTTATTCATCAAGTATTATTAATTTTATATTTATCTTCAATGTATATAATGCAGCGAAAAAGAGGAAGGCCACCAAAATCAGTGTCTATTGAACCCCCTTCATCCAGTATTCGTAGCGATTAAGTAGGTAGACCGACACAATCAGTATCTACAAGATCAAATAATGCATCTTCTATATTACAAAGAGAGACGAGAATGGTTAGTTAACTTTAAGTATAAAATTTAAGTTGATTTCTAACTTATATAACAATATAATTCTTTTTGTTTTTGTAGGCACGTAGAGGATATGAAGTAACATTTGAGAAAGTTTTTGGGAATACCTACTTTACAGTAAGTCATTTAAATTTATGCTTATTCTACTTACATGTAATTGTAAGGGAGATGATAATATTTACATAATTGGTTGTTTATACTTTATAGATGGGTGAGCGTCAATGTTAAGTGTTACAACCTCCCAATATTAACATAACAACCACACAAGCATCCCAAAGTACACCTACTAATATAACTCAACCTAGGAGAAGGATCAAACTAATGGCTGAAAGATATACTACTAGGAAATCTTCATAGTTGGTGAGTATTGCTTTATTACCTAATTCAATGTTAACTATTTCCAATCTCGACTTAATGTTGGATAAAGTTGAATGTCGGCAACACCTTAAAGACTTTCACTACCAATTTTGATGTGAGAAATATGAAAATATGTAACAATGAAAAAGAGTATAAGGAAAATTGCCTGCTAAATTTTAAACATATGTATGTATTGATCCTGAATCATTAGACAAATAGCAAAATCAAAGCAAGGTTTGATGGCTTTTGTGATAGATCCAAACTATGTATATATACTTATAAACAAGAATACAGGAAGATTTAATTATTCATTGTTTTTGTTGTTGATGATGCATTGCTCTTGATTCTAATAGAGTCTTGCTTCAGACATGGTTGGTTTAATGTATTTACTGTTTTCTTTTGCCCTCAGAGGCTATGGAAGTAAGTTTTTGAATGATTATGGTCTAGTTTTTGTGTGACATTTGGATGAAAAGTTTTTCTTACTCTATTCATCTGTATGATTTTATTGAAACGGGTGATAGTTTCTTTGTGTTTGTGTGTGTGTGATCTTGATGAAATATCTTTTAAGCTAAATCATACTTCTAAATTTCTACTAGTTACTCATTATGTAAGGATGGTGTGAATGATCAAGCACTACAGAAGTCCCTAGATTAAGCCGTTAGAGTTGGAGTTGATTGCACAATAATCTATCTGAGAAAGTTGGAAGATAGAGGCATGGTTTTGAATATGGAACTTTAGAAGTTAGAACCATTTGAAGAAATAGGTGATAGTTTCTTTGTGTTTGTGTGTGTGTGATCTTGATGACATCTCTTTTAAGCTAAATCATACTTCTAAATTTCTGCTAGTTACTCATTATGTAAGGATGGTGTGAATGATCAAGCACTACATAAGTCCCTAGATTAAGTCGTTAGAGTTGGAGTTGATTGCACACTAATCTATCTGAGAAAGTTGAAAGACAGAGGCATGGTTTTGAATTTAGAAGTTAGAACCATTTGAAGAAATAGGTGATAGTTTCTTTGTGTTTGTGTGTGTGTGATCTTGATGACATCTCTTTTAAGCTAAATCATACTTTTAAATTTCTATTAGTTACTGATTATGTAAAGATGGTGCGCATAATCAAGCACTACAGAAGTCCCTAGATTAAGCCTTTAGAGTTGTAGCTGATTGCACACCAATCTATCTGAGAAAGTTGGAAGACAGTGGCATGTTTTTGAATATGGAGCTTTAGACGTTAGAACCATTTGAAGAAGCCAATGTTTTTGGATATTGTTTTAGTTTGTAGAATAATGTCAGTGTCTGTAACTTATTTATTGGCTTGTTTGATCTTATTTTGTAATTTACTCTTCAAAAATGATATTGACTTTATTATTCCTAGACATGATTGTTGTCTTCTTCCGGTAAGTTACTCTTCAACACTGTTGTACTTGCCAACTGCTTTTTTTCACTATCCTTTTTCCTTTGAACGCTAATCATATCATTGTTTATAAGAGCATATGTTAGAGTCTACAATTTCCATTTAGATATATTTATTGTATATGGAATTCAATACATTTCTCCTTTTTTCATATTCAAGAAAGTTAGCTCTTTAGGTCTCCTATTTTTCATTCTTACTTTAATATATGCATATTTTAAAAAGTAACAATGGTCAATTGACAAAGATAGAACATAACTCCTTATTGTAATTACTAAAGGATACGTAATTATGAATGCCATAAAGTAATTATAATTAATAGATAAAATTTTGTAATAATTGCGATTACTTCTGCAATATAAAACCTTGTAATAATTGCAGTTTCTTTAATAATATGAAAAGCATACAACTGAACATTAAAAGTGGTAGGTGATTGAATAAAAGATAAAAAGGGTCACAATAAACATATTAGTTACATTTGTTCTTCTAACTATTACAATTTCTCCATTTTTTTATACTTACATCCGATGACCAAGCTATGAAATCACATGAGACCTACAAAATAAAGATATAAACACAAATATTAGGACTTATGAAAAATTTGCATTATGTACATAAATTTTTACACCTACTTAATTTTTGCTAAGAACAATATATCTTCCGAACAAGACTTTTAGCCCAACGCATAGAGTTTGTTTGACATATTTTACGACAAAAACAAACTTTCATCTCTTTTACAAATATCAAGCACCTATAAGAGACCTTCAATTTGAATATTAATTAACATTAATTTATACGGTTGGCATTGCTACAAATAATAATTGAATTACTTACTTTCATATTAACACATTCGTAAAAATGTTGACCAATGTTAGGCTTAGCATTTGAAATCCGTAACTTCATCAAGGCATTACAATTGCGGCAATTAATATTAAACATTTGTATTATATATGAAAATATCAATATTAATTATATTTGAATCCAATTAAATTATCACATATAACAAATAATATATATTACAGTTATTTTAACCCTTAACATAATGCTTTCTCTTCACAAAATTAAGAATATGTCATTCCATCTTTTGCTACATTATTAAAAGAACAATAAATGACACCCTTGAATCTATTCATAACACCTTAACACTCTTCCCATGTTAAATATATACCAGGTGCATGCCCAACGAAAGCTACATATACTTTATTTCTATCCATAAATGGTTATCTTGTTATAATATCATCATACAAATATTTAATTACTACCTTAAATGCTACACTACTATGATTTCTTTTCATAAATTAACCCAACAAGGAATTAAATTTCCAAAATGTTAGCATAATATCCCTAATATTAAGATTTTAGCTAAACTACCATTGCATTTACAAAATTAAAGAGAAGAAGCTTCTTTCTTGCATATCAGGATGAAATATCACACAATTGAATGTTTAGGCTATGGACTATATAATGTCATATTTTTCAGTAATTACCAAGATGTATATATTCTGCATACAACACAAAACAAAGTATGAATTGACCATCATGCATTCAATTACGATAATTTTTTTATTCAACTTGCATTTCATACTAAAAACCAAGCGTATTAGTATTCAAGGTTTTTATTGTTCAATTTGTTGTATACACATATAAGTCAATCCTCCTTTTCAATAACAAACAAATCGTACTCTAACACAATCCAATTTGAAACCCTAATATCTTAGCACAATACAAGTCAATTTTCTGAAAGCACAAATCCAATTTGAAACCCTATTACAACAAATTGGATTTGTGCTTTCGAAATCTTAGCACAATACAAGTCAATTTTTTGGAAGCACAAATCCAATTTGAAACCCTAGTATAACAAATTGGATTTGTGCTTTCGAAAACCTAACACATTCTAATTTGAAAACCTAGTATAACAACACATCATTTCATACAAAAACCTAATCAGAGTGGAAAGAACAATAGAGAGAGAGAGGATCAATCGTACCCTAGTCGACGCTACAGGAAGTTCGACGAAGAAATCTTCAGTTTTTACTCGACGACGAAATCACTCTCTTATGAAGCACCCATGCACAAAATCATAGAGAACGCTTGTTGGTTTGATGGAGTGAATAACTTTGCCATAGAAGAAGCACCAATGCACAAATTCACTCTCTTGTGAGCTTTGAGGGATTTGGGAGATTTTATGTTACAAATTAGGGATTTCAGAGCAAGAATTTTAAGTATTGATCGACAGAGAAGAGACGGAGAAGAGAGGAGAAGGAAGGAGATATGATTTTAGTTTAAACGACGTTGTTTTACTATCAAAGCTAAACGTATAATTTTAGTGGAAACGACGTCATTTTACTATCAAAGTCAAACGATGTCGTTTAAGTAAAACGATGTCGTTTCACTAATTAGACACATTAGACAATTTTCTCCTAAACCAGCTAAGGTGTCTGATTATTCAAGGGCATCGATACGTAGCTATACCACGTTAGCACAGATAATGGTGAGAATAATGTAAGGATAGAATTAAAAAAATTGTAAGTTTGGGAATTTTATTGTTACCTTTTAAAGTTCGGGCTATAATTGAAAAATTAAAGAAAGTTTGCCTTTTTTAGTAATTAACCCATAAAAAAATTCATTCCAATTTAATTAGTGTATTTTAAAATTTTATTTTATTTCAATAATATAATTAATTTGAAAGGAATTTAATTCAATAAATATTATATATCAAATTATTCATATGTTAATTCATTTATTGTCATTACAAATTTTATGTGATCTATCAAAACAACTTGTCTACCAAATAGAGGTAAGACTTGGTACTATTAAACCTTCTTAGACTCTGCATTTTAACAGACTCTTAATGGGTGTTGTTGTTGTTATTAATTAATTTATTGATTAAATTAAGATTTAAATAATTTTATATAAAATTTATACAATATATTATAATATGATAATTTAACCTCATAATTTGAATATGTAATAAAAATAAAATCTGAATAAATTTAAACTAAAAAAATAAATCTCTATAGAATTATAGTTTAACACTACAAGAAAACTCACATTCACCGACGGAATATTCCGTCGGAGAAATAGACATTACCGTCGGAAATTAGTTTTGCCGACGGAACGCGACGAAAGAAGAAACCGTCGTAAACATGGTTGTCGTTATTACTTACCGATGGAAACTGACCATCGGTGTATTGTCAACGAAAAACTGACGGAATATTATCCGTTGTTGATATGTTGCGACGGACATTGATTAAAAATTGCGTCGGTGAAATTCATATATCACCGACGGAATATGTCTGTCGGTATATTTTAGGGACGAAACCACTGTCGCAACGTTTCGGAAGTAAGTAATAACGTTAACGACGGAAATATAATCCGTCGGAAAGTTTCGTCCATTACCAACGGTAATTTGTACGTCGCCAAATTTAGTTCAGGTTTTGTGCCGACAGAATGTTCCTTTCCGTCAGCGAATGTTTACATATACCGACGGAATTGTGTATTCCGTCTGTGTTATTAAATTGGTATAAATCATTATGTTGTACATAATTGGACATCCACACATCAACCAGTACATCAAAGGTTTAAATAATGTCAATTGTTATACAATTGGATATAAACACATCAAAGTGTACATAAATTGTTATGTTTGTACCTTAAAATAATGAGTTCGACTATCTAAGGTTGCGGTGATCGTGGGTGGTCCTCTGTAGAACTTCCCTTTGACTGTTCGAACTGTGGTCGCAACTGAGCTATCTGCATAATCTCTTATCTCATCTTCGCCATCTGCTCTCTCATCTGTAGCTCCATATGCTCCCTGATTCGTTGCGCCTGCTCCCTCATCCGTTGTTCCTCCCGCTCTGTCTGCCCCTCTTCCAAATGAGCTATCTTGTCCATTAATGTTTGTACTGTGTCCCGAAGCTCGATGACTTCATTATTGTTCGATGGCCTAGTGGACGCTGCTGTACTGGACATAGAAGATTGGGAATAACATGTGTTCCCATATGAACCTTCCATATATCCTGCCACGACGATCCCTACCACCCACGACCTCAAAATACGTCTGAGACACATCTACATGTTGTTCCTCCTGCGACTGTAGCTCAAGGGTTTGTTGTAATTGGTCCTATAAGGTATGTGAAGTTAACATTAAGAAGAAGGACGGGAGCAGTATTTAGAAATATATAAAATGCAATAACTGGACATACATTCAGCTCTCGACAGCGGTTGTTGATGAAGGTTACACCGTCATGCTTCTTCGTGTGAGTGTGTAAAAATAACTAAAGGAGGTAGGCTTGGTGCCCAATGACTTCTCCTACATGAGAAAGACTAAAATGTTAGATGTGAAATAGAAATCGTTTAAACTTCGACAGAGGTTCGAAAAGTTGTATGATATTCGCCTTCTGTTAGACAAAGAAAATAACTCAACACAGCCATAAGTGGCACCAGACATTTAGAGCATTATAATTATCCATAATACAACGAAGCTAACTATCGACAAAAATAGTGTAAAGTGTAGATACTTACAATTCTGTCTGCATGCTCTTGGTGAGTTATTGAGCCTCTCGTATGTACGGGAAGACCCTGTTGACTTGGGCCTCCACGTCTGTTGGCCGAGTTACGTCCTGAGATGGACATTGCTGCAGGTGATGCCCAATACGCCAACCAATGACTCCAAATATCCTCCGAAATAAAGCAGGGTCGTGCACCAGCCTTGTTTATCGCATTAATGAAGTCGCGATAACGTGTACGAGCCCACCTCTCCCAGAATTTGTATATGCTCCCATCCAAAGTAGCGTCCCAGAAAAATGCTTTCTGATTAAAGAATAAAACAAAAATATGTTAGTTAATGTAAAACTATATATATATCATGACACTATATATATATATGAAATAAATAACAGAAATAATTATTGTACCTCGAACTCATGAAAGTACAATTGTTTAGTAGCTGCAGTGATATTCTTCCACGTATATCTATCGGGTTCAATCCTTTCCTTAAAAGTGGAGGTCATATGCCGGAAACATTCCAGACGATACGAACCTAAAACAAGAAGTTATTGTAGTGTACAAATGGACCGAAAAGCCTAAGGCTTAATCTACTAGAAACAGTGCTTAATCCTATAGCCATACTTACTGGTCATTGATGAAAGTGATATACTTTCGCCCATCATCTCCTACAGATCCAGGCTGCCGGGCATGTCCTCCATCCCCTATTATAGTATTGGATGATAAATGAGTTGACGTAGGGGATGGTGTGACATTAGTAGCAGCAGGTGATGGCTCATTTGCAACGGGAGGATGTGTAGGAGGAGGAGGTGAGTCAGTGCGAGTCGCCCGACGAACATCCCTCTAATCCTCGGCCGCATAACCTCACGTGGTCTCTTAGGTCCCATATTAATGAATGAAATACAATATTTATCGAATTCTGTACAAATATAACAATCTTAAGAGCAATCGTTTATACAAGTTATTTACATATAAGTCAATGACATTGAAAGTTAACAAACAAGTTAACAACAACAAATCAACGTCAACAATTATATAATTATGACTGTGTTTACCAAATTCAAATAGATACAACAACAAACATATTTTAAGCTTTGTCAAATTATGTAATGCATGAGGAAATTATTCCGTCGGATTCCATGTGACATGAGAGTCGGTAAAAGTAAATGAGTCCCCGAGGTCTGGATTTCAAAGAAGCGTCCTGACACGTTCAAACGAAGCTCGGGAAACAGTCAGACTTCCCCCACCAGGTGAAGGGTTTTGGACACCTTCTCTCAATAACGTTTTGGCTATAGCCATACTTGCTGAGGAAATTGTAAATGTGTCGTCACTCTTGGTGTGGAAGACGAATTGTCCAGATGAACTATTACAAGGGGGAACAGTTACACCTAAAACAGGGAAGAACATATATTCACATTTGATTCCATGCTATTAGACCACCGTGACACAAAGCAAAACTGGATATGGTAGCATATGTGATTGTCCAGACCCAGTATGAGCAATTGACGAATCTTTCACAATAACTGATTTGCCATATCGTTCATATGTCGTCGTGTCATGGCTCTAGCCTCTACTGGCACTTATTTCTTCGTTGAGAATACAGGACGCTTAGAGCAACATGAAGTACAAACCATCAAATTACTATTATGTCATGGGCACTTAAACTAAGGAAATGAGATGTACAGAATATGAACACAGACATAATAATCATAGGAAACACCTTCAAGTAGAAGATCGGTCATGAAGTGCAAACGAATCGAAGTGTTTTTAGCAACACTGTTTCCTGCATTGGTGATTCCCTAGGACGGGACAAATTTGTCACATTCCTCCCAACGGTAAGAATTATTACCATCGGGAACCATTCGCCACATCGACATCCCTTGAATAAGAATTGCAATGATTAAAAGGAATAATGTATTTGGTACAGTAAATAGTCTATTACAAAGATTAATTAATTGCTATCAGAACTTAAATGTAAATTACAATCATCTTCCTCGTCGGAAGAATAAGAATCAAACTCTTCCTCTTGTTCAGATCCATTGTTACCCTCGTCAGACTCTGCAGATGAAATATCAACATAAGCGTTAGAAGGATCGTGCAAAGGTTCCGTCTCGTCACACGTTATTATTTCATTGATAGAAGCCACGTCTTCTTGAAACGCTTCACTGTCATCTCTCTGCTCTCCGTTTCTATGGGATTCAAACACTCCCCTAGGTTTAACTTTGCACACCGCCAATCAATCCGCCTTATCACGTCGTAAGCTTGGAAAAGGGACATAACACACCTGTCTTGCTTGCATAGCCAAGATGAAAGGTTCAAATTATCTCAATCGTCTGCGGAAGTTGATTTCAACCACATTGTATTGGCTATGCAATTTTGTTCCAACGTTTGGTGTCGGGCCATACCAGTCACATTTAAATATCACACATCGCTTAATTGGCAACGCAAGGTACTTAACTTCAAGTATTTCAATTATTTTCCCATAATAGTCCATCAATTCTCCCTGTATCAAAACTCCACTGTTCATACTTGACATGCTATGTCTATTCGACTCTGTATGGTATTTATATCCATTCACGAAATACACTGGATACGAGTAAACAGTTCGTAGAGGTCCCTTCGCAAGATCAGAAATGAACTTGTTCTGTATTGGATTTTCGGCGGCCTATGTAACAGGAAGTAGCAAAGGAAAGAGTACAATGTCATCAGAACATTTCAACATGGTGGGTAACAATAGGAATAGTTTAAAGTGAGAACTTACATATCGCGCGAACCATCGAGGGAATTGTTTTCCAACTCGTTATTCATGTCATCCTGTGATACTGGCATTATCTCGCAACAATGCCTCGTATAAGCTGCATATGACATGACACCAATCAGAAACGTTCAACACACTAATACCTGCAATTGAGCATACCAGTTGTGCAACTCACTGTACGAATGGAAGAAACTCCTCACAGTTCAATAAAATGTACCCATGTGCAGCATCAATTTCCTCCTCTGTTAGCATTCGTCTTATTGCAAGTCCAGAGGTCCGTCCTGGATATGTAAAAATTGACAAGTTACTATCCGCACCACTTGTTCCTCCCCCATCGTTGTTACGAGAAACTTGTCTCGCCCTTGTACCACATGAGGCTCAAAATAATGTCCACAAAACGTACTAGCTTCCTCAACTAAATAAGCATTACATATGGAGCCCTCAACTCTAGCTTTGTTTTTCACATTTTTTTTCAAATGATGTAAATACCTATAATAAAGCAAATGGTTATTACAATGTTCGGTAGACACAGCATGTACAAATGGGTAAGGATATGATAGTACTGGAGTTACCTCTCAAATGGATACATCCATCGATATTGGACTGGACCGACTAGTTTTGCTTCGTATGGTAAATGCACCGGTAGATGCTCCATGCAGTCAAATAAGCTTGGAGGAAAAATCCCTTCTAACTTGCATAAAATAACTGGAATTTCATTCTCTAGTTTTTCCATTTCATCTAAATTGATTTCAGATGATGTTAAGCTGTTGAAAAACAAGCTTAACTCCGTTCATGGTTCCCATACTTTAGAAGGTAGCAACTCGCGAAAGGCAATTGGAATTAGCCTTTGCATAAAAACATGACAATCATGACTTTTCATCCCAAATAATTTGTACTTTCTCATATCTACACACCTAAACATGTTTGAAACATAACCATCAGGAAACTTTAGTCCTTTCAACTATTCACACAAACGCTTCTTTTTTGCTTGTCCAAAGTGTAACATGCTTTCGGATATTTACCGGTACGAACATCTTTATGTAACTCATGTCTTCTACAGAGCAGTTGCAAATCAGCTCTAGATTTGGCATTGTCTTTTGTCCTCCCTTCAATGTTCATAATCGTATTGAACAAGTTGTCAAACATGTTTTTCTCAATATGCATCACGTCCAGATTATGTCGTACCATATTTGTCTTCCAATATGGTAAATCCCAAAATATGCTTCGTTTTCGTCAACCAAAGTTTTGACTGATGCTTCTATTTACTTCATCGGCTTCAAATTCAGTTACTTTAAACAAGCCCAATGCCTCAATCTCTTGCAAAATCTCAACACCACATTTTAGAGGTGGAGGTGGTTGTTTGACAATCCTATTTTTCATGAACTTATATTTATTGCGCCTAAACGGATGATCAGGAGGAAGGAATTTTCTGTGATTGTCAAACCAACTAATTTTGCCATCGGTTGGAAGATAAAACGCATCTGAATTATTGCCGCAATGAGGGCAGGCCAACTTCCCAGCTGTGCTCCAACCAGATAACATGGCCAAAGCCAGGAAGTCACTTATCGTCCACATTAAAGCTGCTCTCATAACAAAATTCTGTTTCAGAGATACATCATATGTTTGCACACCAGTTTCCCAAAGATGTTGCAATTCCAATATCAGCGGTTGTAAGTAAACATCTATTTTCTGCTTGGGATTTGTTGATCCTGGCACAATAACTGTAAGGAACATGTAAGCCTCTTTCATACACATCCACGGAGGCAAATTATAAGGAGTAATTATCACCGGCCAAGATGAATATTGCTGCCTGGATTGACCAAAATGTTAGAATCCATCAGTCGACAATCACAACCGCACATTCCGACTTTCAACTGCAAAGTGCACATGGGTGTCATTGAAATGCTTCCATGCCAGTGCATCTGATGGATGACTCATAACTCCATCTTTTTGATCGTGTTCAGCATGTCATCTCATGTGACATGCAGTCACATCAGATGCATAAAGTCTCTGCAGTCTCGGAGTTAGCGGGAAATAATACACCTGCTTTCATGGAACTAATTTCTGTTTCATTGCACGCTTTCTTGGCTTAAACCTCGATTGACCACAAAATTTGCACTCATCTAAGTTCACATCATCTTCCCAGTACAACATACATCCCAACCGATAGCAATCAATTTTTTCCACTGGCAAACCAAGACCCCGAATCAGTTTCTTCATATTGTAAAAACTATCAACCATTGAATGATCAGCGGGTAGTGATTCAGTATACCACTCCAGAATGTTATCAAAACTACGATCCGATATGTGTCTTTCACTCTTAACGTTCAAAATTCACGCAATTGAAGACAATTGCGTCATTTTCTGACAACCGAGCCACAATTCTCGATCAGCAGACTGGAGTAAGTCATAAAAATTTCGTGCTTCTGCGTTTGGTTCTTCTTCAACATTGACCCTATTTGTCCCAAAGGTACAATCGACCCCATCAAAGACCATTTGCTTGTATGAGTTTTCAGTTCCATGAAAAAAATTCCCTCTACTTCCAACCTCCCCTTCATACTCATTTACGTTGACAGACATTTGTGGTTCATTCCCCCTTGAGGTGCTACAAATTAACGGTTCACCATGTCATGTCCACTCAAAATAATTGGGCACAAACTCTTTTCTCAGCAAATGCAACTTAACTTCATCAAGAGTAAGGAAACATTTGTGCTTGCACTTCCTACATAGAAATCTGATCTTTTGTCCATCCATATATGCAGGTTGAGAGCATGCATAATGAATAAAACTGTCAACTCCATGCACGAATTCAGGATTAATGAAGCCATCAGGGGTAATCGTCTATACATCCAAGATCTATCCCTAAGCTCATACGGGATATCTTGTTAATTTCAACCACCAATCCATTGTCAAGATTATTCATATATGCCACATATAACAAGGTAGGTCAAGATCATTAATTGTTATACGAGGATCCTGCTGAAAATTGACATTTCCTATCACATAATCATCCCCCTCTTACACATAAGAGAGCCCCCTGCATGTGAAAATACACTTCTATATTTGACAAGTAAAGTCAACTCACAACTGATCTCTAAACTACATGTTCATACTTTGCATTGTCAACAACTCATGTTACTTATCAAGAATTAAACATTAAACTCAAATTAATTCACAACCATACAAAATTTTCTTATTACATCAAATTATATTAAAAATATATGCTTAAAGTTACCACAATTGAAGTAAAAGTATAGTTGTCATTTCAATACTTGCGTAGGCTTCTCTTCACATTCCTCGAAAGTATAAATACTGGGGACAATAGAGTTCCTACAACCAACAAAATCAAATTGTGTCTTATTGACTAAAGTTTTAGAGGGCTATATAATTAAATTATTAGTTACTCTTAAGTGTAATCTGAATTGTAAAGAGATTAATTGCTTTTGATGGAAAAGAGTGCACTAAAAGAGGTTGGACATAACTAACTATTGCCAAGATTCATTAAACTGACTTTGGCATGGAAATGAAATCCTTCGACACGAATCCAAAAAGAAGACATAGTTTCTAATAGATTATGCCAATTGTAGAACTAAAATAATGTGTTTTTTCCATCAGTTATGATATATGTAATATATTTATATGTTACATTAGTGCAACTCCCTTTATCTATGATCATACTATATATCTTATTAGAAATGATGTATCTAGCATAAAATATGTTTTTCTTTTATTACTCAAACTCGTTCTCCTTGATTAAAAATCTTAACAATCTCCCACTGACAAGCATATCACCTTTAACAATATATCCAGCTCCATCATCACTAAGGTGATTGAGTATTGACTCTCATTCACATCAAACTCCGTCCATAGGCTTGAATCTTTCCCCTTCAAGCTCAAAAGCTAAATCAAGCTAAAAAAGTGACCCGATAATGATCAAATTCTTAAAAAAAAAAGGCATAAATGTGATTTTTTAAAACATCGATCATCCATACTAGGATATTGGTTAACAGATTCTTTTAAACGTTAGAAAACAACATCAAAACTTGATCAAAAACTATTAAAACACTTACCAACCAACTAAATATCAATAAAAATAGTTAAATCACATAAAAGGCCTAATCACATAGAATTCCTATTAAATATAACTAATTTTTTCCTAATTGTGCAAGATTTATCCTTATTAACAGTTTAGGGAAATAATTGCCCAAATAATGTAAATTCTAATTTTATGTCCTCATTATGTTCAATAATCTTGAAGTCTAGGTACCAAAGTTCACACTTTAAACACCTTATTTATAATTCAAACCCAAACTATCATTACTAAAGATTTATACTTAAATTAACACATAAATGCAAGTTATCATATATTTCTAAATTATAAACTAATCATTACCTCATGTTGAATGTTACTTAATTATGAGATATTTGAATGTAGATTTTTCTTGAGTTAACAATCCATTAGAGGTTTCTCATTCTTCTCATCTCTTTTACTTGGTTTAATAATTGTCTCTTTTGAAAAGTCTTTGGTGGATAAATGTAACATCCCATCACCGATGGGAAGGATATTTTAGTAAATTGGGACGGGTTAGGAGTATTGAATTAGAACTCGGCATGCGCATACAGCATTTAGCCTCTATGACTGATGATTGTTTTGCATATGCACATGGTAACATGCATTCATGACATTTTCCGGCTTAGGTTTCAAATTGAGACATTTTGTGAAATTTATGGGATAATAGTATTTGGAAAATTATTTGGAGTGCGTCATAAATTGTTTCCCATTTTTAGGAATTTATGAAAATTTTTCTGAAATTTTTCGGAGTTCTTGCCCGGACCGGAAAATTCCAGCTGACTGACTAAGTGGGCCTTTTCTGTACTGAAAAGGGACTGCATAATGGCATAGGATTAGTGAATTAATAATTATGGAAATTGTTTTAGGACCATTAGCATAATTGGGATTAAGATATAATTAGATTAAAGTTTATGATTAATTTATGTTAATTAACTACAAATTTGTCTTTTTCCATTTTAAAAAGCCAAGTGGCTTCTTGACTTAAATGAATTTGTCTTATATGAAGCCTCATCATCGACTTTTCTCCATGTTCTCCTTAAAAAACTCATTGTGAAAGCCTAAAACACTAAACATCCGAAACTTGCCATCTTCTTCAATTGTGGTTTTTCTTCTTTGGCTTTTTCTTTTCCTCCCACATAAGTTCCACTTGTTCTTTTGGCTTGCTCCTTCTTCCTTCTCATGTAGAGCTAGCTTAAACCATGTGAAGATGTTGACTTGTGTATATGCTCAAGTGATAACCGTGGGTGAAGTAAGTTAGGAAGGTTTGGAGAGTTGTAAAGTGTTGGAGAATTGAAGAGCTTGAACTTGTTTAAGGTAAGATTGTGTTTGCTTTCCTTCTTTTGGTAGTTAGAAGCATTTAGAAGCATCCTTTGAGCTTTTATTTGATTATGAAAGTGGTAGGTTTGAATGGGTTTAATGCATGTTTGTGTAAGGGAATTGGTGATGGTAGTTAAAGTTTGTGATAAATGATGATATTACTAATGTTTGTGATGTGTAATGAAGGAAATAAAGTATGGAAGAGTGTAGGTTTGTGCTGCCAATTTTGTGTCATTATAGAAGTGTATGTTGTGATGAGTTTGTGGTTGAATTAGTGGTAGAAATGGATACTTAGTGATGTGTAATTGATGTTAGAAGTGATAGGAGATAGGTAGTAGTTGAAAAGCTGGAAATTTCTTTTGACCTATTGGAATGTTTTGTTCATAACTAATTGTATAGGTGAGAAAATGAGGTGAGGTTTGTGGCCACTTAAACTTTGGGATGTTGGCTTCAATTTAGTGTGAAATAGGTGTTTCTAAATTGTAATGTTAGAAGGTCGAAAATTTACATGGAAAGTTACTGTTTTATTGCCTGTGAACAGTAACCGACACTATGACCTGATTATTTTGCTGATTTTTATAAATTTATTGATATGGAATTTGGGAAAATGGTCTTCATGAAAGTTGTAGAATATTGAGTTAGCTTTCCATTGCCACTGATCTTGCTATTTTTTGAGTTGTATATTAGGAGTTATGGCCTGATAACTATTGACTGTTGTTATGTATTGAGTGAAACCTAGCTGGATTAGCAAATTTGGTGTACATTCTGTTTTGGAGTAATTTTAGTAATTTTTGTGAACTGAACTGATTTTAGGGGTCTACTTAAGAGTTTTAGATGACACATTGATATTGAAATTGGTGTATGGCATGTAATTTTTGGAAATCAGATGTGGGAGATATGGAATTTCAAAAGCTGAACTTACATTGTGATGTTAAGTGCTGATTAGGTCAGTAACTTGCATAACAGATTTGAAATTGTTAAAAATCGAATTGGAGATTGAGTTCTTCATGAAACTTGAAGTTTGAGGATTTATCTTTTCAGGGATATAAAGTTCGGATTTTTCTGACTTGTGTACAGGGAGTTATGCTTGTTATAAATGTACTGCTCAAATTGAATGATTTCAGGAACAGAAACATTGAGTGAATTAATTGACTTGTTTAGCAATGGAATTTGATTTTGGGTTGTTCATGAAAGTTGTAGAGGACATTGTGAACTGATTGAGCATATTTATTTGGTAACTTTTGGCTCAATAATCAGTGAGTTTTTGAATTGGTAAGGTACTGTCCAGTGTTGATAGGCTTTGAGTAGGCAGTAGCTTTGATGGGATTTTTGACACCCTTAGGGTTGGAATTAATTTTTATGGTCTTCATGAAACTTGTAAAGGGTTTCATTATCTTTCCAACAAGGTATAGTTTGCATTTTTCAGAAATGTGTAGAAAGAGTTATGGGTGTTGGAAGTTTGGTTGGAAATTAGAAAATAAAGGGGGAAATAAGGGTTATATATATATTTAGATATTACTTGTTGAGTTTTGGTTTCTTTTGTCAATTTCTTTTCCATCCGACGTCCGATTGACCTGATTCTTGAGGCATCGGCTTCATAGAATATTTAATTTCATTTTGTGAGAAATTGGGAATTTTTAGACGGGAAATTGACGTGGCCCCGGGTAATTGTCCGGTGATCACTGTTTTAGTTATTTTTGGGCCGATTGAGGTCCAAATTGGGTGCCGTCAGTGGCTATAGCTTTCTAATTTGTAGATGGAATTTTATGATGAGAAAATTTTGGATTAGGGCCGGAATGCCATGAACATGCATTATACGTTTTAATTATTCCATGTGCATTGTTTGGTCATTCTAACTATGATTGGTAATGTTTACCTATTTTAATTACTATAGAGGCTCGGTTGGACCGTAGATCCACGGACGTGGCAGAGACTTCCGGCATTAGCTCGAAGTTATTAGGTGAGTAACCTAGTTGGTTCCTCAACCTTATGTGTTTAAGATTTTGCAATTATGCCGTATGGAGATAATGGAGGGTTTATGTGTGTTTGATTTTGATTGATTTGGACCATAGGTGTCTGAAATATTTGGAATGAGATAACGGTGCTACTTGTGTGTACCTGTGTGAATGTTTATATTGAGATCTCGGACCAAAGGTCCGAGGAAATGGAAAATTGATATTGAAGTGTTAATTGTCATTTCAATACATTGGATGTGACTTAAATGCGATATGGTGTGATGCAATAAATTGGAAAATATATGATTGAAATACGGACCGAAGGTCCCAAGAAATAGGAAATGGCATTGAATGTAAGTGATAGAAATAACTGTAAATGGAAATTAGAACATATGCATTCATGCATAAGGACATGATCGAGAAAAGCGGTTGTGACCAGAGCAACCACCGTATCGGGGCATATCACGCCTAACGATATGAGAGCTTTCAACGCACAGACCTCGGCCCAACGTATTCGAACCTCGGGCTCAATGTATTAGGCTTCAAGCTCAATGTTTGAGCCATCGGCTCAACGAATGTGCCCAATTCTTGGGGCGATTTCAAAGCACGGTCACAACAATGTAATGAAAATGGAAAGGGTCTCATGTGCATTGCATATATGGTATGATTGAATTTGGATTGTATGAAAGGTGATACGCCTTACATTTGTGAAATGTAATGGTATGTATTATTTGAGATTACATTTGTGAATCGTGATCGTATGTGATATTTGGTAAGTGATTGAACATGCATGAATCGAGTGAACCATCGATGATGATTTCTCACCGAGTTCGCAAAACTCACCCAAAATTTGCATCTGCTTTTCAGACTTAGAAGAATACCCCGTTAGGCAACGGATGTATGACATCTGTTGGTTGAGGAAGCGAGAGAAGTGGTCGGGATCGGTCAAGCGTCTGTCTTAGTATTTCTATTCTTGGACTTTTGTATTACTAAGTTGGACAAGTTGTAAAGTCAATTGACTGAAATAAATTGTAAATGTAAACAGGGCCCCAAGGCCATTGAATTGTTTATATAAATTGTTTTCCGCATTCACGATAATATGTGTGAGTATGTGTTTAAAAAAAAAGTTATACTGAGTTTTCTACTGGGTGATGTAGCACGCCACCCTCGCGGGGCACGGACCTGGATATCACCGTCGATGTCGGGTTCAGGTCTTGCGGGAGTGGGGTGTTACAATAAATTCTCCACGTCCTTTAATAACATCTTCTAGACTTTCTTACAAGCAAGAAGGCTTCATTCATCATGATAAAATACGTAAACTCCTTACAATACTTAATTTAATAACTACTTTCTTTACTACATACCATTGGCTCTTTCTTTTCTAATAGCCTTACAAACTAAGGTAATCAATATGTTTTAGGAACCCAAATATGCTTAGTTCCTTAGTTGTTAGGTCCTTCTTCTATTCAAGCCACACATTCAAGGGTTTGGTTGACATTCTTTATTTAAGAAAAAAAATTATCAACATGTCCATACTTACCACAAAAATGACATATTATGTTATACGAGTAGTGATAATGCATATATACATTTCCTAGAACTCTTTGTGTGTTTGCATAATATGAAATCTTCCTTTTAGACATAAGTTATCGAATGTTCTCCTAGGATACTTAATTGTCCTATGATTATATGTATGATGCCTACTATGAACGAAAGCTTGATGTATAATTTTTTAGGCTTGAAAGGGTGTGAGCAGGTTTGTATAGTATCTTATAAATTATGCCTATTCTTTCCTTGATATTAGTAAATTTTATGCCTAGGTTTTGAGCCATTTATAAAAGCACGATGCTTGCTTTTAGAATTATTCCTAGTGGATATGGAATGCATATACTTCGATGTGGATTCTCCATACTATTTTGTCACATTAGCAATGGTTATTCACTATGCAAATATTTTTCCTTGATAAATGTGGTTTTGAAATTGCCTTCATTTCCATAGTTATATCATATTCCATACCCATTATTGAAATCATTTTCAGCTCTTAGCATGTTCTCTAATTTTCACTTCCCTTTACAAACTTAGACATGAGTCATTGAGGGAATCTACGTCCTTTTTTAATGTTTCATTCTTATGCCTTAATACATATAACTCATGATTGTTATGAATGATCTTTTTTTTTTATGCTTTAATAGTTACCTCATCATTATCCATAATGATAAAGCACATATGAGCTTTAAGTGCTTTCTTCTTGTCCTTATTCTCTTTGTTATAGTTTCTTTCACACTTATTGTTATCCTAGAGTTGAGGACATTGTAACTTTATATGGTTAGATTTTCTACATGTAAAGCAAGTAATGTTAAAGGATTTATGTTTTAAATCACTTTTACCGTCCTTGAAATCCTTTCTTTTGGGGAATTTCTTCTTTAAGAACTTCTCAATCTAGTGAGTAAGCCATGTCTTCTTCTTTATTTACATTAGTTGTTATCTCTTTTTCTTGTCTTAATTCTTTGTTCGAATTTAAACACTAAATTCTTTTTTTTTTAGTTTCATTTTTTGTGTCTTTTGGAGCCTCATGTTGTATGTAGGAAGAGATCCAATAATCTCCTCTTATGGTAATGATGTTAGATCCTTGGCTTCTTGTATGACTATCACTTTAGCTTCCTATGTATTCAAAAGTTACCAAAGCAACTTACTTACCCTTTCAACAATAGTATAGGTTTTTCCAAGAACTATGAGAGAATTAATAATACCAATAAATCTAATATACATACTAGATATGCTTTTGTCATGCTTTATTTGAATAATTTATATTGATGTGTTAGAATGCTAACTTTGCTTTTCTTTATTTGATTTCTGTCTTCATATGTAACTTTTGAAGTATGCCAAATTTCAATAGTCATTTCATATGTAAAGACCCTATTAAATTGATTTCTTCCTTATTCATAAAAAGGATATGTATGACCCCACTATTCAAAAAAACTAATATCTTATCTTGAGCTTCTCACTCTTCCTCTAATTTGGATTCCTTTTTATTATCTATAATTGTCATAGGAATAAAGAGACCATTTAAAACTATTTCTAATAGCCCTACACTTTCTGCTATCAAAAGAATCTCATCCTAGTTTTACAATAAAGGTAATCTATTAATGCTCTGTCTCTCGTTCATTACTCTTTTTACTATTATTGTGTTTGATATGAAATATTCTATATTAAATTTTCATAACCATTCATTAAAATAGATAATCAATTTATTAATTTGTAAATTATGCAAAAATAAATGCACATAATTTATCTCTCTTTGATTTAGATGTGAACTAATGAATCCTCACCCAATGTGCATTATGATTCTTATCAAATATCTATATTCTTTATGATGTAACAATGTAACTCTTCAAATATGTATTTGGTACCTATCTTAGGACACATTGGCTCTAGTTTAGTTCTACAACTCCTAATGCATTTCATCGAACACCTTGAGGTCAAAATCATTTCAACCCTATCTACACACAAGTCCATTAATTCTTTCCATTATGAACATCCAAAATATTCACACAAGACCAATCAAACCTAAATAAACAAATGAAATGCATTAAATCAGTCCAAAACTACATCACAAAAAATGCAACCCACGCCACCCACGGTTTACCTTCGGATCCACCAGAGGAGAGAGGAACGTTGCGATCGTCGGAGAAGACGGAAGCAGTAGGTCGCAGGAGACGGGGTAGGCTGGTCGGACGTTCACGCAGAGGTCCCTTCGCCGGAGGAGAGGAGAGAAAGAGAAGAGGAGAGTCGGGGAAAGGAGAGAAGAGGGACGACCGCAGAGGATTTAAGTTTATTTTGGCGACGAAATGATCGTCGGTATAATTAAAAAACCGTCGCAACATTAAGTTTCCTAACCTAGTTTCTCGACGCCGTTTTGAAATATACCGACGGCTTATTTCCGTTGGTGAAAATTCTCTTGTCGACAAGTTTTTCGACCGAAATTTAATTCCGTCCCTATTTACATATGATAATGTATTCATCGGCATATTTCCGTCGCTATAAGTCCCTGCGAAATTTTTCCTCTATCGTTGGTAACGGATTTCTTAACCGTCGCAACTTTTCTTTCTTTCACCGACGGATTAGGGAGTCCCGTCGCAAATTACATACGATTGACTTTTAGTCGATATATTTCTGTTGCTATTTAACAATTTCCTTGTAGTGTAAGTAAATGTAATAAGCAATGGTTTATGCATTTGTAAATTTAGTATTGTTAAATTATAATATAAATAGGACCGCACAGATATGTCTTATGTGAAGATTTCTAAAAAATAATTTCATTAATTTATTTAACTATTAAATAGAATAACATAGTAAAAAGTATTAGTTTAAACATGTACTTTAGGAAAAAAGTCATTTATGCTCGAAAACTACTGAAACTTTAACCATCGGCTTAGGCTGAGATACTTGTTGGGCCTTAAAGGTGAAAGGACGTGGGTCTACATAATTCTCGTGCAACTTTATTTTATTATATCTAGGTAGGGAGCAATGTCCTAATCATAGGGAGCTTACACGTCTCACCATTCCTCAGTAGCTTTCACTTATTGTATTTTCAAATGGCTTCTTAATCAGGCTCCACTGCGGACGTAATGGAATTCATAATTATTTAAAATATATTTATACACCTTAAATTATTTATTAAACAATATTTTTTTATTAAAAAAAAGAGAGCAAGAAATAACTAGGAGATAGATCGACGATATAAGACGTTATGAGAATCACGAGACATAATGGCGAAGATAAGCGACAGAGCCACTTAAAACGTGTGAACCCTGAGGCTGGAATAAGCAGTTAGGACAACAAAATTGTCTGCACTCTAATTATCTTCCTGATAGATATGTTGAAACTTCAAGCCCCAATCACGACACAACTACTCATTTATTAAACAATATTAACAAAAGGCTGAGGACTCCAGGCGGGTCCCAGTTTCTTTATCCAAGGAAAGCGGCTTTTAACGTACAAAATTAAAAAAGTACACTTTCGCGGGCTTCGTTTGGTGGCCCACGCGTAAGCCTAGGCAGAGCACCCTTCGTGGACTGGCAGTTGAGCAAAGACTGGTAGGAACATCTGGCTGGGTCCCATAGCCCTCGAGACCTGGAATCCTGCACCACGATCCGTGTTCTTGTCTGTCTATGTAATCGCTGCACATAAATTGCATCGGCCTACATTCTTGCCCGTATCAAAACTGTCTGAGAACTCCTAGCTAGAAGCACAAAGTACTCTCACATCAGGTAAGACTCGTGTTTCCTCTCCTGCAGTTATGGAAGTCTTTGAAAGATGATCATTCGATGGGTTTTGCTTTACTTCTTTTTTCACAATGGATTCTACGAGAGCCAGCCTTTTCTTGTTGTTTCTTATCTTTGTTACCAGAAAACATAAGAAAGTGATCGATCCATAGTTTTTCATTTCTTTTTTCTTAAGAATATTTTTGAGAATATGCGTGTCTCTTTTAGCTTTTAGCTACAATTACTTTGCATTCAGTAGTTTAGCTAAGTTCTGACTTTCCTCCTTTTTTTTTTAAAGTATATCTCAGTGGTGTTTGTTCTTTTCTATTTTGTGCTTCTGATTATACAGAATCCATATGGTACAGAATCGCAGTGTGTTTACTGGAAATAATAGCATCTGTTCTGCCTTTGATGTTTAATCATTGACAGACGTTTGCATGTTTTGTGTGTATCCATGTCTTAAGTTGTTTTGACTAGAGAACGCAGAACTGAGTACTCTGTTTTTTTATTGTCCTTTATGCGAGGTACCAATTGTTAAAGACCATAGTGTTCCCCTTACCCCTTCATTTTAAACTTTTGTTCTTTGCCTTTCCGATTTTGCATTATCCTGTTACTTCTTAATTATCATACGATATTCTAGTTTAATCGAAGTCCTCCCGTTGGAATGGGATTTAGAGAAATTGTCTTTCATCTCTTTTTCAGCTCCTCTCTCTGCTATAGACTAATCTCTTTGATGTTTGTTGTTATGTGTTGTGAGATTAGTGAAATGGTTAATGTTCATTATGTACTTTTGCAGTTCCTGTTATGGCGACTAAATTAAGCACTCTATGGGTAGCTTTTCTCCTTTTCTATTCAATTGTTCTTTCTGCGCACGGTGATGGGTTGATCAGAATAGGATTGAAAAAGAAGAAATTGGTTAAAGTAGACAAGGAAGGGCAAGCAATGCAAGCAGCTACTAGAAAGTATAGGCTCGGTGGTAATCTTGAAGAATCTGCAGAAACTGATATTGTTGCTTTGAAAAACTACCTTGATGCCCAGTACTATGGTGAAATTGGAATTGGCACACCTGCTCAGACTTTCACGGTGATATTCGACACAGGAAGTTCTAATCTTTGGGTGCCCTCATCAAAATGTTATTTCTCGGTTTGTCATATCGATCTCTTCATTTACTGAAATTGCTTTCCCCTGTTACCCTCTCTCTCCCTCAATATTTGGGTAGAAACTAACTATTTGATTTTGCATTTTCGACGCAGATTTCTTGCTATTTCCATTCCAGGTATAAATCTAGTGAATCAAGCACATATGAAAGCAATGGTATGATCATTGTCCCTGACTTAACCTGTATACTCTCTCATGGCCTTGCAATATTCTTCTTTTAATCTCTTCTTCTTTTCTTGCATATTTAATTTAATGATGTTACTTATGCAATTTGTACTAGACGTTCTTTAATCTATTGAGGACGTTGTAAATCAAGCCTGGGTGTTTGTCTTGCATACCTGGAAAGCAAGTGAAATAGTTTCAGTACTAAGTGTAATTTTTTATGGTACTTCATACCATTTCTAGGCTCCTGTTGTTGAATGGTGATTCATCTAACAACAAAAATTTATCCCAATATTTTCCAAGTGTGCAATTTTCTCCTTTACTGCCTCTAACCAATCTATTCTGCTTCATCTATGTTGTGAAAAGCATAACATTGACGTATACTTCTGTTCACACTAGTGCTATACATTTAAGTAAATGCATCCATTAACAGTTTGGCAATGGATAGGATGCTTTCTTTTGTTTCATTACCAGACTTTTCTTTGTAAAAATATTTTACATTCAGATTGATACATTTCACTACAGTTTGTTCATCTCAATTGAAGTTCAAACTACATGAACATATTTATTGATACGGAGCGATTTATCTGAAGTTGAACCAATGTCATTTTGTAAACAGTTTGACAAGCATACTCCACTTGACAGTACAAATCTGCATTTCAACTCATGGTTGTCTTGACCTCTTAGTCTTCTCATCAACTCTGACTATGGAGATTTTGGTAGCTATTCCATCAGCAAAGAGCTCCATAATGAAACTTGAACTTCTAAGGAAAGGACTTAGTTGTAATGTTTTATGATCCAATTGAATGGATCAGGAATTGGTAGCTAGAACATGTAAAAGGGTCATACTAACAAGACATTAATGTGAATGGTCATTGATTACTGTGATGTTATTTTTGTTATAAAATATCATAACATTTTTATTTGACTGCAGTTGAGATTGGTAGGCTCTACTACTACATTTGGTTCTGAGCATAACTTGTCTTGAGATTGATCATGTTTTCAACATTGATACAGGAACCTCTGCTGCAATCCAATATGGAACTGGCTCAATTGCTGGTTTCTTCAGCCAAGACAATGTAAAAGTTGGTGATCTTGTCATAAGAGATCAGGTAAATTTTGTGAACCATAATCATTGAAGATTTTTTTCTTTTTCAGTTAAATTCGTCATTGTAATGAATGTTACTGCTCATTAGGACTTCATTGAGGCAACAAAAGAGCCTGGTATCACATTCTTGGCTGCCAAGTTTGACGGCATACTAGGACTTGGATTTCAAGAAATATCTGTCAAGAGAGCTGTCCCAGTTTGGTAAAACTTTTCATCTCATAAATATCTGTCAAGAGAGCTGTTCCAGTTTGGTAAAACTTTTCATCTCATACTTTAATGTCAGGGAGACTTGGTGGCCCAAATGTTTGAATTTCTTTAGTATTGTGCATGTTGTGTTCAAAATTATCAATGTAGTTTTCTTGCTGATTTATCCTAACATATTTTCTCACTATTACTGAGATGTTGTATTGAATTGTGAATTTACTTGATAAGACTTGATTTCTTTGTATTTAGCTGTTTGTTTTGTAATTTTTCTAGGTATAACATGATTAATCAAGGTCTTGTGGAAGAGCAAGTTTTTTCATTTTGGTTGAACCGCAATGTTGAAGGGGAGGAAGGGGGAGAAATTGTATTTGGTGGTGTTGATCCTAACCATTACAAGGGAGAACACACTTATGTTGCTGTAACTGAGAAAGGGTATTGGCAGGTTGGCGTCCAAAGTTCCAATTGTTTGTTGCCAAATTACCTCTTGTCTGCATTTCACGTACTTTGTTCTAATCTGTTTGTCAATTTTCCAGTTTGACATGGATGACGTACTGGTTGCAAATGAAACAACCGGTACTTACTCAGACTTCATTTTTATCCTTTTCATCTGGGGCATGGACTTGAGTTAACACAAATATACATGTCTGCTTATTGTCCTGGGATATAATCTTCTTTACTTTTCAGGATATTGTGCAAGTGGCTGTAAGGCAATTGCAGATTCTGGAACTTCTTTACTGGCAGGCCCAACGGTATTTACTTTTCTGTTTTCTGATTGACCCCAATGACTTATAGACTATGTGGCACTTTCGAAAGACAGTTAGTTCATGAGTAGTTCTGCAGATATTATGACTTCCTTTTCAGTTATTCTTTTGTATCATCAACCAAATTGGTGACTTAGTCACAAAATTATGCTGTAGTTCTTTGGTGTACCATTGGCTTAAAACAGCACACCTCCATGCTTGACAAAGCTAGTTTCTATCATTGACAACCTGCTTCTTAGATTGTTCTTTCACCAGCTTGATGTGATTCATCTATTACTCCTTTCCTATCAATGCAGTGCTGTAGCCAAGAATATTTTCCTAGGGAATTAGTAGAGGTTTAAACTCTATATACATTCATTTGCAGTATCAGATTCCTGAATAATTACTGTTTGAAAATAATCACTGCTGTCTAGAATTTTGAATAATATGAATTTCATTGAAAAGCCCGTCATTTGTCAAATTACTTTTTTTCCGTTGTTCTTCAGCCTTTTGCAAGTATATTCTCTCTAGAATCTGATGATTGTTTCTAATATATGGTTTCAATCTTCAGACTGTCATCACTCAAATTAATCATGCCATTGGAGCCTCCGGTATTATAAGCCAAGAATGCAAGACAATGGTTGCACAATATGGGAAAATGATAATTGAAATGCTGGTAGCTAAGGTGGGGATGATAGGTCTGGTTCTTGTATATTGTAACCAGCACCACTTCTCTTCCATCACAGTTTGTGTTTTTGGGGAAAGCTTCACATGCTTAGTTTCTCTTTCATGCCCTTTTGAACCACATCTTGAACCTGTTTTAAATGAGCTGACTAATGCTTTTCCATTTGTTTTAGACACAACCACAACAGGTGTGCTCTCAAATAGGATTTTGCACATTTGATGGAACTCGCAGTGTTAGGTCAGCTGAAACATTTTGGTGGTTCTAATTGTATATGTTCTTATAGACAATCCTAGTTAGCTTCTTGAGCTATAGCTATGGCATCATGGATTAATCTAACCACTGTTTCCAGTATGGGCATTGAGAGCGTGGTGGATGAAAATCTAGATAAGCACTCAGATGGTGTGCATGATGCCATGTGTACTGCTTGTGAGATGATGGTTGTTTGGATGCAAAATCGTCTCAGGCTGAATCAGACAGAAGATCAGATTTTGAACTATGTGAATGAGGTACTTTGCCTTATTATTCCCTTTATGCGGAAAAGTGGTTTGAAAACATTAATAACCACAATTTAATTTCAGCTCTGTGAAAGATTGCCCAGTCCAAATGGAGAATCAGCTGTTGACTGTAGCAGTCTGTCTTCCATGCCTAGTGTCTCATTCACAATTGGTGGTAAAGTGTTCGATCTTACCCCAGAGCAGGTATGTCATTACTTTTTTTTTGTGAATAATCATTGCTTGTTCTACTTAGCTGTTAATTCAAAGACTTTTCATGTCACTTTTAATTTGGTTAACCACAATTGCGGAATGGCAATTTCCTATCTGGCTGTAAAAATCATAGCTTTATTATTTCTTGCACCAAAGTGATTTTCTTGCACCAAAGTGATTGTCAAGCTGTCTTAAAATATCAGTTTCTATCTTCCCATAATCTATCACTTGATGAATTACTTGGTTCATTTATTCGAATGAATATTTATCATTTAATTCATTAGAGAAAAGATGCTAGTGGGAGGCTATTTTCAAGGTGCCCTGTTCTCTTTCCTTGATGATTCCTGCATCACTTCTGATGACAGTGCCATCTTTATCTTCTCTTCTGCACTTGTAGATTTCTAGGCCTTGGGAATGAAGGATAATTCTGCTTGTCATCTGATTCCGCTACCCTCAAAACAATTACACAGTACCATCTTTATTGTTCTTCCCGCACTCTGATAAAACATAAAATTGCCATATTTAGAAGAAAAGTAGAAAGAAGTGAGCTTACTTCATTTAGTCATACATAGAGAAAGTCGGAGGGATGCTTTGACAAGCATAATTGATGGTGTTAAATGCTCATCTCAACGGAGAGGAAAAATCAAGTGAGGTCCTTATATTCATGATGTTGTGAAGTACAATTAGGGTCTCAGGTCAACTCTGTAGTAAATTATTTTATTTTATTTTTTCAATTGTTGCATACTTTCTCTGGTTGTTTCCATAAAGTAAATATGTCATAACTGTGGTGATTTTGTGTATTGTAGTGCCTTTTGTCTTTTTAGGCTGACTTTGTTTATCTTTTCTTTTGTGCTAATCGTTTGTTGTGTTATTTCAAAACTATCTGAATGGTGTTCCAACGGATCAGTATGTTCTTAAAGTGGGAGAGGGTGATTCAGCTCAATGCATTAGTGGATTTACTGCGTTAGATGTACCTCCTCCGCGTGGACCTCTATGGTAAGTTGCTCATCTATTATTGTGAACTACACAATTGCGTCTTATGGTTTGTTTTGATGCATGTCATAGCAAGTAACACCATTCTGCTCAGTTGAAAACAAAAGGCAATGAAAATCTCTACTCAATCCTCAGTGTTCTGCATTAAGCGTAATCAGACTGTTTATTTGCTGTTGCTGTTTGTGGTACAGGATTCTGGGAGATGTTTTCATGGGTCCTTATCACACAGTGTTTGATTATGGGAACTTGAGAGTTGGATTTGCTGAAGCAGCTTAACTGAAATCCATCTTTGTATCAATATATATACCAATCTACTTCCTTATGTATCAATATATATATACCTATATATTTCCTTATTGTCCTCTAACAAATACATGTATACAATGTGCTATTAAAGATTTATGTTCACCAGGCTTGGTAAAATGTTTGTGATCCCGTCCTGAACCTGTAAGCATATTCTGTATTGAAGTTCTTATGAGAATAGGATGATGTTCTAATGGAGATTGAACTTATCGTCTTTTATTTTTCTTACTGCACTGGAAATACTGGATTAATGTATAATCCTTCCATAACCATATCGGCAAGAACGCTGATTTTTCAGGGCGTGCTTAGCGTTAGAAGTACTGAAAGAAATTATAATAATCTAACATCACTTGTAAAGAATGAGACACTCCAACAAACTAAAACAGTACACTCCGCTCCCTCTCTCTTTTCCACCAGAAAAAATGAGAGTAAATACGTATGAATCGTAAAACGTTCACATTGGAGGATTGGTGACCGACTATTTAGTTGTGAAGTAGTGCCATTGATTCCTTCAAAAAGCTACGAAAACGTGAGACAACATACACAGCAAACCAAGATACCTTAGTAAAAGTGCCAGCTAACAGTTTATCATGACAAAGTCACACTGTAGTTGAATTGGTAAACAATGGAGTTATCAAGGGAAAGAAAGGAAGATCTATGAACCTTTATATCTGGTAACGTTGTCGTTTTAGCTATTTTAGGTGTATCTAGTGAGCCAACCGGGGAGGGATAGCCATTCAGATGTATTACTTTCCACCTGGTCTATTGTATCACCTTCCTCCCCGATTAGTCATTGAATTCCTACTCTTTGATTACATACTGAAGAAATGATTCAAATTATGCTTATAGATCTGGGTCAAAATTATGCTTGTTTCTGAGCACATGTACACCTTTGTTTTTTAAAGATAGAAAGCAGATGAATACAAAACCGACCCTTTTAATAACTGAAACCAAACCCTTGTGTACCATTAGCCTATTCTATCTCTATGGTCTCTAGAAGTGGGACTCGACTCATAATTTGGACTACATACAATACACACACGTGTATCAAGCAGGGGACCAAACTCTTATCTGAACAACTAAAAGGGTAAGTTTTAGTTTCAACAAACAAGCGACACATAACAAATAGAAATCCAACGAATCAACTCCCCTTTCAAGATCAAGACGGAACGTCAAAGCAAGCAACCAAAGTGATCGAATCCTATCATAATAAGAAAGCGAAAGAAGAGAAGGATGAGCAAAAATTTAAATTTAAATTTAAATGGGTCCACTTTCTATCTATATATACTGTATATGATTTGCTTATTATGCCCCCTACGAGTTTCCTACCGCTTCCCCACTCATCACGGACTCTCAACCCTAAACCAATCATCAAGAAAATAACCTTATGCTTACCCATTTCACCAAAGAGAAGGGCACATGTAAAAAATTGATGAACCATTTCGTGGGGCGACACGACAGAGTCGTTACTACGAAAACGTCAGAAAGAGGCCACGTAGTGAAAGAAGAGAACAAGTTATATGACACGCAGCAGGGTTACGTACAGACCTATTCTATGTGTATATAATAAGGTTGTTACGAGAGAAAGGCGTGAGAGTCTACGTGGCGTGCCACCTGGGCACGACAAGAACTGGAAGGCAGTGACCGTTCAACTTGAGAACTACCAGTTTCCTTCTTTTGTTGTCATTCTTAGGTTGCACCACAAGCATGTTAATAATAATATAGACGTAGCCACTCTCGTCTCCACAAGTACGTCCCCCAGCCGAATCGAAGCGTGCTGTGTTCGTTTAGCTTCATTATGCACGTGTTCCATGTCATGTGGTCCATTTTGGGCTCAATGCTTTTTACCATAATTGTTTATACTCTCCATTCATGTTTTGCCACTTACATCGTAATTACGGATAACCAATGAGCAGATTCAATTGTTTTTAATATTAGGTTTAGATTAATTTGGGGTTGTTTAGAACAATTATGTTTCGGATATAGCTTAAGTAGCCTAGACTTAAACTCAATTAAAAAGAGAATATTATTTTATATTTCTAATTTTAAAAAAATACTTAGAAAATTTAGTGAGAACGTCGTATTTTAATCAAAATTACCCAAAAAAAAAATAAAGTAAAACAAATAATAATAATAGATAATAGATAATAGATGTGGAGTTGCTTTCGATGGAAGAAAGGGTGTCTCAAGATAATCTACCTTATAAGCCACGCATAAGATCATGTACAACAATCGCCCTTTCCTTCACTTCACTTAACTAAACTAGGAGCGTTAACTTTTGGTTCCAACTAACGGAACTACTACGACCCAACAAAGCAGACGAACTGTTCAATGCTGGTATTATGACATGATAGGATTTCCTAATGACGCCCACCACCAGCTTAATTAATTAGTCTGTTAGGACTTTAGGAATTGGTTGCAACGTTTTTGGTCCTCCTTTTATGGATTTGTTTCACTCAAGTGTCCGTTTCTTTTACACTTTGTCGAGATTCCTTTTGAGGGACGTGTAACTTAAGGAACAGCATGTCAAACCCATATTTTGTTACTCAATTCATCATGTCATGAGTGAAGAATCAATGAGATCCTTGAGTTTAGAAAACTTTGAGTAATGGTGTTTTAGGTGTCGTTTATGTTCTTTTAGGCCATGATTGATTAATTTCTTGAAGAAGTACCAAAGAACAAACACAATTCATGTAAATTTTGGGATGAAGACCATAATCATCTCAACTGTACTTATATAAAATGTGAGAGATCTAGTAAAAGGAAAACACAGGGCAATTGGATAATAGGTGGGAACTTGTCCAATTCAACCCACCGAGCTTGACATCACGTCATACATGATGTGTAATGTAACGAAGCCAATTGCAATTGACCTTCATTGTTCCAATTTTGACTTTGATAGACCAAGGAGCTTGTACTTTTCGAAAGAAAGACTCGAGTTTTGAGTGACAATCCCCTCAAATCAACTCTCTTTTGGTGGTTAAACCCACCCCCACCATCAATCGGTAAGCCACCAAACTTAATTGGTTTTCAAAGGCCAAGTAAGTAGTACTGCTGCTGTTACATATGCATACAAAACAAAAGCTTGGTGGTGGTGTGTCCTCCATTACCACGCTCAACCCCTATCCAACCCCAATCATATCCTCACCATACCAAACTAAGATCCAAATACAAAGTTTCTTACCATACGCCTCCTTTATTGTTTGTCGTACACTAATTAAATGGTAAATAATGTATACACCCCCTAACTAGACACGTGTTCACTTTCCCACTTGCCACGTCAGGGCTTGCCCCTGGTTTTCAATCCCCGCCCTTATTTTGACACGTTGTATACTCTGCTTTAAAGGAATTGTCAAACTCTGGAGGAAAGACGAGAATGACTCAACCAACCAATTAAACTGCCCTTAGGTGTGTATATATATATATGCTCTGCCATTCCCACCATCCTCAGAAGTCAGAACGTACATCAACCTTCATTTCTTTCTTTCAGTTATCGACCGAATGGATTGGATTAGAGGTCAGACCATAGGCCACGGTTCCACTGCCGCCGTCTCCCTCGCCACCTCAATCCATTCCGGTCAAGTTTTTGCCGTCAAGTCCACCGAGTTATTCCAATCAGAGTTCTTACAAAGGGAGCAGAAAATTCTCTCTTCCATAAGCTCCCCTCATATAGTTAGCTACAAGGGCTGTGACGTTACTAGAGAGAACGATAAAGTTTTGTTCAATCTTTTCTTGGAGTACGTGCGGGCGGAACTCTCTCTGATACCATCCGTCAACACGGAGGTAGATTCGAAGAACCAATCATCAGATGCTACTCTTCTCAAATTTTGCAGGGTCTTCATTATTTGCATTCAAATGGATTGGTGCATTATGACATTAAGGGTAGCAACATTCTCATGGGAAAGAGTGGCGCTAAAATTGCTGATTTCGGGTGTGCAAGACGGGTCAACCCTGTGGAGTCCGACGCGGCCGAACGCATCACAGGGACGCCAATGTTTATGGCTCCAGAGGTGGCTCGTGGGGAGGAGCAGGGGTTTCCCAGTGATATATGGGCTTTAGGGTGCACAATCATCGAAATGGCTACCGGAGGACCGCCATGGCCCGATGCCGGGGACCCGGTTTCTGTTATCTACCGAGTGGGTTATTCGGACCAGTTACCGGAGTTCCCATGTTGTCTGTCAGAACAAGCAAGGGATTTCTTGGACAAGTGTTTAAAGAGAGATCCAAAGGAGAGGTGGACAGCTAGTCAACTTCTCAAACATCCCTTCTTGGGAGAACTCAATTCTCAAATTATCAACCAAATTCAAGAATCTAAATCACCTTCAAATTCTCCCACAAGTATACTTGATCAGGGGTTTTGGGACGAATCAGAAAGCCTGGAGAACCTGGTGCATAGCTGTGACGAGAGCTCAGCTGGTGATAAGATCAGACGGTTGTCGGCGCTGTCAGAGGGGCCCAGTTGGGTCTGTGATGGGAATTGGATCACAGTTAGAGAGAATTCAGGTGAGGCAGGTGATAAGGTTGAAGCCAAAGATGGTATGGTTGACTACGGTTTGGCAGAGGGAGTTGTTTAACGATTTAGATAAGGAGATGAGCGGTAGGTTTAGCAGGGAATTTTGGGGTGACTGTAGATACTGGGATCCATGATTTTGTAAATGGGGACAAAGAAGTAGTCTTGATTCCTTAGTTCTAGGAAAATATCATTTTTACAAGCCTAATTCAACTTTAGTGTTCGCTCAACATTCGTCTAATCCCATTAATTTTCTTGGCGTTCTCATTCAGATTATTAGTTAATTGACATTTTCCAAGGTCAAAACTAAATCCATTTGCAACGAGTTGACACAATACAACGTATTGCAATGCTCTGTTTCTGGCGGAAACGGACAGGTTGAGAAAGTTCTTCGGAATCGGTTTTGAGGACATTTGGTCTAAATGAATACTTACGGGGAAGTTGGACAGCTCCCATGTCAACCCTTTTGTTTCTGAAAACGGCGGTAAAATGGTGAGGTAAGAGTGACGCAATCCTAGTCCAACGCAACTGTCCCTGTCCCTGTCCCTGTTCCTGTAAGTGGGCATTGGATGGGAAACTTCCGGGACAAATAAAGCTAGCTGGCGTGGCGGTGGGGGTGGTGGCGACGGTGGAACGCCATTATTAGCCAAGTGAAAGGGCGGAAGCTTCTTTGATGTTCCAGTCCCTTTAAGCAACATCCATTTTTCCACAAGCATTAGAACATTTCTAAGCTCCACCAATTCCCGTCGTTTTCTTTTATGTGGCGGCTAGAATTATGGTGCAAAGCATTACACATTTCCTTGCACCGAGTTGAACACGCATGATTCTTGCTTCTCAGACTTGGGAAAGAAACATTGGAAGTGTATGAGTCATGGGATACAGGTGTGGACTTGTGCAGCCATAAACGGCGTGACAGGATTTCATTATATGTTATGTCCAATAGAGAAATATATTGGCTACTCTATTTTTCATAACCTAATCAACTATGTTCATCAAGTTTCTATAACATTTTTCAAATTTACATTCAAACCCCAAAATTTGATTAAATTAGCTTTCTTTTAATTATTTTCAAGAGTAACTTATTAAGTTTTAAAATATATTTACAATAAATATTAATATAAATAATTTTAAATTTAGAAAACTTAAAATATTTTAATTTGTCTTCATTTTAATAAAATAATGCATATTCATATACTAAATTAAAATATAATAAAACATTATAATCTCGTAAATTTTAATAACCATTTGTAAAAATATACTACATTTTATTAAAATAAATAATTCAATTAGTAAAATTTGTACAAAATAATATTTATTTTAATATATTTTAATTATTAAATTAAAATGTAATTTAATAATTTCTTAATATTTTCTAATTACGATTCTAATTCTGTCTTAGTTCTAATAAAATTGGCTTACCCAAAAATTCAGTAAGTAGATAAGATATTGTAATGGTTTGAAATTCAAGATCGAGATTGGAGAACAAAGTACTACCATGTGGGCTAAATATCATGTACGCTCCAGTTTTTTTAAGTGGGCTTAAGGTTCAAATGGTAGAAGGGAAGTTCTCGCTCTGCTTAATAAGTCCAACCGATTTTTTGTTTGAAAAATTAATTCATCGTCCTGGTCACACTTAATTTGAAGTTTTGCAATTAAGTAAAATTTAAAAAAGTTTAATAGTATATAACTTTATCCTAACAAGATCAATTATAGTTAGATATTGAATTGAAGAACAATGACATGTTTTGTTGGTCATTATCTGTAAAAGTTAACATCATTTTTTTTTTCATAAAGAAAAAGAAAACATCGAAAGCTAAATAAGTCAGAGGAAACTGATCCCGACATATCCTCTAAAAGGAGACTATAGCATCCTAAGAATGGTACATCAAAATACGTGACGCCTATATTATCCTGACTGGCCAGATCAACGAGTCAGTCCAAACATTTATTACTCTCTCGATAAATATGACGATAAATAACAGACAAATTCCAGTTGAGAAGTTACCTACAAGATCTATCACGAACAGATATAATACAGAAAAGTACCTGTCTTGTCATTCATATTTTGATGATAAGCTTCTTAACCACTCGAATAAGCTCTTGAATCCTGCAAAGTTTTCAGTCTTATAAGTGAGCTTTTACGACATACAGTGATACAGCACAAGTAACTAGCTCTTATGAGCAGAGAAGATGTAAACTTAAAGGACAGCTAATCTATAAAAAAAAATATAGTAGGGCAGAACCACCTACTCATCTTCATTTATAGTTCTTCCTCTACTTCCCTATCCCATCTCCCTACTTTCTTATTGTAACTACCTGATATTTTCAACGGCCGGACTGGTGCAATAATGTTACTACTACTACCTATTACTGTTCTTACCAAACAACGAGCTAGCCTTTTATTTGTACTGTTGTTGCTATAACGTCACTACATTAATACATAGATGATTGCTACCCACAAGTGATGAATTAATTAGGGGTGCCACTGCAACATAAGGTTGAATTTCCTGTCTATTCTTTATTGTCGTTGAGGTGCAAATGGCTCCTAGTGGTCTCTACTTATCATAAAGCAAGTATGTTAACGGACGGGAATGCAAAACTCTCCTATATTTCAAACACCACAAATAATCATTAGGAGTTGGTTGTATTGTAAGAGCACTACAGTAAGTAACAATAACAAAGCTGAATATATATTTCGCCATCAACATTCACATGCACGTAGCTCAGTAGTATGAGGCGTGTGTCTTATACCCAACAAAACTCTGAGGTTACAGGTTCGACTTCCGCTGTCCCCACGAAATACGCAGCGCCCTCCTAACGGGACAAAATTTAATGGTGCGAGCCCACCTAAACCAATAGTGATATTGAAGAAGAAATGTCACAATACTAGGAAGGAATTGTCGTGGTTTTAAGAAAAAGTCTTCTTGGCATGCATATTTGGATTTTGATATTTATGCATTATAGATTAACATTTTGTTAATAAGTATTGATTGTTATGAACTCTTAAACTATTAGAGAACTCATTTGGATGTACTCATAAATTTTAATTATAGTGGATTATTTTTTCGATTAGGTTCCGTAGTTTTTGCTCATCACATTGAAAAGGTTATCTAAATTAGAAAATTAATTTTTTTGTATATTCGTTTTTACTTCTCACAATTTCATTCAAGAGAGAGAGGTTTTATTTTGCTCACTATATTGTGCTATTGTTACTTCCGTTGTGTCGAACATCAAGTAGTATCAGAGCTTTGGTTTACTATTTATAGGTTTAGCTTGATTGAAAACTAGAGCCTAATTATGGTAGAATGATCAATTAGAATGGCAAAAGTTATCACAAATGGAAAGGGAAAATAAAGATTTATTGTTTGTGGAAAGAAGCATCTACCAGTATTTGTCACTAAAAAGTCTGAGTCTAAAAAAAATGAAGAATGGACATTTGAGCATGAAATTGTTTGTGGCTCTATTAGAAAATGGGTAGACGATAATAAATTGAATCACATTTCAAATGATTCATGACTTTGTGGGACAAGCTTGAATTTTTGTATATGTCAAATATAGGTAACAATAAATTATTTTTGCTTAAACAAGCTAAGAATTTGAGGTATAAGGACAATAATTCAATTTTTGATCACTTGAATGAATTTCAATGATGCTTTGATCAATCGTTTGGCATGGGTCTAAGATTTAAAGACGAGAGTTTTGGAACTTTAGTTGTTATATACTTTGCCTAATTTTTGGGAGAATCTCTATATGGCGTTGAATAATTCTACCCCTGGAGGTGGTATAGTGATTACGGATTATGTAAAGTTAAATTTTGAACGAAGAAGTGCAATGAAAACTCAAGAGAACTCATTATAAGGTTTTGGACCTTTTGGTTACCAAAAATAAGGGAAAAGGCAAAGAAAGAGGTCAAGGCCATAATTAAAAAGGCAAAAATAAGAGTAAAAGCAAATCAAAATCAAAGTGCAAATCAATGACATCATTATGGTTAAAAAAGGATATAATAAGAACATTTGTTTTAAGCTTAAAGGCGGGAACATGGCAAATAAAGACAAGTAAGAGAAGAAAGATAAAGATAGTGATGATCATGTTGCATTTGTTATAACATATGATCTTGTGTTTGTCCATGGTTAAGATATGATTGTTATTGCTTATGATAAGTCAATCTTAGTTGTTAGTAGTTGTGCCTACTTTTATGTGATATTAAGGAAGGATTTCTTCACATCTTACACTCCAAGTGACTGTGGGATTTTGAAGATGGGTGATGATAGTCTACTAAACGTTATTGGCATCAGGACTATTACCTTTGAAGAATGTCAGACATGCACTGATATCTATTTGAATATGATTTCTACCAGTGTTCTTGATGTTATGGTTATTTTAGTACTTTTGGTCATAGTCAATATAAGATCATTAATGGTTTTTTGGTAGTGGCACTGTAACATCCCACTATCATATGGTACATATCAGAACATCCTGAGGATATTGTAATACATAACCTATAATAATGGTATGTTTGAGCATTAACTACATTCCCTTAATCATGGCATTATCATAAATACATAAATGTCACCATATTTTAAAATTGAATCCTCATTTCATTTCATTAAAAAAAAACTATATATATACATTGTAGCTTTTCATAAACTTCCAAATATGTACAATGATTCAAACCTAATACAAAACATGCTACATGAAAGAGGAATTAATTAAATAGTCTAACTAAATTCTTCAATCTCAGCTAATCGACCTTTGAATCATTCTTCTTCATAAAAATATAAGAATTTTGCTTCTTGTAGAGTCTCTCTGTCGCTAATGTCCTCTCTTGTTCTTGAAATATTAACGTTGCAATTTTTATGAGTTTTGCAAACTCAACGATGTAATCATCCTTGATGGTTCACTTAATTCATATCACATATCAACACATGTAAACATCGGGAAACCCGAAGGTCGCTCCGATACATATCCCACGATAAAGGTGCACTACCAGAACATTTTCCCAATAATATCCACATGGCATATCAATAATTAAAACCATAATATCGAAATCATTAACTTTAAAATCAAAATAATCTTATCATAGCAGCAATTTCAATACGGTCATCCAAAAGGTAATAGACAAGTCTATCGGTCCCCTAAATAAAACCAAAAGGAACCGATATAAGCATCTATCCTAAGTCATCCTCAACATCCAACCCAGCTGACCGACCTGTGTGCCATCGCTTCTCTTGCCAGCACGCTCGCACGGCAGGAAAAGACTATCTCCGAAGCTAGGGGTCTACTCTATCAGTCCTGAAAAATAGGTTGCAATTTTTGGTGAGTTTGCGAACTCAGTGAGAAACCATCATCGATGGTTCACTCAAATCATGCATTACGCAAATTGCGTATAACACGCAGCAGATAATACTCAATTAACGGTATTATATAACAATTTATGTAGTTTATAACGATTATGCGATGTCGGTGACAATATTAGCATATAGCATACATAGTTTACTGATCACATCACAATTTACATAAATCATGGCATCACATATTTCAATCATCAAACAATTTGGCAATTAAAGTACCATATATATAATGCATATGAGACTCTTTTTAATTATTCGTTATTTGCCCAAGTGCCGGTCGGTGTTGATGAGGGACGCGTGTGATTTCTCCTCTCGGGCTCGAGGCGTCGATCTGATGTTCGAGCTCGAGGCTCTTTTCGGTGATAATAGCAACTTGGGTCACATTCCATTATCGATCATGCATTTATGCATGCAATGATGTTCGATGTTCGAATTGTATTGATGATTGGTGTATGGCTATAAAAGCTCGATGTTGTATTTCTCAAGAATATACTGATGAATTCATCCAAAGACATTAATCCAATCCAAGATCTGAGAAAGTGATCATGCAATTTCACAGTCTAATACAGTAGAGGCATATCCTCCAATCATGTATATTTCAGTAATCATACAGTTTCACATTTGGCAAATAATTCACGTTGAGCATTTAAATAGTCAGGAATTTGAGAAACCAACTAGGTTACTCACCTGTAACTTCCGAGCTACTGCCTGGAAGTTCCAGCAACGTCCGTGGAATGACGATCCAACGGCGCCTCTATAACAGTAAAATACAGTCCCATTACTAGATGCTCAATTAAATAGTTCAGTACTGCATATGTCTCAGTGAAATTATGTACAACGCATGTTCACGATTTTTCCGGCGCTAAAACCCAATTTTGAACTCTTATGTCCCATTTTAACTCTTCGCTCAATTGATAGACAATAATGGATCCAATCCTAAAATCCAGTTCAATTTCCTCAATTCATATTTCCTAAAGCAATTTCCTATCCATTGGGTCAAAACTTCTATTGAGAATCCCAATTAAAACTCCAATCGTCTCAATTCAATATTTAGGTCACACTATGAACCATAATCGACTTTATTCTCTATAAATCAATGTCACTTAAATCAATTCTAATTCCTATAATTATCCTCAATTGTAGACCTCTTTACCTAGTCCGTAACAAATCTGGAATCACCTCAATCGGAGGTCTATACCATGAATTATGCCCAATAATTTGAAATTGATTCAATGGAAGCAGTCCCTTCGCGCATGCCAAGAGGCCTCGCCACGTCGTGAAATGGCCCTTCGCCATGACGTGAAACACGCCTTCATGCGCGAAACAATCCAATTCGGCCACGCGAGGCTAAGAAGACTCATCGGCGTCGATTAAATGACGCCGCCAAGGACGACTCTTCTCCCTCGCCATGCGAATGAATTAAAATTGTCATGGCGAGGCTCGCAAGAAGTCGCGGCGTCGCGGCGAATCCTAAATCTTCTCCGATCGTTTTCAGCTATTTCTCTCTCTATAAAACCACCATTAACTCTCCCAACTACTCAATAAACCATAATAAATGCCATAAATGTCATAAAAACCATCAATAACAACATTAAAACCATTAAAACTTACCAATCAAGCTCCAATCCACAGATCTCTCAAAAATACCGTAAACCCTAAAATCTTTCAAAATCAACGATGATCCACTCTATAGCTTCTCAATCCTTCATCAATCACTGATAAACAAGTTAGCCTTACACAATGAGGATAAAACCACAAGGAAAAATCAAGGATCTCACCGTTGGGAGAAATCGAAGATCACCGTAGAGGGAAGAAGAAGAAATGAAATGCCTTAGACCAATTTTCCTCAATTTCTTTAAAACCTATCTATTTATGTACATAGTCTCCAAATGGGTCAAATTTGGTCTCTAAATTTCAATAGCTCAATATTTTAATTTCCTAACAAGATAACCCTAATATTTCCTTGCCATTGGACCATTCTTTCAAGATTATCTGATCAATCGATCATCACTCCAAAATTTCCGGTCCGGGCATTTTCTCCCGAATATCCGAAAATTTCCTATACATCACTATCAATTACCAAATACTCTTAGGCTATTCTAAATCAGTCATTCGAGTCCATTTATTCCTAATTTCTCAATCAATTACAATCCGATCGATCCAGGTTAGTTCACAATCCAATCAATTTATACTCACAATTAAATGCCGAAAATCATGAATGCATGTACTATGAATAAATGCATATGTAAGAAATCGGCCTCTATAATTAGAGGCAAGAATATGTTCAATCGGTGAATGCAATGAAACCTATCACCTAACCTGAATTACTAAAATACCCTTGCTATCGAAGAACGGATGTTACAATTCACCCTCCTAATAAAAATTTAGTCCTCGAAATTTAATACTGTCCGATCGAATAGATGAGGATATCGACTCCTCATATGCTCCTCAGTTTCCTATGTAACTTCCTCAGAAGAGTTGTTTTTCCAAAAGACTTTCACCAATGGAATCACCTGTTCCTCACCGCTTGACCCGTGATCCTATAATCCGCACTCCTCAACATAGGTCAAATCACGGCTACTTCAATCTCCGAGGAATCACATCGCCGGGTCGAGAATGGTACCGTCGGAGCATACTAACATGAAATACATCACGATCCGGGACATCTCACTTTCAGTAATGCCAATCTGTAGGCCAACGGTCCTATCCTCTCAAGGATCTCATACGGACCGATATACCGAGGGCTCAACTTGCCCTTACGGCCAAATCTCAGTACTCCTTTCCAAGGAAACACTCAGAGAAACACTCTGTCTCCTACACTATATTCTATCTCTCGCCGTCTTCGATCCATATAGCTCTTACATGCATCTGAGCTTGATGCGACTCGGATCAAGCTGCATACCTTATCTATCGTGTCTCGAATCAGCTCGGGACCCTTTATCGATCTCATACCCTCTTCATCCCAATACAGTGGCGATCGACACGGCCTCCCATACAAGGCCTCATACGGTGTCATCTCAATACTACTCTGATACTGGTTATTATATGCAAACTCAATCAAGCTAAATCGATCCCATGATCCTCTGAACTCCAATACACATGCCCAAGCATGTCCTCAACGAGCCTTAATCGCCCTCTCACTCTGTCCATCCATCTCGAGGATGAAATGCATCTTGAAGTTCAACCTCGCACCCATAGCGATCTGTAGGCTCTTCCGAACCTCGAGGTGAACACAGGATCCTATGCGAGACTATCGACAAAGGAACCCCATGTAACCGCATAATCTCTACCACATACTTCGGGCCAACTGACGAGAGTATTGCTCTCCTCATCGGCAAGAAGTGAGCCGACGGTCAATCGGTCCACTATGACCCAGATAGCATCATCTTTGCCTCGGTGTCCTAGGCAACCCGTCACAAAATCCATAGTAATTCGCCCCATTTCCACTCCGGGATGGGCAACAAATGCAACTTTCCCACAGGAGCCTGATGCTCTGCTTTAACCTGCTGACAAATCAGACACATGGAAACATACACTACCACTTGCCTCTTCATACCAGCCACCGTAAATCTTTGTCTCGAGTACGATACATCTTGGTCGTACCAGGATGCATAGCATAGGCAGCTACATGTGCCTCCTCTAGGATCTCCCGTCTCAAATCATCTATATCAGGCACACACAGTCTTTGTCTCATCCATAACGTCTCATCTCTCAACTCAAACTCCGAATCAGTACCGGCCTGGACTCTCTAAATCAGTCTCACTAACACTGGGTCTTGATCCTGAGCTCTCCGGATCCTGTCATGCAACATCAACCTCAGCCTCAGAGTAGCAAGCAAAGTTTCATCCTGATTCAAATCCATCTGTACATTAAGAGCTCTCAACTGAATCAGACCAGGTAACCTCGAAACTGAACCTAAGTCAGACCGCCATGCGATCTCCTACTCGGCATCGCCACCACATTGGCCTTCCCCGGATGATACTCAATCGTGCGTACCATAGTCCTTCAAGAACTCTATCCATCTCCTCCGTCTCAGATTGAGCTCTCTCTGACTCAACAGATACCTTAAACTCTTATGATCGGTGAAGATCTGAAACGTCTCCCCATACAGATAATGTCTCCAGATCTTCAGAGCAAAAACCACTGCGGCCAACTCTAAGTCATGCACTGGATAATTCACCTCGTGAGACCTCAACTGTCTCGAGGCATACGCTATAACTCTCCCATGTTGCATCAATACACATCCCAGTCCCTGATGCGAGGCATCACTGAAAACCACAAAGCCTCCAGTACCAGAAGGAATGCTCAACATCGGTGCAGTAGTCAACCGATGTTTCAGCTCCTCAAAGCTCTTCTGGCACTCCTCAGACCATCTAAACGGCACATTCTTCCTCAATAGCTTCGTCAAAGGGGCGGAGATCAACGAAAACCCCTCGACGAACCTCCGGTAATATCCGACCAATCCTAGAAACTCCATGACTCTCGCACTCCTCGGAATCTCCCAACTCATAATCGCCTCTATCTTGTGAGGATCCACCGATACCCTCACCGGACAATCTGCGTGCCCTAGAAATATAATCTCATCTAGCTAAAATTCACACTTAGTGAATTTAACGATAACATTGTCTCTCTCTCATAACTTCAGAACAATCCTCGGGTGCTCGGTGCTCTCGCCTACTCCTCGAATAAATCAAGATATCATCAATAAATACTATCACGAACCGGTCTAGGTAGGCTGAAAACTCTATTCATCAAAGTCATGAAATTTGTCGGGGCATTCACAACCCAAACGGCATCACTAGAACTCGAAATGTTCGTACACTGCTCGAAGGCACTCTTAGCACATCGGCCTCTGCAATCCTCAATCGGTAATACCGATCTCAGATCCAATTTAGTGAACACTGAGCTCCTGCAGAATCGATCAAATAGATCGTCAATCCTAGGCGGTGGATACTTATTCTTTATTGTTACCCGATTCAACCGCCTATAATCGATACACGCCTCGGTGTCCGTCCTTTTCTTCACAAACAATACCGAGCTCCCCATGGCGAAACACTCGGTCTAATAAACCCTTATCCAAGTAGCTCTCATGAATCGACCTTAAGCTCTCTCGGCCCACGGTGCCATCCTATACGGAGGAATCGATATAGGGGCTGTACCGGGAATAAGATCAATCTCAAACTCGATCTTCCGCTCTGGCGGCAATCCCGGTAACACCTCGAGAAACACATCTGGAAATTCCCTGACTACGGGAACATCCTGCAATCTCATCTCTACTATGGAATCCACTACGTGAGCCAGATAGGCCTCACAACCTCCCTGCATCAATCTCGGGGCACTTTCAAGAAGGATATCATCCTCGGCATCGCCCGACTAACTCTCTGAACACGGCTCTTGGTGACCAGAGATTCCAATACAACCTCCTTGGTATAACAGTCCATGATAGCCCTATGAGCAGTCAACCAATCCATCCCCAATATCACGTCAATCTCCCTCAGAGCCAAAACGATCAGATCGACACTCAAAATTGCTTGATTGATCTGAACCTGACATCCCATATGAGACCTCTCCCAATCTGATCAGACTATCTAGAGGTGTACTCACCTCTAACCCATCTGTAACCTCTCGCCTATCCTCATGCGATCTACATATGCTAAATGCGGTGCAATGAATGAATGAGTGGATCCAGGATCCAACAATGCATATGCTTCAAGACCAGAAATAAGAAGCATACCCGCAACAACATCCGGGGAATCCTGGGCCTCCTGCCGAGTCATGGCATAGACCCTAGCCTGCGACTGCTATCTGCTCGGTCCCTTTGACCTCACTGTGGACCCCTCTGCTCGACCTCGACCTCGGCCTCGGCCTCTCCATCCCGATCCACCACCACGACTCTGCTGGACCGTGGTATTGCTGCCTGATCGTCCAGTCATAGTAGACTGAGCTCCCAAAGTCTCTAGGCAGTTCCTCACTAGGTGGTCCATCGAACCACACCTCAAGTAGGCTCCAGATAGCCATCGACACTCTCCACCGTGTCTCTTGCCACAATGCTCACATAAAGGAGCAGACTACCTCAAACTCGCATCGCCGCCACCACTAATGATCTGCATAATCCCCCTCTGCCCATGACCGGTCTGTTCTAGCCCTCCTGCGCAGATCTGAAGGGCCTACTCTGCCGCTTGCTATACCCTCTGCCAGCACTGTCCTGGCTGTCACCGGATCTCTTAATCCTGGTCCCCGACCGATCTCAACAGACGCTGCCTCAAGATTGCTCTATCCTCACTTCTGCAGCTCTCACTCAATAAAATTACCCATATCAGATGTAGCCAATAGGGTACGAATCTCCAGATTGAGTCCGCCCTCAAACGCCGACACTTGTCGTGCCTTGAAGCCACCAATGAAGAAGCATATACCACTAACTCGTTGAACCAGACTCATAGTCGGCCACGGTCAATCGCCTCGCCTCGACTCTAAGAACTCCTCAGAACTTCATCTCTAGATAAATCTTGGGCATGAAATTGTCCTTGAACGTCCTCAGAAAATCATCTCATGTCGAGCATGCGAGGGCACTGGTGGTACTTGCCGGGACGATCTTCCACCACTGACATGCAGGACCACATAGGTAGAAACCGTATAGTCAAAATGCTCATCTGGGTCGCAGTTCATCTGATCGAGGACTCTCTCAATCCTCTCTAGCCATCCCTCAGCCTCCGCAGGTCAGACGCCATAGAAGTCAACTGTCCCCTCGCCACATAGCTGATCATATCTCTGTTCCCGTCTCACAGGAACTCGAGGAGGCAACTCCTCTGAATGAGGCGCAGGAAACTCCCTACTAGCTCCTACCGATTTCAGGTCAGCTGGTAACTCAACTCGATCTCCCAGTACAGATGACCTAAAACAGACAAGAAATTTTGATTAGTTCCACTATCCTTACAGTGATTCCAGCCTAAAACACACTATGCCCAAAAGATGTCAAACCATGCTCTGATACCACTTAATGTAGCGCCCCCTCACCGTAGGGTACACATCGAGAAACCCGAAGGTCGCTCCGACACGTATCCCACGATAAAAGTGCACTACCAGAACATTTTCCCAATAATATCCACATGGCATCGCAATAATTAAAACCATAATATCATAAATCATTAACTTTTAAAAATCCAAAATAATCTTATCATAGCAGCAATTTCAATACAGTCATCCAAAAGCAGAATAGACAAGTCTATTAGTCCCCTAAACAAAACCAAAAGGGAACTGATATAAGCATCTATCCTAAGTCATCCTCAACATCCAACTCAGCTGACCGACCTGTGAGCCATCGCTTCTCTTGCCAGCACGCTCGCACGGCAGGAAAAGACTATCTCCGAAGCTAAGGGTCTATTCTATCAGTCCTGAAAAATAGGTTACAATTTTGGGTGAGTTTGCAAACTCAGTGAGAAACCATCATCGATGGTTCACTCAAATCATGCATTACGCAAATTGCGTACAACACGGCACAGTAATACTCAATTAACTGTATTATATAACAATTTACAGTAGTTTATAACATTGTACAGTATCAGTGACAATATTACAAGAGCATAGAAACAGCTTTCTGAGATCACATCACAATTTTACAATAAATCATGGCATCACGATTCAAGAATCATCACACAATTTGGCAATTCAATCAGTCATGTATATAATGCATATGAGACTCTTTCCGATTATTCAAGATTGTGCCCAAGTGCTCGATCGGTGTTGATGGGGACGAGTCAGATTTCTCCCTCTGACTCGAGGTCCCGGTCGATCTGATGTTCGAGCTCGAGGCTCATTTTCGATGATAATAGCAACTTGGGTCACATTCCATTATCGATCATGCATTCATGTAATGCAATGCGATGTTCGAGAATTCGATATTGGTGATTGATGTATGACTATAAAAGCCCAAGATTGTATTTCTCAAGAATAACATCTGATAATTGAAGATCTGAGAATCCAATCCAATACAAGAGAAAGTGATCATGCAATTTCACAGATCTAATCTGAGAGGCATACCCTCCAATCATGTATATTTGGTAATCATAGTTTCACATTTGGCAAATAATTCACGTTGAGCATTTAAACAGTCAGGAATTTGAAAAACCAACTAGGTTACTCACCTGTAACTTCCGAGCTACTGCCTGGAAGTTCCAGCAATGTCCGTAGAATGACGATCCAACGGCGCCTCTATAACAGTAAAATATAGTCTCATTACTAGATGCTCAATTAAATAGTTCAGTAATGCATATGTCTCAGTGAAATTATGTACAACGCATGTTCACGATTTTTCTGGCGCTAAAACCCAATTTTGAACTCCTATGTCCCATTCTAACTCTTCACTCAATTGATAGACAATAATGGATCCAATCCTAAAATTTAGTTCAATTTCCTCAATTCATATTTCCTAAAGCAATTTCCTATCCATTAGGTCAAAACCTCTATTGAGAATCCCAATTAAAACTCCAATCGTCTCAATTCAATATTTAGGTCACACTATGAACCATAATCGACTTTATTCTCTATAAATCAATGTCACTTAAATCAATTCTAATTCCTATAATTATCCTCAATTGTAGACCTCTTTACCTAGTCCGTAACGAATCTGGAATCACCTCAATCGGAGGTCTATACCATGAATTATGCCCAATAATTTGAAATTGATTCAATGGAACAGTCCCTTCGCCGCGGCCAAGAGGCCCTCGCCACGGCGTGAAATGGTCAGCTCGTCTCGCCGTGAAACACGCTCGCCGCGGTGAACAATCCAATTCGGGCGCGCGGCGAGGCGAAGAAGACTCGTCGCGGCGTCAATTAAATGACGCCGCCATGACGTCCTTTTCTCCTCGCCGGCGAGGCTCGCAAGAAGTCGCGACGCATGCATTTAATCCTTCGTCTTCTCCGATCATTTTCAGCTATTTCTCTCTATAAAACCACCATTAACTCTCCCAATTACTCAATAAACCATAATAAATGCCATAAATGTCATAAAACCATCAATAACAATATTAAAACCATTAAAACTTACCAATCAAGCTCCAATCCACGATCTCTCAAAATATCAGTAAACCCTAAAATCTTTCAAAATCAACGATGATCCACTCTATAACTTCTCAATCCTTCATCAATCACAATAAACAAGTTAGCCTTACACAATGAGGAGAAAACTACAAGAAAAATCGAAGGATCTCACCGTTGGGAGAAATCAAGATCACCGTAGAGGGAAGAAGAAGAAACGAAATGCCTTAGACCAATTTTCCCCAATTTCTTTCAAACCTATCTATTTATATACATAGGTCTCCAAATCACCCAAATTTCAGTCTCTAAATTTCAATAGCTCAACATTTTAATTTCCTAACAAGATAACCCTAATATTTCCCTTGCCATTGGACCATTCTTTCAAGATTATACAAATAATCATCTCATCACTCCAAAATTTCCGGTCCAGGACATTTTCTCCGAATATCCCAAAAATTTCCTATAAATCACTATCAATTACTAGTCACTCTTAGGCTATTCTAAATCAGTCATTCGAGTCCATTTACTCCTAATTTCTCAATCAATTACATTCCAATACCCAAATACCACAATCTAATCAATTTATACTCACAATTAAATGCCAGAAAATCATGAATGCATGTACCTATGAATAAATGCATATGCAAGAAACCAGTTCCTCTATAATTAGAGGTCAGTAACATGTTCAATCAGTGAATGCAATGAAACCTATCAGTCTAACCCAGAATTACCAAAATACCCTTGCTATCAGTAACGGGATGTTACAATCACTCATCTTCAATCAATCATTCACAATTATCATTGGACCTTGGTACGACATTCAATAATCATGTTGAGTAAACACATAGTCAGTCCAAATTCACATTCAATGAGCACTTTAAATATCACAGTCCTAATCACATTTTTCATCAGACCTTCAGTGTTTGAAATCAACACAATCCAATTCACAATGATAAACAATTCAAAACATAATTTAGACAACCAAATAATTAAGTGAAACCGTCTAGGTTTCTTACAAATCACTCCAGAAAGCTATTGCCTTGAAATCCTGGTAATGTCTGGATGATGGCACTCTAAATGCTCCTCCATATCATGCAAAACACATTTTCATATATAACAATTTTGTATAATTGTATAAGCATTCATTTATACACATCTATGTATATGAAATATGTATAATGCATGTTCAATGACAATCTCGGGTATCTTATCATTATTTTTGTCACAAAATCATTCATATATCAAAACTCAAATAAGTTAATTTGTACTAAAGGTTTGGACCACAATAAAACAATTTAAAACTCATTTCATAACCCAATTGATCATTCCGGATTATTTTTAAAACATACTTTCGAGACCACTTTGCATGATCATTCTGACAAAGAAAATGGAGTAATTTGGTAACACTTCCTACTAGAAAATTTTTCTCCTATGTCTTAGGTTTCTAATGACACTAAGATCATACAATTCTATGAGTTATACTCAAAATACTACATACCTAGTATATTTGAAATTTTGGCTAGTGCGTGATCATGCACTCAAAGTTGTACAACTCATGTCTCTCAATTACATTATCTAAAAATTACAAACTTTTATCAATTGAAAGATAAGAGAATAAGTTACAAGTTTTGTGAAGACAACTTTGTCTGATTTGGCCTACATCAATATAGTTTATTCGATAATTACAAGACGTGATTTCTATCACTGTTTTTCCTTTTCTGTGATGTTCTTGGGTTTGCATTTTGTGAATGAGCTGGCATTCCCCCCGGAGATTTAGTGCAATTACTATCTATTGTTACATTGTCTTTAAAATTTTCATCTATGGTGTTGGAAAACCCACTTTCGATAGAAATAGTGTGCCTTCTTATCTCCTGTGTTATTTCAGCATGCTCGCCAGTTGCTCTATCACATCCATAAATCTATATCATCTTCTTGTAGTTATGAAATGGCTTTTGTCTCCACTCAGCAGCTTCTAGTTTATTATATTATAAAAAAAACTTATTAATGAATCAACCAAATCACAACATATATCATATTTTCTTCTAACAAAATAATAAACAAGTTCACCTAGATCAAGGCCTCCCACACTTCTGGCTTAGCGATCCATATATTTGTTAATGAACTCCATGCAAATCCACTACCTCCATTTGAAAATAGATCAAAACACTTACTCCACTTGTTCTTAATAATCTTGTTATGATTTTTTATTTTTTCCTTATCGATTGCTTTATCTGGAAAATTTTCCTTTAGTTCAGCTTTAATTGTATCAAGTGCATGCATAATGAAAGTCCCACTAATATGATTGCCTTGTTGATGTTGGTATAAGTATACGTCAACCAAAGCATCATCCATAGCTTGATTCCAAAAGTATGACTCTCTTCGAGGTGACATTTTGTATGTTAAAATTTAACTACAAAATCTGAATTTTATATCAAAAGCATACACAATATTGAAGCATCAAAATTTTCAATTAATATAAAAGGCCAGAATAATGAATAAGCATTACAAAGACACAATTGGATGTGCAAACATTAACAATACTAATAAATAACGTCATATTTAGATACAAATAGCCAATACATATTTTTAAAGCAATATAAAATCATGAAAAACATAAATTAATTACAATGTGGCAATATCTATCCTAAAGCATAATCAGCCCACATACGAGCAACCATGTTATCTCTTATAATTTCTCCACTATGTACATCATCTTCGTCATCATTTTCATAATCATCTTGGTTATCATTTTCCCTTCCATCATACTCTTCATCAAGAAATGGATCATCTGGATCTGCACCAATCAAGAAATTGTGCAAAATGACACAAGCCATAATAATTTTTTTTTGAATTTGAATGCCATATGATGGTTTTGTGGTGGATGTTATAATTGGGAACCATTTTTTCAACACACCAAATGTCCTTTCGATAACGTTACGCAATGTTGAATGTCGATGACTGAATAATTCACAAGCATTTCGTGGAGGATTCCTTGAATATTTTTTCAAATGATATCACTCCCCTCTATACAGTATAATAAGTCCACTTCTCAACATGAATCTAGCATCAACAAGATAGCATTTTCCTATCATGAATAAAACTATGTCGAAATGCAATTTATGACATTTATTAGTTAATAAAGTTTAAGTTCTATTTTTACCTTGGGAAATTTTAAGTAAGAACTGCCTGGTTAGTGCATTTATCATAATCCGTGAATTAGATGCTATTCCTTCCCACCCAACCAATATATACGTGAACTTCATATCAAAAGAACAAACTCACAACCCAATTTGTGTTAGATAATCCTTTCTCCCACAAAATCTAAGAGCATCTCGAGCAGGTACTTTCACACGGATATGTGTACAATCAGTTGCACTAACATAATCTTGACATTGAAGTATATTATTCTCAAATATTTTGTGTGTTTAATATAATTATACTAAGTTAAGAAAAGAAAATCACCTTAAAAATGGGTAGAATCTACTATTGTTCAATATTTCCAATGGGGTTTCTAATACGTCAGGTTGTCTTAGAAACGTATCCTCTAGTTGTATAATTGCTTTCAAAACTCTATGAAAATGATGGCTTACAGTTTCCCCATATCGACTCCAAAAGAACGCAATCTCCTAATTGGTAATATTATGTCCTAATATGTATAGAAAATTCGCTACTTGTTCTTCAACAGTTGCATGTACATTTGATCGCATCACACCTTTTCTAGCTAATAAATCATATAATTCGCCAAATGGTTTAGGCTACATTCTAATTATATTTCTCCTATCTGAATGAAATAAAATTCTTCGCATGATACTCTCCCTTGATTGCAATCTCTCTGATGGTGTAAGCATTTAAAGTTTGTTGTTCGCACGTCTCTTATGTAACACCCACTAATAGATCATAAGACAAGCAACATGAATAGGCGCTAATTGATGTGTACGAATCAATTTTTCTTTTTGATTATTCATTCGATTACCTTCACCGTTCATATATAAAATAAAATAAAATTAGGAGTAGTTTTTAGATTGTGAAAATCAAAATATAGCAAATATGACATAGATATGTCCATTTATATATGGTGGTATAACAGCAACAAGAGGTAATGTAAAAGGGAAGCTTCATCTAAATCATTCCCCCACTGAAATTTCAAGCAAAGTAATAGGAAAACAAAGACAAAGAAGACATCGACGATTGAAAAATACCTCAAATTCAGACAACACAACGTATAAAATGAGTCACATACAGTAAAATGAATGGATTGCAAGAGTATGCAATAACATTGACCTATATATATGTGCCTTTCAAATTAAATAATCGATATTTTTAGCAGCTCAACCTATAATAGATAATGTTCACTTCAGTATAAAGTGAAAAATGGGTAAACCCATATATGTGAAGCCATATGTAAAGTGAACCAAAACAGAGTACAATCTCCTCACCCAAAACAAAACGCATATAATAATAAAAGAAACATATATATATTGTCAAAAAAATTCGACAATGAACAGAAATAAGATAAAAAGAAGGTTTCAACAAAGAGGAAGACTCACCAGTGACCAAGTCCTCCAACTCCTCTTTGCTTCCCCGCTAATAAACAACACGAGAAGAATGAGAAGTGGTAAAACACATAGAATGGAAAGAGAAGTCTAGAAATGATAACCTTGTGTACAGTAATACATGAGTTCGGGTAGGATTAGAAGAAATAATTGGGAAGAAGAAAGGTAGTATGCATTTACTAATTTACGTTCTATCCTAAACCTCCCGAATTGAAGGTTTTTTATTTTTATTGTTTATAATGGAATGGAACGTAATATGCAACCCTCCGCTTCCACCCCTAACCCCTTAACCAAACAGGCCCTTAGCTTCCATTGATATTATTAATGTAGTTAAGAGTGATAACTCTTTAAAGATATGGCATATAGATTTGACCTCATCAGTGAGAATGGACTTGATTCTTTAGCCAAGAAGAATATACTTTCTGATTTTAAAGATATAACATTGAAAAAAATGTGCTCACTAATTGGCTAGTAAATAGAATAAGTTTCCTTAAAGGGCTATTAATGGGCACACATGGAAGGAGCGAAAATGGATTGTTCGAAACTCCTTAATGTGATAATGGAAGCGTTGGTTTTGATAGAAAACTACAAAATTGAAGGATTGAAAAGTTCGAATTCAAAGAAACAAGAAAAGGGTAGATTTGAATTAACTAAAATTAAATCCGATACTCAGGGTTTCAAATTTACCTACTAGACTTCAAGAAGAACTTGTCTCAAGTAACTTAGATAACGGGTAAAGAACAAACCAAGAAAGTTGTTTTGGATCAAAATCATGTCACAATCTGATTCGGTTGATAAGCGATATTTAATTCATAAGTTGAAAAGAACAAGAGGGGTTTCTCCTCTCAATATGACCGACAACACACAAGAAAATAATATGATCAAAATTGTCTTTCCTAACCCTAAAGTGGGTATTTATACCTAAGTCAAATAATAAAAGACTTGAGCTAAATAATATATGGAAGCCCAAAATAAATATAACTTAAAACAAGTCCAAAATAGAATAATAAAAACACACCTAAGTCTGGCCCAACGCGCTCCCAAATCTGATTATAGGTGCGCTTCTCCTCTTGGGATTAAACGATGATGCGTAGCCCAATATAATGGTCTGCAAGTCTCAAGTGAGTTCAATCCAAGATTTGAGATAAATGAATCAATTTGAGTTGAGATTCAGATAGCTCTTTTCAATAGGCTTGGTACACTCCATCCTTTCCACAAATTGACCCACAGGCGCATAGAGAGTCTCTTTGAATCTCTCAGTCCTAGCTTTAGACATAGGTCCAACTGAATGACAAACTCGCCCTCATTACGCACGTCATCTCTATGGTGATCCTTGCCTCTGCTCACATCAGCTATCCTTCCAGAAAATTACAATTACTCTAAGTTTACATTCATATCCTTGTTTTTCAATGAAGATAAGGATTTTTAGTGGCTATTTTATGATATTTATTAATGATTGTTCAAAAAACCTTTAGGCCCCGTTTGGTTGACACGGATTGTTGTCTGAAAAAGTAATCTTTTTCTTAAAATTTAAATTATTATGTTTGTTCGTTTTTTTTAGTAGTTAAGAAAGTAAAAACTTTCTTAATTTAGGAAAAATAGTGGCACTTTCCTTGGATTCTAAATCCCAACACCCCTTGATATTTAAATTACTTTCTCAAGAATTTAATCTAAAAATACATTGGACAATTTAACCCTTCCTTCTCTTTCAACTCGAGATTTTAAAATATATAAATTTCAAATAAATTTTGATTTAATAATTAAAATATATATAATAAATATTAGTTTATAAATAATAAATAATAAATTATTTATTTTAAAATAAATATTTTATTAATACTTTATTAATAAATATTATATAAAATATTAAAATAAATTTAAATAAAAATATTTTGTAAATTTTATTTAATTTATAATTATTATTAGTAATAAAATATTTATTATTATTTTAAAACAAAATTAAAAATTTACAATAATTATAAAAGTTGAAATAAATAAAATAACTAATTAAAAACTTTGAAAAAGGGGGAGGAGAGATAAGAGGAGGAGGAGGAAATTTTAAATTTTTTTAAAATTTTGCAAAAATCTCCCTATTTTAAAAATTTTCGGTATTTTTGGTATTTAGATTTTGAATATTTATGCTTAAAAGTTTTAATCGACAATTTTCAGGTTTATATTTTCCTTATCTAATGATTTAAATTTTTATTTTGTTTGTAGGGATATAATTGGAAACATAAGTTAAAATTAAATTACATTGTATAAAATCTTGTTACATACTAAACACTATGATAAGAATCTACCTAATTTTTAAATTAGAATTTTTATAAGTATCCAAATATGTGAATATCTTTACTTTCCATAGATTTATTTTCCAAAAATCATATTTCAAATTCACTTTACTTTCCCGCCAACCAAACGGAGCCTTAGAGTTTATACCTTCAAGTTAAAAGATAAAGCAGTTTTAGGCTTTTATTGAAAGAGAATCAAGAAAGAAGATGAAAAATACTGATACTAATAATAGTGGTGAGTACTATAGATAACATGGTATTAGACGCTAGAAGATGCCTCCCAAGATTTCTCAGTTGAATGACCTGGCAGAGTTGAATGAATATGACACTAGTAGAGAGTCAGAGTTTTGCTTTCATAAACAAAGCTGTGTGAATCTATTCCGGGGCTTTGCTGCACGTGTTATAACTTATCTCTTGTTATTGCTTTATGGGGTGAAGTTCCTGATCGTGTATGGAACAATAAGGAAGTTTTCTATAACTATTTGCATATGCTTAGTTGTAAGGCATTTGCACATGTCAAAAGATGAAAGGTCCAAATTATATATTAAGAAAAGGCAGTTATCTTTCATTGATTATAGTCTACACAGTCTAATTACAGGTTAAAAAGAAATTTGTTATAGGTCATGATGTTATTTTTAGAGGATTAAACCACTTAAGATATTGACAAGGTAAAGAAGTCAAAATCTCAAGATTTTAATGGCTTAATCAATCTTAATCTAGTTCTCGAGACATAGAAGAGATCAGATATTTGTAGCCAATCATATACATATACATGAGAGTATAGAGAAGATTTTTTTGTTCTCTTCGAGCTACAGTACTGCTTGGAAAAAGAAGTTAATCGACGTTCCCACGACAAAATAATCCAGCAGAAACATGCCCAACCGTATAAGGATTCAAGCAAAAATCGCCACTTAATAACACCCAACTCAACATGGTCAGGTTGATGTGACGGACAATCATAAGAAAGCCCTGAATCATAGACTGCAATTAGGTTACAAACAAAAATCGCAAATCTTGCTCCGTCAATTTCCCCAGGGCAGCTGACGTCCTTCCTACAGTTCTGTGAGAGGACATTACAAGGAAATAAATTAGACTTGTTCAAATGTTATTTGGATCAAAGAAAGATAGCATAGAATTAAAACAAAGGACCAAAGTGCAATGGGCACAATATGTTCGAATCTAGACGTGTAAATCACGATCAATAATCGACTTACCCCTCAAACACAACTTCCTTCTTTTCTTGCAATTGCAGAATCTTCTCCTCGACCGTGTTCTCAATTACAAATCTCACAATCCTATGGTGCAAATACGTCAGCCATTAAAGGCATGAAACACGTTGCTTATAACGATGAGCTTAAATACCATACCTGATTGGTTTATACTGTCCTATTCGATGGATTCTGTCTTGGGCTTGCCTCTCTACAGCTGGGTTCCACCAAGGGTCCATCAAGAATACCTGAGAGTTTACACAATTTCATGCAATTATGAATAACGTGGATACTAGTCACAAGGAGGGCAGATTGGCATCTGAGAAAATGATGGCAGCCAAGATAACGGCATAGACGAAGATGTATATAGCTATTAATAATAAATGAGACAATTAGACAACGGACCTTGCAATAAACAGTCAAATGACTAGCAGAGAAAAAGTCAGAACACAAGACTAAAACTAAATGTAAGAAACTTGTGCACGTAATACTGGCAGAGAAGTGGTAAGGAGCTTCATGTAAACACTTCTAAATCTAGCCCACTGAGGTAGAATAAAGTAAACTACCGCTCTCCAGTAAGGCATAAAGGGAACGCATATACAAGTATCAAAATGACTTGAGATAGCTCACATGTGATGCCGCTGTCAGATTTAAGGCAACACCTCCAGCCTTCAAACTCATAAGGAAAATTCTGCAATCTGGATCCTCAGAAAATCTCTTAATAGCAGCATCTCTTGCAGGCAAAGACATGCTTCCGTCCAATTGAACACTAGTTACACCAGACTACAAAATTGCATCATGTTAGATGCTTCTTCAAGTTCAATTGGAACATAACATAAAAAGGCATAAGATTAGCACCTTCATGAGAGAATAGTTAATGAGATCCAAGAACGAGGTAAACTGGCTGAAAACAATTCCTTTTGCAGAACCATCCCTTTCAACCATACATCTAATTTCTTCTCTCTAAGGGCATTAAATGAGTCAGCAGTTACCAAGAGGTTGCAAACAACAGGCAGGTTGCAGCAATTAAAGCAAAGTACTCATAATAACAGTGCAACTTTCATGTACTACATACCAAGGCTTCTATTTTTGTGCTTGTTTGAAAATTATTTAACTCTATTCTGTTCAGAATACTAGAGGATCTGAAGCCCTTGACAGTTGTTTTAGTCATCTGACGTCCACTAGTCAAATCAGCAGTAACTAACTTTGAACAGTTGGGACAACGGACTTGTCCAACAGTGCTGGAGTAATCAAGTAAACAAGCCTTACAAAAGACATGAGCACAAGCAGCAACCTGAAAGAATAAATAGAAAAGTGTATAAGAACATCGAGGGGAACATGAACAGTTCTGTCAACATCCATGCAAGAACAGCAGCAACAAGGTACAGAGGAATTGAGAAAATTTGAATCCATGTGTCTGCTCGTTCTCCTTGCTTCAATTAATATCGATAACCTTCATTTTGTTTGAAAAGAACCACTAATTGACTATTTTATCAAGCACTGCAACCATATTACAATACCTGGTCTCTACACCCTTTGAAAAGAAGTGCTTAAAAGTCTCACAGAACAATGGGCAACAGTAGTTGATATGGACTAAACTTTAAAGTAAAATGAAAATAAAAGAATAGGAAGCAGATAAAGAAAAAGAAAGACAAGGACAACTATTCTAAGAACAGAACAGTAAGGAAGCCCTTGCTGTAATGAATGATAAACACAGAAATATGTTGATTTTAGAACTTCTGAGAAGAGAAAGTCGCATAATCCAAGAAGAGAGATAAGGACAGAAAAGACTACCAACCACAGGATCTTCTGCAGGATCGTGACAAAGGTCACACACTTGTTCAGCACTATCTGCATCAACCATGTTTCCACTTTTTAAAGCAGCAGCGTTAGAATATACCACCAGGTATGGATGATTAACAGCCTGTAATGTTCAAAGATAAAAAAAAAGAATCAGAATTCAGGACTATATAAGAAAAATGAGACACTGACAATCCCAGGTCTTCAATTCTCAGATTTTGGAATCCATGCATGTGTGATTCCACAAAATTTAAAAGATTCTCATATCAAATGATGCCTTAAAAGTGGATATTAGTTCAAAGCACTAGATTTAACAGGATAAATTGTCATGATGAAATGATTTAGACACCTGCCGCAAGCGTGTCAGAAGGTCAAATATGTGTGCGTAGTTGTTCAACACAGTTCCAGCTTGAACGTATCTGTAAAGTAGAAAGAACAGAGAAAGAATGCCTGAAGTTGTAGCTTCAATCTATTACATCTATGTGAATTTCCACGAACAACCACAAAAGTAAGATAACAAGAAATTCAGCTTGCTGGCAGATTTCCAAAATCTAACATCTACATTGTAAAGTGTAGGTGAACAAAAGTAATTTGCAGAAGTACACACTAATAATGCACCAAAGAGAGGCATACGTATTAAATTGTGCTTGACTTTCACTATGTAATGACTCATAATAATCTTCTTCTGTAATATCCATTGCATCTCGCCTCAGTGTTACCTGTAGTTAAGATGCAAAGACTATTGTCAGCAAACTTAAAAGTAGATACTTAATTTGCAAACTAAAACATGTGATAAGAAAACTTACAATACGTGGAGGAAGCGCAAGATCAGCAGCCCTTCCATTTTTAGTGCGCCTTAATAACATTTCTTTTAGAACCTTTTTTGTCAGCAAAAACATTGCTCTTCTCCCCATATCAGAATTACCATAAGATTGAATTGGCTTGGCAATATTCTAGAAATAAGCAAAAGAAAATTATAATGAGTTACAAATTTTGGGGCAATAAAAATATTAGGCAAAAAATAGTAACATAACAATTCATGAGAATTATATGTGTTATATGAGATATTCTCTAAAAGGATTTCCTATTTAGGGTACTCCTACTTAGGGAAATTTAATTAAAGAAGAAAGGCTAATTACATAAGATATTCACATAAAAAGAAAATAATATCAGCAGTAATAGACTCTTCAGTACTCTCCTAAAAATTAGTCAGTCCATGTTTATCATTCTTAATTTACTTGTGACCCCTTGAAACTTTATTACAGCGCCTTTTAGTGAAAACATGTGTAACTGTCAACCAGATAATATATAGGAACTAATTAATCAATCTGGTGTACAACTTTTCCTCTTCGAAATTTCTATCAATTTCATCCATTATGTGGAGCAAGATTCTGTACTATGTATTTTCAAAAAAGAAAAAGATTCTGTACTATGCTCATTGTTGATTTCAGGCCACAGTACAGTTGCATAAAATCTACTGCATTTATTTTCAAGTCCTTAAAAACAATGCTCTAGACACTAAAGAATCTTAAAGTCACGCATGCTATGGTAGTTAAAAGCAAGAATTCGTGGGAGAGTTTCACTAATTTCCTTTGCAGTAATAGGAAACATAACATTTTTAATAATCTCCAATGGTATTGAGTTCCAAAATCAAGACATGGTCATCACATCCTCCTTCATTACACAGGACCACCTGATCGTCTAGTTTTGATCCCTAGGCATTCTACATTCCTTCAGAAAGGTCTGCAGCATACGATAGATGTATTTTCCGTGGCCGGTTTAATATTGCCATTTTTGGCAGGTCACAAGGGAAACCACTTGCAGACGAGATAGCAAATGGAACTAGGACATTAAACATGACAACGGAATGTTCTGATACGACACCTCCACCTCAGCTTCTTAGGACTTATTTTAGGAGGAAATTCAGATAAACACTCCAAGATTTAGTCAACCAGTAGTCATATCCCATTATTTTGATTATTCTGTTATTTTGCAGATTAGGTATTATCTTTATTTTAGCTATTATTTTACAGATTAGGTATTATCTTTTATTTCGAATCTTTAGGAATCTGTTATGAGTTGTTAGGAGTATAGCATTATAAATATCTGATAGTTAGAGCAAGTGGGTAGTTGGAGAAATTAATATCTTTGTTTTGGAGTTTAGTCCTCTCTATATGGACTGACTTGGGAGTTTAAGATTCTCTCTCTCAAATTTATCAATAAAATTCTATTATTCAGTTACTTCTATTTTCCCTCTTTTCTGGTTCCTATCAATTTGGCATCAGAGCCATGGCTATCACTCGTTCATCCACCAATGACCCGCCACCAATATCCCAACAATTAGCTGCCATAGCCTCTCGTCTTGAGATATTTGACACCATAGTTGCCGATGTAGCTGCGTTGAAAACTCAAGCTGACAAGGGGAAGAAACCTGAGAGTAGTAATGATCGGCAAACAAGGGGAAGATCTCATTGGATCGATGAGACACAGGACGAAGGAGAACAATACTGGAGTCATAGAAGCACCACACGTGTCCACCTTATACTAAGATAGAATTCCCAAAATTCGAAGGAGGTGATCCACGTGGCTGGATTTTGAAGGCTGAGAAATACTTCAGGTATTATCAAACACCCAAAGAATCTAAAGTTGACATAGCGGCTATGTATTTGGAAGGTGATGCACTTGATTTGTTTGCTTGGATCAATTCCGAGAGAACCATTTTGTATTGGGAGGAGTTAGTGAACGCGCTTCAAGAACAATATGGGCCTACTGAATTCCAGAATCCCGACGAATATCTTTGTACCGTTCGTCAAACGGGTACAGTACAAGAATATCATCAAGACTTTGCTAAACGTTCGGCTCGAGTCAAAAATTGGCTTGAACATTGTCTATTGGGAATTTTCCTTAATGGGCTGCGAGAAGAATTGAAATCTGATGTGAGAATCCACAAGCCTAGATTTGTCTATTGGGCTATGAGTTTGGTACTAGAGATTGAACAAAAGACCAATCTTAAAAGTGGGCCAAAAGCAAATCAATGGGTCAACTCTAATAGGCCCAATATCTCACAGGCCCAAACTTCCAATTTGCCACGTGAAGGTCCATTCACTAGCAACCCAACAGCACAAGGTTCCACATCTACTTCTGCTTCTTCTCGACCAACAACGCTGCGCACTTGGGACCAAGAGAGACAACTACGCATTTCGGAGGGGTTGTGTTTCCATTGCAATGAGAAGTTCTCTCCCAGCCTTCACTGCAAGGCCACAACCCTCAATCTCCTGCAGATGGCCAATGACGACAGCGACGGCACACCAATAGAGGTTTGGTTGAAAACGAAGCCGAAGGTGATGGAACAGGGGAACATGCAAAGATTTCCTTCTTTCCGCCTTGAGGACAAGGCGAATTTCCAGGAGGGATGCATTGATACGACACCTCCACCTCAACTTCTTAGGACTTATTTTAGGAGAAAATTCAGATAAACACTCCAAGATTTAGTCAACCAATAGTCATATCCCATTATTTTGGCTATTTTGTTATTTTGCATATTAGGTATTATCTTTCTTTTAGCTATTATTTTACAGATTAGGTATTATCTTTTATTTCGAATCTTTAGGAACCTGTTATGAGTTGTTAGGAGTCTAGCATTATAAATATCTGATAGTTAGAGCAAGTGGGTAGCTGGAGAAATTAATATCTTTGTTTTGGAGTTTAGTCCTCTCTACACGGACTGATTTGGGAGTTTAAGATTCTTGCTCTCAAATTTATCAATAAAATTCTATTATTCAGTTACTTCTATTTTCCTTCTTTTCTGGTTCCTATCATGTTCTTCAAAGAAATCTGACATTTCAAAAGATAGCTCAAGAAATGAGACGTCAAAGAGACAATAGAAGGCTAAGCCAACCCATAGGTGAAGTGCTAGTTTTGATACCTAAGGATAGGTTATACAAACAAAAGATTAAAAGAAAGACATCTGATAGAAAGGTGGCTCAAGAACTACTACTATAATACCATGTAGAAAGAGTAGGCAGAGAAGAATAAAAATTTCGAGTTCATCAAAACTATTAATCCATATTACTTAAATATTCCCTAATAGGAGACCTATTTACTGTATTTTCATAATATTCCTATGTAGGAAAGACTGATTAAGGTCAATTACGCAAGGGTGTCCATAAAAGGAAATACCATCAACATTAAAAACTCTTCCAACAGATGTGGATAAGGAAACCTTAATTGGAAAACTTACTTTATTCCACCAACAGAAGTGTCTGACAGAACTGTGAGGACAACCGGGGCAAGTTGTTGAAGACCTATAAATGTAAGTGAACATCAAAATACGTGTAAAAGATATGAAAGTCAAACAGCTTGACTTCCAAACTCAACAGATAGATGAGCAATTATATACAGAAAAGATACAATAGCGTGGTGTATCAATTGATATTAAAAAACCAACTTAACTTTCAAGTAACCATATATGTTTTCTATACAGCAAATGATACGCTCATATTTTCATATATGTTTAGGACTTAATTCAGAGTCATTTACATTCATTTTATGTTCATCTATGGCTGGTTTATCATGTTTTAGCATTATTCGAGGTTCGTTGACGCAAAGTGCATAAATGAAACAAATAGACTTGAATTGCATTATTTTTGAATTTCTGACAGACTTGATCTCTAGTCATTGTGGGATTTTTATCTCGAGATTGGTTTAACCAAAAATTCTGAAATTTCATACTTAAATTCTTGACTCATTGAAGAAATTTTTTGGGACCAATTGCAGATTTTTTTGAGCTGCAATTTAGGAGGAATAAATTAGCGAAATTCACGTCATATTTTGGAGGGCCAGAATGACTTGTCGACGATGTTTCGATCATAATTTTCGACTCAGATGGCGAAATCCCGTGATTCAAGTCTCATATTGAAGTTAACTCAAAGACCAAGATACTGATAAAATTTGAGCTCCTAAGTCGTCACCATTTAATTTTTATGTATTGTCGAAATTGGCCTTAAAGAAACTCATTCCAACCAGCCCATGTGCATGCACTCTCCATTCGTAAAAAACCTCCATCCACACCATTCACAAAGCAGCCCCCACTTTCGGTGACAAACCTTAACACTCCACTCACCAACAACTAGCCTCCAATCCATGCACAAGAGACGAAAAAAGAAGCAGCCTTTTTATTTCCAAAGTCTAACATGCAAGCTGCAAGCCTTCACTACAACACAACCCATTCACGCAACTCAAAATCAAGCCTCCACTTTCCACACATAAAAGACAAAACAACCCCTTTGTTGACCAACCTATATTTACAAACATGTAAATCTTGAATTTTTCCTCTCCAATCTTGGACATCTTCAATGTAGCCTCCACCCAAGAGCCACCATAGACGCAATTCTTGAATTTTTCCTCACCAAACTTCACGCCTCCACCAACAAAACAGCCAAGCCTCCATATTTCACGCACAACAAGACAACCAAGCTACTTCTTCAACACCTTAGCTTCCATTCTTCACCACTTCACCAACGAAAAAACCATCCACAAAAACTCTCCAGCAGCTCTTTTGGGTGGAGGCTATGTTGAAGATGTCCAAAATTGGAGAGGAAAAATTCAAGATTTGCATGTATGTAAATGTAGGTTGGTCAACAAAATGGAGCTGTCTTGTCTTTTATGTGTGAAAAGTGGAGACTTGATTGTGAGTTGCGTGAATAGGTTGTGTTGTAGTAAAGGCTTGCAGCTTGCATGTTGGACTTTGGAAATAAAAGGCTACTTCTTTTTTTGTCTCTTGTGCATGGATTAGAGGCTAGTTGTTGGTGAGTGGAGTGTTAAGGTTTGTCACCGAAAGTGAGGGCTGCTTTGTGAGTGGCGTGGATGGAGGCTTTTTATGAATAGAGAGTGCATGTACATGGGCTGGTTGGAATGAGTTTTTTTAAGGCCAATTTCGACAGTGCATAAAAATTAAATGGTGACAACTAAGAAGCTCAAATTTTATCAGTACCTTGATCTTTGAGTTAGCTTCAATATGAGACTTGAATCACGAGATTTCGCCATCTGAGTCGAAAGTTATGATTGAAACATCGTCGACAAGTCAATCTAGCCCTCCAAAATATGACGTGAATTTCGTTAATTTATTTCTCCTAAATTCCAGCTCAGAAAAATCTGCAATTGGTCCCAAAAAATCCGTCAATGAGTCAAAAATTTAAGTATGAAATTTCAGAATTTTTTGTTAAATCAATCTCGAGATAAAAATCTCACAATGACTAGAGATCAAGTTTGCCAAAAACTCAAAAACAGTGCAATTCAAGTCTATTTGTTTCATATATGCACTTTGCGTCAACAAACCTCGAATAATGCTAAAACATGATAAACCAGCCATCGATGACCATAAAATGAATGTAAATGACTCTGAATTAAGTCCTAAACATATATGAAAATATGAGTGTATCAGCAAACAAAAGAATAGTTTGTAAATAAAGCAGAAATGTAAATGTTCATAAACATTATGGTGAGAAAGAAAGTCTATTAAAGGTCCAGGTCCACAAAAGCTAATATCATATTCACAAAACACCCGAGACTGGGACCATACCTATAATCAAGAATTTTGCAATCACAGTCCTTACATAAGTAATATGAGTATGGATATATTTGTAAAAAGCGAACCTGCAAACACAGAATTCCAAATGTATAAGCAGGCAATTTACTCGATAATTAAATCCAATTATTTGGAATAAAGTGTTCACCAAAGAGTATAGTTCTCCAACTCGGTTCTGAAGGGGAGTGCCACTAAGAGCCCATTTATATGAAGATTCTAAAGCAAAAACAGCTTTTGCAGTACTGCATCGTCTATCCTTAATGCAGTGACCCTGGTTCGGATCAAAACAAAAAGAGAAAGTAAAAGAATATAACATTGAAAAGGCAAAACTAGGCCAAGATTGGAAGTGAAGTCTATGGAAAGTGAGATGTGTATAAGAAAAGCAAAGGGAAAATAAGAAACAATAAGTAAAGAATTAAAAAAAGAAATTTAAGTAAATAAGCTTATTCCATAAACAAGATATAACCAATCTTATCAAGTACTTCATCAGAAAATTTGAAACAGGAGGCCAAATATGGACTTAAAAGAAGCTAGATATCTAAATCGAAATCTTGAACAGCTTCATGAACTTATTTTAAATGACATTGTAAGCAAAAAACCCAAATGTAGTTTTACTTATTCTATGCTGGCATCCAACCAATTTGGAGATTAATTTTGGTCAACCAAAAGATGCAAAGAGAGAGAAAGAAACTAACAACCAGCTTGTTACCAAGTGATGGTTATGGTGAAAAAAATGACCTAACATCTAAGACAAATTTACAGAAGTGGCATGACTATAGCTTACCTCGTCCAAAATAATACGATCCCATCTCACAGAATGTAGAATCGAGTTTTTTCTCCTTGAGTCTAAATAAGCTTCTGAATCTTCTAGGGTAACGTCATTTTCTGTCTCATTTTCCTTCACTTCCTTATTATGAGCTCTCCCCTTAATATCATTTTGACGCCCATCATTTTCATCACCGTTAGATTTTCTTTTCAGTATACTCTTGGGAGGAATTCTACGCTTTTTCCTAGTCTGTTTGGACTGTTTTTCTGTTCGCCTAGCATCAGGCCCACAAAAGTACTTCTTATGAATTAACAGTTTACGTCCATACAAATATTTTCCACAGTATTCGCACTTTTCCCTGGGTGGCATCACATATCTTCTGTATTCAGCCTCAACAATTGAGTATGTAGTAATAACAAAATCATACTCATACAAATGTTCTGCCAGCTTCGTTCTTTTTGCTCCATGATAGATAAACACCTTGGTACTATTTGGTAATGTAAACTTTTCTATCTCATTCACCCATTGAGTGACAGCAACCACAGGACAGACTACAAGGGTTGGTTTGGCTCCAGTCTCAGTGGGTAAACCTGAAGATGATGAGCTACCACTGAACTCGAACATTTTCCTGTTCCTTTCTCGTTTTGCAAGAACAAGAGCAATTGCTTGAATGGTCTTCCCCATTCCCATCTCATCTGCAAGAATCCCTCCTCTGGTTGCAGAATCTTCTTGTTTCAAAGCCCAAGACAGCCATTCTTTTTGGTACCTTAACAAAGAGATGGTCAGGTCTGAAGATCCCTCATCAGTTTCCTCGAGACGCTCATGTTGATTATCCGACTCAACAGCTTCTGTCATGTTCTCATCAATCCATTTCTGATCCTCTTCTTCCCAGATTTCCCACATCAACAATGGCTTTGACTTTTTGCTACCTCTTCTTCTATAAGGCTTCTTTCTTTTAGGTCTAGGAAGTTCTTGTTGTTGGTAAGCCAGATGGTATTCATCATGGGGTTCTTGATCCATCTGCCTTCCTTGGGGAACTGCATATACATAAAAATCAATGTGCAGTGGACGAACAAATAAAGGGAGAAAATGCGAATAAAAGCAGAAGAAGCAAAAGTACCTTCATCTTTGAAGTCGTCCTGGTCAGAATAACGGTCTGTGTGAAGTAGAGTCAAGGTAAAATTATACAGAGTAACGATCAAGAAGGGAGGAAAAAGAATCAGAAAGTACCTTCTTGGCAGCTGGCGTTGTAGTCCGAAGATTCTTCAAAAGATACTGCGTTATCTTTTATAAAAGAAATAATGAAAACATATTCCAATTAATGCGGCTCAAGAATAGTGTAAAAAGGCATAGTAAGACCAAAATACCTTCATATGAGGAGCCGTTGCCGTCGCAGTCTGAAGCTGAAGCTGATACAGGAATATCCTCCTCCGTATTATCTGCTCCAAAGCAGGAAAGGCCAAATGACACGGCAATTTCATTCAATCTCTTAGTAACCAATAAGCAAAGTTTAGAAAATGAACGAGACTAGAGAACTCACCCGTGTTGGAGGCTTTCTTGGTTAAGGAGGAACGAGATCTGAGCTCCATCAGGGATGATGCTTGATAGAGATTTTGTGCTTATGATGTTAGGGCTAGATGAGAATCGATTTTGACAAAAAGGAATGGACTGAGTGAGTGTGGTGGTTCAGTTCACTTTAAAGGGGTAAAGTGGTAACTGTACTAACAAAACGGCGGGAAACAAGAGAGGACGTTAACCCACGACGCGTGTTTGCATTGCAGTGGTTCTTTGCCTTGCGGCGGTGATTCAGTGTGGTAGTCTCTTGGATATGTGATTAGATCAAAGGCCTAGTAGAGTGGGCCCATTTGATTTGGTCCGAATGAGAAGTGTGCAATATAACAATTTCAGTTTGTAAGCCTTTCACCATCCGAACGTAAGCCAATTTTTATTCTTTTTTTATTAAATTTTATTCACATATTTGTACATTACATAAATACTTTTAGATTATTTATTATTAATATATTATGTTCATATTATATTTATTATTAGATAATTATTGTTAATTTTATATTTTATCAATTGCATGTTATTAAAAATTAATAAATATTGATTCATTATTTTATTTAAATTTTAAATTTTATTAAGTTAATATTAATTATTCACCATATATAATATTGTTTTACACTTAATTGTATTCAAGCTTATCAACCTTTTATACAATATATAATTACTTATTATAAGGCTAACCTCCTTTCATACTCACTACGAACATATAAATATATTTAAGACATAATTTAGTATTGTAAAATCAAAATTATATTTCTAGAAAATGATAATTACTAATTGAATATATTTTTAGAACAATTGATAATAAACTATTATAAACAAAAGTAAAAATTAAGTAACATATTTAAGTAATTATATTAGTCAAAATAATAATTGTATATGATATAAATTAATTATCAAAATTAAAAATATTGAAATAGTATTATTATTTATTAGAACGGTACATAACACTGTAAAAGACCTTAATTACACCAAAAGGCCGATAGGGTAAGTCTTGCAACCGACATTTTGTTTTTTGCCCTTTGTTGGTCAGTCCTGACGTTATCCAGTGAGTGGAATTTTTTTTTAATTGCTCGCGAGGGATTATAGGAAGGTTATAATAATAGAAAGATATATTTAAATTATTTATATTTAAATTAATTTCTACTCAAATTACACAGGTTCTTTATAATAGATAAAACTCTGATTTAAATTTTAAACAAATGTGTACATAAAATAGTTCAAATTCAACCTCAAGTAAGTCTAAAGAGCCCGTTATTAATTCTAAGTGTGGGTAGATCTTGTTTGGCAATTAGCTGGTTGCATTAGCTATTAGCTGATTCTATCAGTTGATTTGACCAGCTGTTTGTCATTTGATATTTGGTAAAATTAGTTGTTTAGTATTAACTGTTTTTGTGTAAAATGACTTATGAAAACATGACTTTTAAAAAAATTATAAGGGTCTTCTTGTGTATGATTAACTTCAACATCTTAAAATATATCTGGAGGTATAAATTCAGGATCTTGATTGATGATGCGAAATTATTTTATCTCTTAATTTAAAATGAGTAATAAAATTAACTTGTGAATATTATTCAAAATTATATAAAATTGTAATATATTTTATTTATATTATTATATTATAAAATATTTTTATTAAATTATTATTTGTTTATATATAATAATTTAAGAAAATTATACTTCTTTTGACAACAAAACAACTATTAAATTATTAAATAATATTAGAAAAGATAAACATGAAATTTACTACATTGTTAGAAATTTATGTTTTGATATAATATCAACTTACAAAAAACTTTATATTAAATTTATAACAACTCTCGATATATTTAATCACAAGTTCGATTAAAATGGGTAATAATAATGTTTTAATTGATGATCAAATTTTATTAGAAGTTATTTTAAAACCTAAAATTATTCCATAACCTTAATCACAAGTTCGATTAAAATGGGTAATAATAATGTTTTAATTGATGATCATATTTTATTAGAAGTTATTTTTAAAACCTAAAATTATTCCATAACCTACGATCCACTCCTTTTTTGTATAGAACTATATGAAGAATTATCATCTCTTTAGTTGGTGAGTTGTTGAATTTAGATTGATTGATTGATTGGTAGATTTGGAATATAGACTAAAAAATCTTTCAGATGCTTTGTTGTAATTCCTGTAAACTGAATCTTTGAAACAGGGCACTGGATAATAATTCCATGTATGCTTTGCTATTCCATAGAAGTTGTATAGATTTGCATAAGCTTTGTATATGAAAGCTTTGAAATTCAACTCAAAGCTTCAAAATCAAAGCTTTGAATTTCAACTCATACGTCAAAAAAAGCATCATTATTTTCATACGATTTATCTTTATCTTCATACAGTAGTAGCAATCAATCTTAGCAGATAGTTCACTCAAAAGACAAACCTTAAAATCATCTATACATATAGTCCCGCAAATCTCTTGATGTTCTTTTTTAGCTGTTTAGTCCCTCAAACCTCACAGGTAATATAGTGATGGCAGGGCTTGACACGGGCCTTTAAACATTTATCATTGGAAAAATGCGTCATACACCTTGGTTCCAAGCAGATTGTCTCTACCGAATCCAGTTTAACTGCAATGAAACGATTATTAGCAGAATTACATCAGCAGGGAAGTTGCAACAATTCCATATGCTTGAAAGTGTCCACAAAAAACCAGAACAGAGAAGAAATACAAATTCTACTATTTCTAAAAGAATAACTATTCCATCACATAACTGTGCGACCATCTATATGAATGTCCCTGCAAAAAAGACAAATACTAAAACAGGAAAGAGTATGATAGAATTGTATGGACAAATGACTTGCCATGTGAATCTTCATGTTTTTTCAGCTTAGAATGATATCTGAACACTTTGCCACAACCTGCTTCTGGGCAAGCATACTCCTCCTGACTAACAGAGGGGGGAGTCTACACAATGGAGTTCTCTCACATGTCTCTTTACATTATCAGCGAATGAAAATTCGCAATGGCAACTCTCAATTGGACACCTGAAGACTTTCCCTTCATGCTATATAAGATGGCGAGTTAAGTGGTCTTTACCTTCTATAGCTGGCATAACAGTAATCAACAGGACAAGTAAAAGGTCACTGCAAAATCACAAGCATACAGAAGTATTATTAATAAAAATCCATAGATAGCTAAAACAAGGCTCAATACCAATTCAAATACGCCTTCAAACCTCAAATTAAACCCAGGCGTGATTGAGGCTTATATATCTCCGAATATACTTCTTTCTCTTCCTTTATGCTCTTCCTCCATCTCAGTCTGTCTAATCTATGAACGAGACTCCATTTTCAAGCTTCTGCAATTTAATTCAACAAACACAAGAAATCAGAAACTAAAACCCTAATATCACTAGAATTCATTCAGACTCTTTACGTCTCGACCTGTCTGAATCGCAGGAACTTTGAAATTTGACCCTTTCTTTAGAAGAGACACATAATTCAAGAGTAATAATACGGTCATGAATAAAAATCACAATTTTCAGACTCTGTGAGCCAACCCAACCAACTTTTAACCAAACAAATAAACAGCTTATTGATATGGGTCAAACAGCTAATTTAAGTCAAACAGCCAAAATACTGCTGAAAAGCTGTTAACCAAACACGGCGTTAGACTGGCTGGTGCTCGTCCCATTTGGTAGACAGAAGAGTTAATGAGATTTTTGACTGTACAGTAGGAGTGTGGAGGTTAATGTTAATGGGCCAAGAGACTAAAATTTGTCAGACTTTCGTGACAATAATACTTGCGATGAGAGCAAAATCTCACTTACTACTAATTGGTCATAGACATTTCAGGGTTTAGAGATTGGATTACATGGTCTCTTACTACTTATTAGAATTACATGGTCATACATAACAGTGGTTTAGAATTATATGCACTGTACATGAAAGGCTGGAAGTTATTACAATTAATCAATATCCAAGAATGGTGAAATTTATGTTGCTTCGTAGTTGGATCAGAAACAGAAATAAAGAGTACATTCAGAATGTAGAAAGACATACATTACACTTGATTTCCTAATTACATGTCCAAAAACATTTTATTAGACAACGGAGATGCCTGTGGCAATTGTTAAAAAGGGAACAAGAACTCTTTAACGTAAATGTTTTACACTTGGAAGTGAAGTTATAGAGAGATCATTTGCCGCCTCCACCGCCGCTGCCGCTGCCACTACCAACACCAACTCCATGGCCAGCACCAGTGCCTACTCCAACTCCTATGCCAACCCCAATTCCTACACCAAATCCTCCACCACGCCCACCACCTCCACCAAGTCCTCCACCAGCACCACCTCCGACACCTGCTCCACCACCGAAACCACTTCCATGCCCTGAACCTCCACCTAAACCACCACCCCCACCCCCACCTCCACCTCCACCTCCACCACCTCCTCCTGCACCTCCTCCAACGCCACCCCCTACTCCACCTCCAGCTCCAAAGCCTCCACCACTACCTGAACCACCGCCAACTCCACCACCTCCTCCACTACCCCCACCTCCACCAGCTCCAATGCCGCCTCCAGCTCCTCCTCCAACTCCTCCCCCAGCACCAAACCCTCCACCATGACCTGATCCACCCCCATCGCCACCTCCACCCCCACCACCAAAACCACCACCTCCGCCAACACCTCCTCCAGCTCCAGCTCCACCACCCACTCCTCCGCCAGCTCCAAAACCACCACCACTACCGGATCCACCCCCTACACCACCTCCACCTCCACCACCAAAACCACCACCGCCCCCTACCCCTCCTCCAGCTCCTCCACCTACTCCTCCTCCAGCTCCAAATCCTCCACCATGACCAGCACCACCTCCAACACCACCTCCACCTCCACCACCAAAGCCACCTCCACCTCCAACACCTCCTCCAGCACCACCACCAAGGCCGCCTCCAGCTCCACCTCCAAATCCACCACCTCTACCTGCACCACCTCCTAAACCCCCACCACCACCACCTCCAAAGCCTCCTCCACCACCAATGCCACCACCTCTTCCTAGGCCTCCCCTTGGTCCACGACCAAATCGTCCTCCACAGCGTCGACCCCAACGTCGACAATAATAATCATCATCATCGCCAAACCTGGTTTTATCAACCTTGCTATCGCAGAGAACTAATGGACTCAAGTGAAGAACAATGCAGGAGAAGAGCAGAATAAAAGAAAGGCATGAAACACCCATGGTGGATATGATCAACCCAAAGAAGCTGTTATTCTAGGTTAACTTGCTCATTCGTGGTGTAATGTGTTCACTTATATAGGCCAAGACCCCTTTAGCATGATATTATCCTAACTTAGGGCCACTGAAGAGCCATTAATTGGTGCATGCTACTAGCGCCAGTGGAACGCATCGAACCGTTGGACGAGTGGCCGGAATATTTAATGAGCGTAGAGAGGTCAAAGGAGACTTTGGTTTAAGCTGCTTCCTTTCTTTTGGTCAAAACCATGCAAATTAAAGAAGCCGTCTTTATTACACCCTTTTTTTATATTTAGTTTTTATTTATTGGATATTTTTACTCTTAGTAATAATTATATATTAGATAAAATTTTAAAATAAATTATTTTTAATTAAATAATTTAATTTTAATCTCTTATATAATATAGGAAATTATTTTACTTACTAAAATAAATTTTATTTTATTTATAAATTAATATTTATTTTAAATATATTTAAATTATTAAATCAAATTTTATTCGAAATTTCATATTTAATTAAATTTATTCATAATTATTAAATTTGATTACAAAATTTAATCACAATTATTAAATAAAACTAAACTATTTATAAATCTAATTAATATATTAAACAATTAAATTATATAAATTTAGTTTATAATCAATCATATTATGAAAAAAGAAATAGAAAAATTATTTTTAATAGTATTCATAATTTTGAAGATCTAAAGAAACCAAAACTAAAATCATAAAATAAAATTAATGTAAACAATTTTTTACACAATTTAAAATTTAAAAATGGAAACAAATAAGACCTCAACTATTCTTCTCGTACATTTTAAATTAAAAACCAGTTATGTGGGATACACCTAAATTCTTTTGTCATAACAAATACTAATCTTTGGTATCAAGTTCGAGTAAAACAATTCAAATTAATAAACAATGTTGCACCTCAAACCAAAATTCAAAACTTAAAAAGGATCTAATTAAAAGATAAAAACTAAAATTTTATGACCAAACAAGGAATTTATGGTCGCACTTTATTTTTTCACCGACTATCTTTTTGGTGTGCATTTAATAGATGAAGAAGGAGAAAATCAAAGGGAACATTTGCGTTTGTATAGCTGGACAATAAGGCGAGAGTTATTGCGATCACCAAATAATCTACGTGTTTGGTCAACTTGCTTACAAACTTTTTGAACACCCGTTTACTTTGAGTCTTCTGACTAATTAATGTTCTGATTAATTTTATGATATTTTATTTTATTTTATAAATTTTAGTCATTTATTTATGTGGATCTCACGTAAATTTCTTATAAATAAATACAGACTCCACATAAATAAATAGCTGATATTTATTAGACAGAATAAGATATCATAAAATTAGACAAACAATCATGTCTCGTTTATTTTGTCTCACCTTATATGGTCATTCAATTGAATAGAAGACTTTCATAGAGTTTTTAAAATATTAAATTAGGGGAAAGCATGTCCTCTTTGATCTGAAATATTTAATTAACGGATTATAAAATAATTATAATTTTATTTAGCTTGCAAATTTCCAATTATATATACATTATTTGACTTATCTCCCACCGTTATTTAAGACATTATTAAGAACATTTCCATGATACCTTCCCCGCAGAACTTCCCTAACTGCAGTTGGTCCCTTTGCATTCAATTCATTGCATGTTCCTTCTAGAGGATATTATAAATAATTGACCGAGCTTTACAGTTTACTCACCTTCACAGCAGAACTTTCCTACGTGCAATTCATCAAGTATCACTGTTTTAAAAATCGGATCAAATCGGTTGGTTGGACAGGAGAATTAGTAAACTGGAAGTATGAAACAGTCCGGTTTAGCTTGTATTTTTTGTGAGTGATTGATCCGTTCATTTTGTGGTTGGACCGGTAAAAACCGTTGAACCGGTGAAAAAAAGAACCGGCCGATCTATTTAAAATGTCTTAATTTTGATGATTTCAACTTGAATAAATAATATGATTAGTGATATTTTTTTAATCTTTTTAATGAAATATAACTAGTGAGCTTTGTTATCTTATTTTGTGTTGTATTTGGTGAACTTAAAAAAAATGTATATTTTAAAGTTTGAAAGTTTAAGTTAAGTTTATAAATAAATAAATAAATAGTATGTTTAAAAATTATCTTATATATATAATATATAAAATAAAAATTTATATATTTATTAATCACCGGTTCGACCACGGTTGAATTCCGGTTGAACCATTAACCCTTAAATTAGGAGGTTGAATTCCGGTTGAACCATTAACTCATAAATCAGTTGCTTTTCCGGTTCAGTCACCAATCCGATTTTTAAAACATTGTCAAGTACGTATACGAGTCTATGAGAACCCTTAGGAATGTTAGCGGTATGTGTATCCAGGCACATGAGTGTTTAGGATCCATCGGACATCTATGAAGTAGTATTAGTGTCGACTGTTCTCTCCTGCCTATTTATTCTTCTTGTCGCAAAAGGTTGAATCCCCAACTCAAAGGGTCCCCCACACTCCGGCCGATCAAGAATGCTGGGAGGATATAAATCGTATTCAATGACTGCATGAGGAGGAGGTGAACAACCCACGCACTCTGAAGCTCATTCTCAAAGCCCGAGGGCTCAAAATGTTGTTCCTACACTGCAGGCAGTAGGATTCGAGCCTTGCACCTTGTCGCAAATCTGTCCCTCTGGAACCAACTGAGCTATGCCTTGCGGGTACCTATTTGTTCTTCTTGTCCTAAAAGGTGGAATCAGCCACTCCAACTGCCTCCAAACTAGGGTCCGACCAGGTTGTGAGGGAAGTAAATCACGGTTTATCTCGGTCGACTGTCTAGCAGAGCGGCCCTTACATTCTCGTTGCCGAGAATCGAACTCAGGTCCTTGTCTCAATTTACTCTGCTAGATTGCCAACCGAACCATCCGTGCGGGCACCTATTTGTTCTTCTGATTTCATGAGAGAGCTATTTAGGTCTTTTGTTTCATTTCTGTTTTATAGGTAGCTGTTCATTTTAGTTTGACGACTTTATTCTTATAGAAAATAAAAAATTATTTAGTTGTTAATATCAATATTATTATTGCCACTAAAATAATAATATTAATAATAAAATTATTTTGAAATTTGAAATTTTATTTTAAAATAATTTTATCATAAAATAAAATAAATTGAATTATGTTAATAGCTTTTATTAGTAGTCTATATTAAAAGCCAACTTACAAAATGCACAAGATTTCTCATTTTGAATGAACCTGGGAATGATTATAATATACGCAGACCCTTTTTGTATTTTTATAAAGAAATTATTTCCCGGTTCAAAAACAAAAGAAACATGTTAAGATAAGTTTTAATTTTATGTTTTAAATTTAATTGATTTTTTAAAATGAGTTGAAAAAGTTAAGATAAGTTTTAATTTTATGTTTTAAATTTAATTGATTTTTAAAAATGAGTTGAAAAAGATAGACACAGCAAAAAGCTTATGATCTAATTATTTTCGCAATAAATTGAAAGTTGAAATATTTTAACTTCACTTTTAAAGTTCGAGCAAATATTACACAATTAAGTAAAGATTAAATTTTTATAATTATCCCTTGATCGCATTTATTTATCGGGTTAAAATAAAATTAGTACATCAATTACAGAAAAGGAACTAATAATTTATCTTTGCGATGGGGTTAATGAAGATTGATGATGAACAGATCCTGAACGCTATATATACGATGTCAAGTCAAATTAGAAAAATGGATGTCAGGAACTTATTTACTAAGGATATGCAATGTTAGATTACGCTGTTGCCAAGAAACAGAGAAGTTGATATAGATAGAAAAAATCAGCTTCGGCCACGCTGCATTGCATATATATATAAATGTCTGAGTGAACTCCTAGATTAGATCATGCCACCCGCTCGTGACATCTCTAGTTCAAGTTTCTTAAGAAGCTATGATTCTCTACAGAGAGCGACGCCCTACCGCACGGCCACAAAGAAGAGCATTGGTCGGGATTGGATACTCGTCCCGCAATGAATTTGCTGAGGAGTATACTCTAAGATAGAATTGCTGCCCCAAGTACTGGCGACCCCAGTTCTCTGATCTTACATTCCACATGCCTACATTATCCAAAGGCGTGTATACTGCAGTCCACGACTGGGGATAAACCTATCATCATCATATACAAATCCTTTGTATTATGGACAGATTACCCAGAAAACCTATCAAGCTCTTGCATAGTAATAAATTACAATCTATGGAAGGTTTTCCTTAAACTTCATGCAAACTGAAAATGCACTTTTTGTATTCTAGTAATCTTCCAAGCTAACGACAGACTATAGGAGACAAGGTACTTCTGAAATAGTTTTGGAATACCGAGTTCACCTGAACAGTGCAGCGAGAAATAGTGTCTTCTAAATTATAGCTTAATCTGCTTGCAGGTGACCACTGCCCCCCATCCATTCTGCATATTGGGAACAGAAAAGTAAGTCTAACAGCCATCTGGTGGATTGATGAAACGAATTAGTTTAAAAAATTACCCCACAACAAAGAGGTTATGACCGTCTATGTGCCACGACTGTACGCTGTCCTCTGGATTCTCAAAAACAATCTCAGTATAGCCTCTAAAGTCAGCAGCCATGACGGAAGTCTGCAGATAAGCACCACTTCCAGTAGGATTGTATGGAATGCTTCCAAGGGAGAAAACTCCAGAGATTTTGAAGTAGTCAGCAAGTTTAAGAGGAGTATCAGCAGGGATGAATGACACACTGTTGACCGCATATCTCTGCTTGCCATTGATAATAGGTGCAGAATTCTGAAGCCTAACACTGAGAGTTGTGTTGATCAATCCATAATGGTAAGAGCCCTGAGGGTTAGGTCTTGGACCACTTGCAGTGAGATTTCGCCTGATGAATTCAAAACAGAGATAGATTCATACAATGACCGAAGCAACTTAAAAGATGCAGCATAATTACGAAAGAAGCTTGATGAATGATGATACATACCTTAAAGACCGGGCCTGCTCAAGAGACCAATCAATCTGAGTTGTTGGCCCGCCAGGAGGAGGACCTGAAACACTTCCTGCAGAATTGCTGTAGTGGAAAATGGAAGTTGCTGTAAGCACTTGGGAGGTGAACCGTGTAGAGACGACAATATAGTAATCTTGCCCTGGTTGATCAGCAGTAACCAACACAGAATAAGTTTGCCCCAAATGGATGTCAAGAGAATCGTAAGAATTTTGAAGTGTGTGAGTTCCTTCAACTTCCACCAGTAGCATCTTGTGCCCCTGGATTCTGAAATTGAGGGAAGTCGTAAGCCCCACATTTGATATTCGGAACCGGTATGTTTTACCTGTCACCATTATCCCATTAGTAAAAAAGCATCACCATGTACTAAGATGATTAAAAACTTAGTGAAAATTCACATTTGATTGTCACCTTGATCCACTGTGAATGTGTATCCATTTGATCCACGACCATTGATAAGAAGTCCATCAGGGAACGGAAGATCAGTCCCACCATCCAAAATTGCTCTCAAATCCTGTTTAGATTTGTTATGATCTCATTAAAAGAAGCCAAATATGCTTTAAAATAGCATTTTATGATTAATCAAGTTAGGTGATGAGGCTCACTGAATGGTTCTTGGTAAACCAATCTCCAGCCAAGATTGTAAAATCTGCAGCAGGGGGGTCAAATGGCACTGGAATCACTGAACGGCTTGCTATTTTAATGCCACCAAAGCCTCCTGCAGCCTTGTGCATCCCAAGAGAAGGGAAGTAGAAGTAGCTACCAATCTGATCCTTAACTTGGAGCACGTAAGTGAAATTCTTTCCCGGAGGAATGGGACAGTTGGTGCCATAAACTCCATCTTGCCATGAGTTCCTTCTCTGCTGCACTCCATTCCTAACCAACAGTCACAAGACATTGTGTTGGATCGCTGAGATAGCATAAGTCTTAAGGCTACCTTCAGGAACATAACAAAATTCGGGCATTACAATGACCTTGCCCTGATGATTGGCAGAACAATCTCGACGCAGGAAATCAGAGAAGTTTCAAATCAACAATTAAGGCCCCAGACTATGAAAATTGCGAAACAGGAAATGCTACCCTTAAGCCTACTAAGCACCGCTTGTACTAAAGGTGCGAATTGATAAACAACAAAAACACGTTTACACCTATGAGCTTAGGATAGCAACTCAACAACACGTGTTGGGCGTAGGACGTAAACCTTGTAGCGGTGTAAGAACTTACCAAGAGATGAGGAATGGCTCGTCCAAACTATTGAAGACGCTAATAATCAAGTTGTCATTTGTCACCGACTCAACCTGAGGCCCTGGAAATTGCCCGTTTATCAATATCCCCTACGACAGTGACTTTTTTTTATCAGGATTCAGGTAAACAGAACAAAACTACGGGAAAACAGAGAGATAAGCAAGAAATACGTGAAATTCAGATCACCTGTTGCTTCACTCCAAGTGGATAGATATCACCGTAGGTTATATTCCACGTGTAGAACCTGTAGGGATCTTCTGCACTAGCGTAACTCACTAGCAAAAACACCACCAACAAGTACCACAAAGTACTACTGCAGTCACCCATCTCTCTCTCAAACATACATACGAGGAAGCACGAAGATGAAGCTATGAAGTTTATTTGACAACAACGGAGAAAAGGGGTTGAAGTGTAAGACGGAAGCTTGCAAACAGAGAAAGAACCTACTAACTTCCGCTCTGTAAAGTCCCTCTCTCAAACACAAACACCAAACTTTTCTTTTTTTTTGTTTAGCTTTAAGTGCTTTTCTTTTTTAAAATCAATGGTATGAACGTCTTGAAAATGTCGGTGATCAGAAGAATCGAATCAGACTAAGATTCGAACAAGAAAAGAAATGTTCTTAGATCTCTATCCATCTCAGGGGCTCTCTACGTGGAGTAATGGCACTCCTTTAAGTAAGTAGCAGTGCAGAAGTCGGTGTGGGGTGTAAATGAGCTGTATTCACTTGAAGCAGTTTTCAAGGGAATCGCGTTTCCTTACTACGGAAGCATGTGTTGTGGGCGTTTGTTTTTAAGTTTCCATGACTGCTTTCCTTTTTTTTTTTAAATTTAAGAAATCTGAAATATAGTGTTACTTTGTGCAATGTGTTATCGCTGGCAAGATTCTTTGACATTACAAAGAGAGACTCTCTCCCTTTAATCATACGTGTCAATTCTGCTTTGAAAATGGAAAATTTTATTTAAGCAGTACTTTATTTTTTATAAGTTGAGTCGGTATAAGAAGACTAATTTGAGTGTAAATAGTTTAAGACGCTTTTTCAAAATTAAAACTCTCTTAAAATATCTCATAATTAAAAAAATACAAATAGGCATTATACAACAAAATATTGATCTACAAGGGTTTTATCATTTTAGCAACATTTTTAATGAGTTTTCGTACAGCTCTTTTATTAATTACAAGTAAAATTATGTTATATTAGATATTTTAAATTTCACGCCTCATTAGAATTTTAAGTCCGCGTTGAGAATGATTTTTTAAGGAGTTTTCTTATGATTAAGATTTTCATAAAATTTAAATGATTTTAATGCTAATATTTGGTTAATAAAATTCTTCTTATTTAAATGAAACTTATTGATGAAATTTAAATTAATAACTTCTCATAACAGTTTACTAAGTTTTAATGTATTATTTAAAATTTTAAAATTTATTTAGAAAGTATACTCATCCGAGTTGGTTGGTGGGCGAGACAAAAGTCCATTGAATACTATTTAGTTGGTATACAAGTTGAAATATATAAAATCAATGCCACTGGGGATGCTCAGAGGGTAGCAGGACACGTTATTTTCTATGGCTGGTGCCTAATTAAGAAGATAAATGGCTGTGCTTTGACTCAACAAATATATAGAATTTGGGCGTGTGTTTTTTTTATTTTCTTTGACCATATTTTCTTCTACTTGAGATTTGAGGCATTCGTAAATCATGGTTTTGTCGGCAAGAGTAGCAGTTCTATGCATAAACTTTAAAAAGTTCGTCTCAACTGAAGTCGTAGGTTCGAACCATTTTTATGTATGTGATTATTTAAAATTTAAAGTTAGTATTTTATCTTTCTCAAGGGATCAAACTAGTTCGAAAGATTAGTCTAAAAGTAAATAATTTAAAAATATCTTCTCATAATTGAGATTCTCTTAAAATATTTCGTAAACAACCAAAGAAAAAAAATCCGACTTAATCTTAACCGAATTAATTAAATTACGGGTAAATCATAGTCAATCTAATCGGATATTGAAAAAGGATTTCGTATTTGACATTTTTTTTAATCATATGGTAGCCTGTAGCCCTATCTGCTCAAGCCAATTGACACATTCACTTGCGAGGATATTTTAAAGGAAGATTGAAGTTATAAGATTTATTAAGGAATGGTTTTTGTCCACGGACGTATCCACAATCTCCCACTTGCTCCTATTGTTTTTAAAAAAAATTATATAAAAATTATTATTTTAAATTTTAATTTTATAAAAAAATACAATTTTGTTTTATTAAAAATTTACCTCAACATAAATAAAATTTTACCCCTATTAAAATTTTGCTCATATTTTAAAAAATTTATAGATACATCCCTCGTTAGGTAAAGATATAGTGTGCATTTCTGAAAATATTGTTTTATTTTCTTATTGAAAGTAGGCCAGAACGGACCTATGCAGCCAGTAACAGTGTCTAACAGGCCCAACATGACAGGGAAGTACAGCTTAGAGCCTTAGACAGCCTATGCATCAAGTGCAGAGCTCTGGGATGGCTTGGTTTCCTGCCATGCCGGTTCCAGAAAATAAGGAAGTAGTTTAACATTTTCTTTTAGTCGACACATTTCATTTTTACGAAAGTATATATATATATATATATTTAATGTCCGAACATCACAACTTAATGTCACCTCTTCACACATGTTTGATGTGTGAAATATGTTATTAAATATATGTAAGAAAATTCGTTACTGAATTAGATTGACTTCTGGTTGGGTCGGCTATATTGGACCCGAGCCCAATCCTACAGGCCGATCGGTCGGTCTCACATCCACCAATTAATTCGGGCCTGACCCACACATCCATAGCCCAACAGTAGAAAAATACCTCCCATGCAGATACGTAAAGACCTAAACCTAGCTGAAAAACCATATAAAAGGTATTATTCTCATAACAGAGGTACGCACAATCATAAACCTAGCTTTCTCTGTGTTTGTCAACCTCACCTTCACGTAAAACCGACTTGAGCGTCGGAGGGCTAATCGGGACACGACCCCGTCAAGCCTTCTTTGTTTTGCGGTATCTTTATCTTGAATTCACCATGAAGGCGATCAATCACATGGAGCACTGCAACAACGTTCCATCTCGCTGAATCCGGCAGAACCAATTGGCGCCCACCGTGGAGCCCGACTGCCGGACACCATGTCCAGAAACACACAAATCAGTCAGGCGGTTGATTTTACCCCTATTAAAATTTTGCTCATATTTTAAAAAATTTATAGATACATCCCTCGTTAGGTAAAAATATAGTGTGCATTTCCGAAAATATTGTTTTATTTTCTCATTGAAAATAGGCCAGAACGGACCTACGCGACCCGATGTGACGTCTAACAGCCCAACATGACAGGAAGTATGACTTAGAGCCTTAGACAGCCTATGCATCAAGTGCAGAGCTCTGGGATGGCTTGGTTTCCTACCATGCCGATTCCAGAAAATAAGGAAGTAGTTTAACATTTTCTTTTAGTCGACACATTTCATTTTTACGAAAGTAATTTTCCAAGATTGTATGTTGATACATGATCAAGCGATTAATTTCTTTCTATTCCTTATTATTTATATTATATATATATATATATATATATATATATATATATATATATATATATAATGTCCGAACATCACAACTTAATGTCACCTCTTCACACATGTTTGATGTGTGAAATATGTTATTAAATATATGTAAGAAAATTCGTTACTGAATTAGATTGACTTCTGATTGGGTCGGCTATATTGGACCCGAGCTCAATCCCACAGGCTGATCGGTCGGTCTCACATCCACCAATTAATTCGGGCCTGACCCACACATCCATGGCCCAACAGTAGAAGAATACCTCCCATGCAGATACGTAAAGACATAAACCTAGCTGAAAAATCATATAAAAAGGTATTATTCTCATAACTGAGGTACGCACAATCATAAACCTAGCTTTCTCTGTGTTTGTCAACCTCACCTTCACCGTAAAACCGACTTGGCGTTGGAGGGCTAATCGGGACACGACCCCCGTCAAGCCTTCTTTGTTTTGCAGGTATCTTCATACTGAATTCACCACAGAAGACAGTCAATCACATGGAGCACAACGGCAACGTTCCATCCTGCCAGAATCCGACAGAACCAATTGGCGCCTATCGTGGGGCCCGACTTTCGGGCACCACGTCCAGAAACACACAAATCAGCCAGGCGGCAACGATGCATCCTGATATAGCTGCTGTCGCGGCTCTGGCGATGCAACGTATAAGCTCACAACTTCTGCGATTGCCAGCGTATCGATGTCTCGCACGGAATCCTCTAATCCTAACGATCAACTGCAGCCTCAAACCTTAGAACAAGAAGAACATAGCGTGGCCTTAGAGGATAACGTTGCGTTCAATGCGCGCCCAAATCTCCAACACCGGTTAGGTGCAGATCCTCCTCCGTCCATGCACACCACCCTGACCCGGAAACAGATAGAGGAGGCAGCTGAACTGGTGATTCGCCAGATCATGCAGTCTCAACCGGCACAACAGCCTCCGTCTGCGCGGCCAGCCGCCCGATCAATCAGCTTAACAACCGATCATTGCCCATCTGAAGCCCTAGAAAAAATCACGGATGATCGGATTAACGCGACTATGAGCTTTCGTCAGGATCGCCCAATGGCGCAGTACAGCACTCCCTTCACTCCAGAAATCTTGGACAGCCTCCCGGCACCCGGCACAAAAATACCGACCCTCGAGAAATACACTGGGAAGATCGACCCCCTGGATTATCTGCAGCACTTCCAGTCTATGATGAATCTACATTGTGTTCCGGACGCTATCCAATGTAAGGCTTTCTGCACGGCCTTCCAAGAGGGAGCTCGGCGATGGTTCAACAGCTTGCCCCGAGCATATCACATGCTTCGAAGATTTCAGGTTGTTATTCTGAACCATTCACCACTAGTAAGCGGTCAGAAAAGACGACTCTGGAGGTGATGCAACTCACCCAAGGAAGAAACGAGTTTGTGGGAGTTCATCACTCGGTTTAATAACGGCGGTAGAGGTGCCCCTCTCTCCTTTCGTCCATCTTGGCAGCGCTGGCCATGACCAATCTGAGGACGAGGAGTTTAAGAAGTCACTAGCCCTCGATCAGCCCCGATCCGTTCAGAAATAAGAAAGCAGGCGGATATGTATATTCACGAAGAAGTCTTTGAAAATACGAGGCGTCGAGCGAATGATCGTCGCCGAATGATGAGGCGAGCAATTCACTGGCGGCAAAAGGCGGTCGAATCGAGAAGACCGATCGACCGGCTGTGGATATCGACAGGAGTTCACCCCACTAAACAGGCGATATGAAGAGGTGTTGGCAGCAATGAGAGCAGATGGGGAAACTGTCCGAGAACCCGAAAAAATGAAGACCCTCTACAAGGACAGGAACCCTAATTTGTATTGTCGTTTCCACAAAGAAGTCGATCATGACACGGAAGATTGCTGGCAGTTAAAAAAAGAAGTTGAATTCCTCATACAAAGGGGAAGGTTAGGTCGATTTGTGAAGCACGGGCAAAATGCCGATCGGGGTAATCGACGCAAGAGCAGTCGACTGCATAATAGGCAATCATACAAGTAGAAATGATGAAATGACGAGGGAGGCGAATGCGGTCGGATAATCGACGAGAAGAGAGAGGGCGGTCGAGGGAAAGAAATGATGGAAATGTCGTGCAACAAGACGACCGACCGACTGGGGTCATTAATATGATATTCGGTGGAAATGCAGCCGGGGGATCCAACAATAAAGGGAGAAAAAGATATACCAAACAGGTCGGCAAAGACTCGTCTATCAAAAGGCCGAGGGAGAGCGACGGAATGATATCATTTGATGAGTCCAACCTCAATGGAGTAAGTTGCCCTCATGACGACGCCCTCGTGGTAAACCTGAACATAGACGGATACGAGGTGAAACGGGTGATGATTGATACGGGCAGCTCAGTCGACTTGTTGTATTATGAGGCCTTTAAACAGATGAAGATACCCGAATATCGACTACTACCCACAGACGGCCCCATCAAAGGGGTAACCGGGGAGTCGGCCTACCCGTTCGCCCGGGTGTACTTCAAAGTGAAGTTCGGGCAGAAACCGTGTCAGATAGAAAGGGACGTTAAGTTCCTGGTCGTAAAGTTTCAAGGGGCGTACAATGCAATAATCGGGCGGGCAACTCAAAATGCCCTCAGGTCAATCGTCTCCACTTACTACCAAGTTATGAAGTTCCCGACACCCCACTGAGTCGGTATTGTCAAAGGTCGTGAGAATCGCCAGGAATGTTACTTAGCAGAGACTAAAACATTAGATGGGCGGTAGTCTTGACGAGCTCTCTCGATGTGAGAACCGACTAAGAGGCGGACGGGATGAACCCATGGAAGAAACGCAGAGGGTCATCTATCGACGGTTTAACCCTTCTAAGTTCACAAACCTAGGTTACGAAATGCGGGGGACTGGTTAAAGAAATCCTGATTGTTTGGTAGAAAATAGGTCGATTTTGCTTGGGTACCGAGCGACATGCCCGAATTTCTCGATCGATCGATCTCACTCCTCAATATTGGCATGACTATAAGCCGTCGCATAAAAGAAGCGATGGCACAACAAGGAACGACAGGGGGTGATCGAGAAGGAAGTAGCGAAGTTGCTAGAGGCCGGGTTCATCATAGAGGTCAAATATCCTCAATGGCTCGCCAATGTCGTTTTAGTAAAAAAGAAGAACGGAAAGTGGAGAATGTGCATAGATTTCACCGACCTGAACAAAGCGTGTCCAAAGGACAGCTTCTCATTGCCTAAGATCGACCAATTAGTAGACTCCACCTCAGGGCATGAGCTGCTTAGCTTCTTGGATGCTTTCTCGGGCTATCATCAGATCCAAATGAGCCTGAAAGACGAAAAAAAGACCACCTTCATAACCGACCAAGGCACATATTGCTACCAAGTAATGTCTTTCAGCCTGAAAAATGCCGGGGCGACCTATCAACGGCTCGTCACATAAGTATTTAAAAAACAGATTGGCCGGACGGTGGAAGCTTATGTGGATGATATGGTGGTCAAAAGTAAGACGTCTGCGGAGCATATACAAGATCTCAAGGAAGTCTTCCAGACCCTGAATAAATTCCAGATGAAGCTAAACCCGAAAAAAGTGTGTTTGGGGTGGCATCCGGAAAATTCCTGAGATTTATGATCACTCAGCGGGGAATCGAAGCTAATCCAGAGAAGATTGAGGCCATCATACAGATGCCTTCGCCGCAATGCTTGAAAGATGTTCAGATACTGACCGGTCGAATAGTTTCACTGAGCAGGTTCATCTCTAGACTAGGAGACAAGTGCCTCCCATTTTTCAAAGTCTTGAGAAAAGCGAACGTGACCCAGTTTCAATGGCCGAATGAGTGCGAGAAAGCTTTCCAACACTTAAAACAATATTTGTCTAGCCCGCCTATTCTGCAAAGCCCGGTAGAGGGGGAGAACCTGATTTTATACTTGGTGATTACGGAGGGGTCGATCAACGCGGTACTTATCCGATCAGAAGAAAACGAGCAGCATCCCATCTACTATGTCAGCAAAGTGTTGACCGGGCCAGAAACGCGATATACGCCCATAGAGAAGCTAGCCATCTCTTTGATAATGGCAGCTAGGAAGTTGAGGCCTTACTTCCAAAGTCATACCATTGAGGTGTGGACTGATCAACCCTCGCAAAGTGCCTTCAAAAGCCCAAACTTGGTCGGTGATAAAGTGGGAGAAGCGGGAGAGTTCGACATACAGTATAAGCCCCGCACGACCATTAAAGCGCAGGTGTTGGCAGACTTCATTGCAGAGATGAGTCAACCTAGCTCGAAGGACGAGCCTTTCCCCGCCTGGAGCTTGTTTGTCGACGGGTCATCCAATGCCGAGGGATGCGGAGCGGGAGTAGTCTTTGGTCACCAAGATATGGATGAAAAGGTGGAATCGTCCTTCATTAGAATTCAAGGCCTCCAATAATGAGGCAGAATATGAGGCTCTGATAACCGGCCTCCAACTAGCCAGGGAGATGGGGGTGAAGCACCTGAAGATATATAGCGACAGCCAAGTGGTGGTAGGCCAAGTCAAGGCAAGATGAGGCCGCGGAAACAACATGATCAAGTATCTGGAGCTAGTAAAGCAGGAATTGAGAAATTTCGAACAACACCCAATCAGCAGAATAGAACGAGCTCGAAATGCTAAAGCGGATGCGCTATCAAAAATGGCTTCCGACCGTGATGCCATAAACAATGTTCTAGTCGAACGACTTGATCGGCTAGCATTGTAAAGCCGAGGAAGTTCTTAATGTGAGAATCGATCGATCGAGTTCGACGAACCGATCGCTAGATACCTTTTAGAAGGAAAGCAACCGGAGGACGATCGAGGCCAAGAAGTTAAGGATAAAGCGATCGAATACACGATCGACAACGGTACCTATATAAGCGATCTTCACGACCGGCGCACGCTCGATGCTTGAATGAAGAAGAAGCCGAAAGGTGCAATGGCGAAGTCCATGAAGGGATGTGCGGAAATCATATAGGGGCGAATCTTTGGCTCACCGATTGATCAGACAGGGGTACTACTGGCCGACAATGAGAAGAGATTGTCAGGAAAAGGTCGACCGATGTGAGGCCTGCCGAGAAACAGCAGCCTGTCTCACCAGCCGACCGAGCGAATGCAAATCGTGAGCCATCCTATCCCTTTCGCCCAATGGAGAATGGATATACTGGGGTCCTTCCCTCTCGGTCCCGGACAAAAGAAATTCCTGATAGTGGCAGTGGAATATTTCACTAAGTGGGTAGAAGCGGAGTCTGTCGCTACAATCACCGAGGGGAAGGTGGAAAGTTTCATAAAGAAGAATATACTATGTCGCTTCGGGATGCCTATGGTATTGGTTACGGATAATGGTCGGCAGTTCGACAACCACAAGTTTAGAGATTTTTGCGATCGACTAAAGATCAAACTACGGTTGACTTCGGTAGCCAATCCCCAAAGTAACGGTCTCGCAGAGAACACTAACAAAAAGATAATGAACGCCCTCAAAAAACGCCTGGACGGCCGAAAGACCTAGGTGGAAGAAGTAGACGAAGTATTGTGGGCATATAGAACCACACCGAACGGAGCCACAGGAGAAACACCGTTCAGAATGACCTTCGGGGCAGAAGCCCTAGTTCCAGTAGAGGTGGCATTGCACAATCAAAGGGTGTCGAGCTATGAAGAAGAGCGGAATGATGAAGCCCGTAGAGCAGAGCTCGTTCTCCTTAGCGAGGATAGAAAAAGGCGATTTTTCGCTCGAAGCCATCGAAAAGCGACCAAGTTCTACAACAGAAGGGTCAAGCCGAGCGATGTAAAGGTAGGTGGTTACGTCCTACGAAAAGCCGAGACGGTTGGAAAGCATCCCGAAAAGCTCGAAAAGACGTGGGAAGGACCCTATCGAGTGATTAAGCAGGTCGGACATGGTTCTTACATCCTCAGCGATGAGAAAGAGAAGTTTCTACCAAGGCCTTGGAACTCACAAAACTTGAAGGCGTTTTACCAATAGATAAGTTTTATTTTAGTTAATCTTTCCTTATTATTATTTTTGTATACATGTGGGTACCTTTTTCCTGTCCCTGTCAGGCAGGTTTTTTAACGGCCCACGTCCTCATTATTATCAATAAAGGAGTTTTCAGATTTATTGGCAATAAAAAATTCAATTATGTATGGCAAAGAATAGAAAATCCAGGTAACCATCGCTCGGCATTCTCCATAGATCGACCACAATCGGTCGGGTCGCCAAGACAAGATTCTTGGGACCCTTGCCATCGCCATCGCTCGGCATTCTCCATAGATCGACCACGGTCGGTCGAGTCGCCAAGACAAGATCCTTGGGACCCTCGCCATCGCCATCGCTCGGCATTCTCCATAGATCGACCACGGTCGGTCGGGTAGCCAAGACAAGATCCTTGGGACCCTCGCCATCGCCATCACTCGGCATTCTCCATAGATCGATCACGGTCGGTCGGGTCGCCAAGACAAGATCCTTGGGACCCTCGCCATCGCCATCGCTCGGTATTCTCCATAGATCGACCACGGTCGGTCGGGTCGCCATGAACAAAATCTCGAGACCTCGCCATCGCCATCGCCGACATTCTCCATAGATCGACCACGGTGCCGTCGGTCGCCAAGACAAGATCCTGGGACCTCGCCATCGCCATCGCTCGGCATTCTCCATAGATCGACCACGGTCGGTCGGGTCGCCAAGACGAGATCCTTGGGATCTTTCGCTCGCCTTCGATACGGATTGACTAAGGTCGATCGGTCGCCAAGGCAGAATCGTCGGGACCGTAGCTCGTGTAGGAAAATCCCGGTGTGAGCATCACATGCCCACGGTGCGGAAAACAAAATTTTTTTATTCTGGGACCTTCCCGAAAGCCAGGATCCATGTGTATATATAACAAACTCAAACCGAACGACCAAAGGAGACCGTCTCTAACGGTATCCACGCAGAGATCGGATAACCTAACCGGGACAAACCCTTTAACCCGAGAATAGCTAGAACAAATTAAAGACTGCTAGATCTTACCTTTGTTCTATGGAGAGCTTGGAAAATGATGAAGGAGATGACAAAAACTTGGAGAAGAATCGTTGGAGAGGAAACTTGAGAGGAAGCTTTTAAAACTCTTTCAAAGCCTTTCTCATCTCATTCTCACCAAAGCCAACGATGCTTTCTCTTCTTATTTCATCTTTATACCTTTTTGTCATTTAATTTAACTAATGACTAAGCATAAGGAGAAGCTTCTTCTCCCTTTCCACGTTAGCTACTTTTATATATATATATATATATATATATATATATAAAGTTAAAGCTTAAAGTTTAAACCTTCCTCCTCCATCCACGTGCTAGCCATATATATATATTAATTCTTTAATTAATTAATAACATATATATATATATGTATATTAATCTTTGGCGGTCCAACACACTGGGATCGGCCCTAAACTCTAGGGTTCGGTATGTGATAAACCCCCGAAAACCTTTTTCAGCAATATCGATGTCGCGATCTCATCGGGACATATGTCGATCTCATCGGGATCCATTTAATCCTGTTGCTCTCCATTTATTGGAACTCTGTTCAAAACTATTTTACAAGTTCTCCGAGACACTCTTATGCGTGTGACCCATTAGGTTCTCGGTTATGTTGGCCACTTAGATTAACACTTAATCTAAGCAAGTCATGATCGGTATCTAGCAACACATCATAACCCCCAATTGACCGGAAAGTAATTGGTTTGACGAATGAATATATATTCATCACGAACCATATCACGAACATTTCCATAGACAATTACCGTGCAATTCGTCCTTTCATCATCCTATACCCCACTTGGTTATGAGTATGGGCAATGTGTCAACTCTTACTAGACTGACTACGTCAAATCTAGTCCAAGTGATTTCAGTTCTTGTCCTGGGACTCATTACTTTATATATCACTGAAGACACTCTTCACGACATACATACTACGGCCAGAGATTTCTAAGTAATGACCATGACAAGAGGCCATGGGTATCATCTTCTGCTATCACAGAAGTGGTGAATCCTCTATTGGCTACTCAATTACCTTCGAATACCTCAAACTGCACCCAAGCACCACCTATGGCGACCTCTCAGATGGCAACAAGGAATGGAGTCAAAGCACGTAATCAAGATATCAAGATATCCTTGAGCACCTCAAGTCTAAGGATACTTGCACCATTGCTATGATGAGATTATCACTGACATTAGAATAGGACATCCATGTGATGATCTCATAGCAGGTCATCCAATGTACTTACTACCTCTAGTAAGCATCCACATCTCAACCTTAAATATCTCATATTTACAGTTTCTGAGATCCACTGCTTGATCAAATCAAGGAGCTTGAGATGTGCTAGTCTTTCCGGATTACCGATGTCCAGTCTCAGTAATCCTATGACTAGGGATAATTTAGATAATGACATAATTGCACATGATATGAATCTCAGTAGTATGATCACATCATAATTTCCTTCATGCTATGTCATATATCATGGACTTCATTAATTTGATTACAGATCTGTATCAGTTTATAAATAATGAACAGCAAAGTAATAAAATATGCCTTTCTTTATTTATTTATAAAGACTGTACATAAATTTGTACAAAATGCGCTAAAGGCGATTGCCTTTAGGGCACTACTCTAACAATCTCCCACTTGACCTAAAGCCAATCGCCTTGATATCTAATACCATAAAGTAGTACATGAGAATCAAAACTCTTTTGTGACAATGGCTTCGTCAGCGAATCGACAATAATATTTCGGTGGGAACTCTCTCGATCTGGACATCACCACGCCCCATGATCTCCTTATCAAATGATATCTGCATGAGTACATGTTTGGATCGTTGATGAGACCTTGGTTCCTTCGTCAAGAATAGCCCATTGTTGTCACAATACAATGTATGGGCCCATCATCGCTAGGAACCACACCAAGTTCAAGAATGAACTTCTTGATCCAAACCGCCTTTGTCGCTTACAAGCGGCAATGTACTCTGCCTCGGTTGTTGAATCGGCGATCGTCTCTTGTTTGGAACTCTTCCAACCTGATCGCCTCTCCGTTCGATGTGAATACATAACTGATTGGGATTTGGAATCATCCTTATCAGATTGAAAAGCGGCATCAGATACCCGCTCACTTGGAGATCTCCATCCCATATATCAAGAAAACATCCTTAGTCCTTCGTAAGTACTTAAGGATATTCTTGACACCACCCAAAGATGACCTCACCAGATCCGATTGGTATCTGCTAGTAACACTTAGAGCATATGATACATCGGGTCTCGACATAGCATAGCATACATGATAGATCCTACACGATGCATACGGATCATATCCATGCGCATCCTCTCATCTTGTATTTTAGGACACATAGATTTTGAGAGTGTTATCCCACGAGTCACGGAAGGTACCTCTCTTGGATTGCTCCATGCTAAACCTCTTTAGCATCTTGTCTATGTCGTTGATTGTGAAAGACCAAGCAACCTTTTGATCTATCTCTATAGATCCTTATCCCAAGGATATAAGTTGCTTCACCAAGGTCTTTCATGGCAAATTATTCGACAACCAAATCTTGGTGATTGCAAAGATAGAGACATCATTTCCTAGTAATAATATGTCATCCACATATAGCACAAGGAATACGATTGCAGTCCCATTGACCTTCTTATACACACAGTGTTCATCCGGATTTTGTGAGAAACCAAACTCTTTGATTACCTCATCAAATCGGATATTCCAACTCCTGGATGCTTGCTTCAATCCATAGACGTATTTCTGAAGCTTGTATACCTTTTCGCCATCATAGGAGGTGAAACCCTCAGGTTGTGTCATATACACATCCTCAGCTAGATTTCCATTTAGGAAAGCTGTCTTCACATCCATTTGCCATATCTCATAATCATAATGAGTGGCAATGGCTAGGAGTATTCTAATGGATTTAAGCATTGCTACTGGGCTGAAGGTTTCGTCGTAGTCAACTCCTTGTCTTTGACGAAAACCTTTAGCCACAAGCCTTGCTTTATAGGTAATTACATTACCATCCATGTCGGTTTTCTTCTTGAAAATCCATTTACACCCTATGGGTTTTATTCCTTCGGGTGCATCAACCAGAGTCCATACTTGGTTTTCATACATGGAATCCATTTCAGCTTGCATGGCATGAAGCCATTTCTGAGACTCTGAACTCTTCAGAACCTCTTCATAGGTGGTAGGCTCATTATCTTCTATGAGCAATACGTCATCCTGTTCATTCACGAAATCCATATCTCTAGGAGCAGAGCGTATCCTACGTGACCTACTGAACTTCGTATGTTGTAGAAGGTTGAAGCTGTTACTTCATCTGTATGAGTTACAGATTTGAGGTTCGAGCGATTGATCTGCGTCTGCTCGAGCATCTGAACTTCTTCAAGCTCAATTTTGCTCCCACCGCCTTCTTGTAAAAGAAACTCTTTCTCTAAAGACAACATGCTTGAAACAAACGCCTTTTGTTCCTCGAAGGTAGTAGGCGATATCCCATTGTTTCTTTAGGATATCCTACGAATAAACACTTGTCGACTTTGCATCAAGTTTATCCGACCGTGTCCGCTTCACATAAGGTGACAGCCCCAAACTTTCAAATGAGTAAGATAGGGTCTTTGTTAGTCCACATCTCATATGGAGTAACATCAACTATCTTTGATGGGACTCTGTTTAGCAAGTAAGCAATTGTCTCGATTGCATACCCCAAAGGATTTTGGTAACTTTGCAAAGCCCATCATCGATCGTACCATGTCTAACAAGATTCGATTTCTCCTTTCTGCCACACCATTATGTTGTGGTGTGTAAGGAGGAGTCCATTGAGATAAAATCCCATTATCTCTGAGATAATCCAAAAACTCTTGGTCTAAGTATTCGCCACCACGATCAGATCGTAATGTCTTGATACTTTTCCCAAGTTGGTTTTCTACTTCATTTCAATTGTTTGAACTTTTCAAATGCTTGATTTGTATCTCATCGACATCTGGTACCCATATCGAGAATAGTCATCGATAAAGGTAATGAAGTAAAGATAACCACTTCTAGCATGGATGGACATCGGACCACATACATCTGAATGTATTAGGTCTAATACTCCAATCGCTCGTTCACCCTTTCCCTTAAAGGGTAACTTAGTTATCTTGCCTAATAAACAAGATTCGCATGTATCATATGATTCATAATCAAATGACCCTAAACTACCACTCTTATGGAGCTTAGCTATGCGTCTCTCATTTATATGGCCAAGGCGACAATGCCATAAGTAAGTTGATTTTAAATTATCTCGTTTATGTCTTTTCGTGTCATTGACATTCATAATTGGATGTGACATATCTACTATGTAAATTCCATTGCATAAAGTACCAGTACCATAAAGCATTCCATTCAAATTAATAGAACAACCATTGTTACTAAAAGTCAAATGGAAACCCACTCTATTTAAACAAGAAATGCATAATATGTTCTTTGTTAATACAGTACAAAATAACATTCATCCAATTTAATTACAAGCCCAGTGGGGAGTGACAAAAAGTAAGTGCCTACGGCTAATGCAACAACTCTTGCTCCATTTCCCACACGCAGTTCACCTCTCCCTTCACGAGTCAGCTCATCGTCCCACGAGGCCCCGTGATATCATTGCATATGTGTGAGCCACAACTAGTATCTAATACCCATATGTTATGATCATAAATAGTATTAACCTCAATGACAAACATACCTGAAGAAGTCGAGGCATCTGATGCCTTCTTCGCTTGATTCCTCCAGATAGACTTTTATAGCCCGCTTCCGGTGACCGATCTTGCCACAATGGAAGCAAGTTCCTTTAGTGCGTCTCTTTGGTTTTCTTCTTGGCTGCACTTCCTTTTGGTTTCTTAGACCTTTTCTTCTTCTGTTTCTTTTTCTTTGAACCAGAAGAAGAGTCCACCATCAGCACTTACTTGCTATCCTTCTTGATAGCTTGCTCTGTTGTCTTGAGCAGATTGATCAACTCAGGGATTGTTGTGGATACTTGGTTCATCCGATAGTTTAACACAAACTGTGAATAACTATCAGAAAATCCAACCAGAATTAAGTCAATACTTAATTCATAATCCATGACAAAACCTAAGACGGCCAATCTCTCGATATACCCATTCATCTTGGTGCATACCGCATCGCAGATGAACCCGGAGTCATCTTAGTAGTGAAGAGTAGCCTCGAGGTTTGAACCTTTCGCACCGAGCTTGCTCATCAAACAGCTCCCTAAGATGAAACACTATGGTATGAGCATCCATAGACTCACATGCTTTCTGCAGACTCTGGTGACATCGAGGCAAGCATAATGCGGTAGCCATGTCACCGTCTTTAAGATGCTTCGATATGCTTTCGATCCTCATCAAGCATCGCGAGAGAGTGGATCGGGAAGTGGAACATCTAGGATATATCCAGTTCCTCGGACACGAGAACAATTCTCGATTTCTCACCAATCGAGAAAATTTGGTCCAGTTAACTTGTTGGATTCCATAAGCGAGCGCAAGTTCACACTTGATGTCATCTTCAATAACCTATAGGGAAAGAGAGAGAGAATGTTAGAATAGAATAGATGCATAATCATAAGGACTTGCATGATATGCATATGGCTCCCACTAGTTTCAAAGAATCCATTACCCTCATTCTGAATCCAAGAAAATTATGACATAATGTCTAGTGGGTCGATATCCGACATTCCTAAAAAATGACCTTGGGTTTGCCCAACAAGCCACCTTAGTTCAATCGGTAGGTATCGGTCATACCAATTGCATCATAGATAGACATCCGACATTCCTAAAATGACCTTGGGTTTGCCCAACAAGCCACCTTAGTTCAATCGGCAGATATCAATCATATCATTTCCATCTTAGGTGCAACTATCAACTAGTGCTATCAACTTTTGATGTATGCACACACATTGGGTTATCAACTCTTGATGCGTGTACATCGATGTACACTACCCAATTTCGCCTCATCCACGTTGACCTTGAGTTTGCTCAACAAATCAACGCTTCTAGTGGCCCACCCATTAATCCGAAAATCTCATTTTCATGATTCAACATATCCAGTATAGAGTGAGCTTGGGTTTGCCCAACAACCCAACTCTATAAGAACTCTGGTTCTCCCATATTAATGGAAGGCGTTAGTTTTCATATTATTTGAGGGTTTTCAGGTCTCATCTTCTTCTTCTCCAAGCCGTAGGATTATAGTCACTATGACTATATGGAATGATTTAGGCATATGATCAATCACATTGAGTTTATACCTAAAAGCATCCATCATCCCTCCTTTGCATGTTATAAGTCGACTTGTGTATGTATAAGTCGACTTATGCCTCTATGTAAGTCGACTTATGCATGTATAAGTCGATTCAGTAATCATGTGCTAACAAGTCGACTTGTACCATTGTGCAAGTCGACTTATCGTCTCGATCTGCGCAGACAAGTCGACTTGTACATTGTGTAAGTCGACTTATCCAAGAGAAATTGCTATCTAATCGGCTAATTTCTCAATCCGTGTAGTTCAAATTCACAACAACAAGTCTAATACACATTATTATGATGTACCAATGAAACACTTTCATTGTTGCTTACCATATATAGTCAAACTATATATGAAGAATTTGAAATCAGTGAATACACTGTTATTCACTTGGATTTCCAAATAATTCGAGAATATCAAATTATCAACCTAAGTATCTCTAGGTAGTCTACACTTTATCAAGACTACTTCGACACTGGTCACAAAATTTGTGGCGGCCAAAACAATCAAGATAAGGAAATATACTATCGAGACGCTAATGAGACACATTTGACATCCGAAAATTGTTTGGAAACCTAATTTCAAAAAATTCATTTAGGCAAGCATACAACATCAATGTAACACATTTTTAATCACATTAAAAATGATCCAAGGCATTGGAACTGAAATCTACACAATTTCTCATTCCAAACAAAACAGCTCTAGCAACTTTCTCAAAACTGCCAAGCTTTATGTTTTGCTTGAAAAACCCATTGAAACAATTTCAATAAATTCTGAGAAAATTACAGAGGTCACTACATGTTCCCAACATGCTCCATGAATTTTTTCAGGATTTATTTCCATCAAAAACTCATTCAACCTCAGCAACAAAGCCAATGCAAAATCTGTGTTCCTTAACACAGCTATTCCCAGCAGCACACAATAAATTCTCAAATAAATAGTAAATCACCTCGAAAACATTTTTCCATCCACATAGACATTAATAAACATCTTAGGGACATGTAGGTGAAAGAAAATCCGAAACACCATATTTCTACAATTTATTCTCAGATTTATAAGCATGCCTGTTCAGTGAATGTGCACAAAGACAGCACCCAGCACATTAGGGAATAAATTAGCAAAACCATATCAAATCACATTGATAAATTCCGGGCTTCCACAGACATATGCAACAACATCTTGTGAACATATCTGTGCAAGAAAATTTCGAAAACTATATCTCATACTGTATTCGAAATTCAACACATACAACATGCATCATCATCACAAGCTATAGCAACTCCGACCTAGTCATGGTTTCGTTGTTATATACGACACAAGTGGCTCTGATACCACTGTAGGAAAATCCCGGTGTGAGCATCACATGCCCACGGTGCGGAAAACAAAATTTTTTTATTCCGGGACCTTCCTGAAAGCCAGGATCCATGTGTATATATAACAAACTCAAACCGAACGACCAAAGGAGACCGTCTCTAACGGTATCCACGCAGAGATCGGAGAACCTAACCGGGACAAACCCTTTGACCCGGGAATAGCTATAACAAATTAAAGACTGCTAGATCTTACCTTTGTTCTATGGAAAGCTTGGAAAATGATGAAGGAGATGACAAAAACTTGGAGAAGAATCGTTGGAGAGGAAACTTGAGAGGAAGCTTTTAAAACTCTTTCAAAGCCTTTCTCATCTCATTCTCACCAAAGCCAACGATGCTTTCTCTTCTTCTTTCATCTTTATACCTTTTTGTCATTTAATTTAACTAATGACTAAGCATAAGGAGAAGCTTCTTCCCCCTTTCCACGTTAGCTACTTATATATATATATATATATATATATATATATATTAATTCTTTAATTAATTAATAACATATATATATATGTATATTAATGCTGAGGCGGTCCAGTCACACTGGAGTCGGTCCTACCGGCCTACCGGGTCCTGGTATGGGATAAACCCCCGAAAACCTTTTTCAGCAATATCGATGTCGCGATCTCATCGGGACATATGTCGATCTCATCGGGATCCATTTAATCATGTTGCTCTCCATTTATTGGAACTCTGTCTAAAACTATTTTACAAGTTCTCCGAGACACTCTTATGCGTGTGACCCATTAGGTTTCCGGTTATGTTGGCCTCTTAGATTAACACTTAATCTAAGCAAGTCGTGAGTGGTATCTAGCAACACATCATAACCCCCAATTGACCGGAAAGTAATTGGTTTGACGAATGAATATATATTCATCATGAACCATATCACGAACATTTCCATAGACAATTACCGTGCAATTCGTCCTTTCACCATCCTATACCCCACTTGGTTATGAGTATGGGCAATGTGTCAACTCTTACTAGACTGACTACGTCAAATCTAGTCCAAGTGATTTCAGTTCTTGTCTGGGACTCATTACTTTATATGTCATGAAGACACTCTTCACGACATACATACTCCTACCAGAGATTTCTAAGTAATGACCACGACAAGAGGCCATGGGTATCATCTTCTCGCTATCACGTAAGTGGTGAATCCTCTATTGGCTACTCAATTACCTTGAATACCTTAAACTGCACTCCAAGCACCACCCTATGAGCGACCTCTCAGAACGTAACAAGGAATGGAGTCAAAGCACGTAATCAAGATTCAAGATATCCTTGAGCACCTCAAGTCTAAGGATACTTGCACCATTGCTATGATGAGATTATCACTGACATTAGAATAGGACATCCATGTGATGATCTCATAGCAGGTCATCCAATGTACTTACTACCTCTAGTAAGCATCCACATCTCAACCCTAAATATCTCATATTTACAGTTTCTGAGATCCACTGCTTGATCAAATCAAGGAGCTTGAGATGTGCTAGTCTTTCCGGATTATCGATGTCCAGTCTCAGTAATCCTATGACTAGGGATAATTTAGATAATGACATAATTGCACATGATAGGAATCTCAGTAGTATGATCACATCATAATTTCCTTCATGCTATGTCATATATCATGGATTTCATTAATTTGATTACAGATTCAGATCGGTTCATAAATAATGAGCAAAGAAAGTAATGAAATATGCCTTTCTTTATTTATTTATAAAGGCGTACACAAATTTGTACAAGGCACTACTCTAACAATTTCGGCCTCAATTATAGATCGACCTCGGCTTTTTACCATAGCGACTTTACCAAACTACACTATGATCGAAAAGTAAAGTTAAAACACGTAAAATAATTTCAAAAAGAATTTTATTATTGTAGATTGATCCAGTCACTGGCTTCCACCGGTGAGCTCTACAACATGGGAGAAGGGAACTACCTGTGATCGAAGGAGAAGGAGAATACCTGTGGGAAGCCTTTGAAGCAGGCGGAAGAGACAAAGTAGGAGCGGGACCAGGGGGAGCGTGGAGGAATCTCTTCACTAGGAAGCTCTTCCTCTCGGGAGAGCGACACAATGAGAACAGGAGGCGGGACCCGGGAGCAAATCAAGGAACATCTTCACTGTGGAGCTCTTCCTCTTCGGAGCTGAGATCTAGCTCCTCATCTGGAACGTCGCGTGGTTCTCCCTCGACTTTCTTCGTCATCTCCTCCAAAGAAAGCCCAAAAGCTGCGGGAATAAGCCGCTCGGCATACTCTTCGAATGAAGGGCATGCCACCCACTCAGGAGCATAGAGCTCGTGGCCCCTCTTCAGAACCGAGAGGGCTACCTCACAGGCGAGCTCCAAACTCTCCTCGTACAAGAACCGCCTCTTCCATCTCTTGATCGCTTCGATCCGCTGCTCCCGCATAGAGCACCGCACCTTTCGCAGGGTTTTCTCGGCTCTATCTCTATCCACCATGGCGGAATGGCAGTCTTGGTGGTACTTCTTGTTGAGTTCCCGCTCCGCCCTCACAGTCTTCCTCCACTCCTCACTCTCCTTCTCCCTCCTCTCACGCTCTCATTCTCCTTCTCCTCCTCTACTTTGGCCAGTCGAGCCGTCAAAGCTCCCATCTCCCCCTCATGGGCCTTCTTCTCCTTTTCAAGGGACCCGTTTTTAGCCTGGAGGAGGTCTCTCCCCTCCTTCACCTCTGACAGCTCGTCCTTCAAACCCTTCATCTGATCATGGAGATCCTGGACTTCCTGGTCCAGAGTCTCCAAACGCTGCAAAGACTGCAAAGGAGGGCGTCATCACGGCCAGATACCAAGACGAATGAGGTGAGAACCCAACTCTGTGTTACCTTTCTTCTCCATGAACCGCTCGTCCATTGGGAAGTAACCTCTCGGCAAGGTAGCGGGACACCTCGAGGTCTCCGATCGTCGTCCTTGCCCAACTTGATGGCGGGCTCCTCTCGCCCAGGCTCACTACTGCGCCTTCTCCTTGCCTTTCTTACATTTATCTCGCTGCTGGCTTGGGCCGGGGGATGGAAGGTCACCCACCAACCAACCTCTTCCTCTTAAGAGGAGGACCCGCGTCCTCCTCCTCCTCCTCTACCACTGGTACAATCGGCAATGGCTCCGAAGCAATAGAAAGGTCCCCGATGGGGATTCACCACAAGACACACGAGGAGACCAACCCAGACAAAGCGGCTCCTCACCGGTCTCGCCTCCTCCCTTTCTTCTGAGATGCCTGCTTCCTTGACGTAGAAGCTCGAGCTCCCATCCTCACCATGACTGCACAATGATAAATTGAGTTAGAGAACAAAACTAATGCACAAAAGTTCAACAATTAATACAATCATGAGGAGTCAACCGGACGGGGTGATTTCCTCCTTTAGCCCGCTAATACGAGGAGGGGGGTCAACGAGGAAAGAATCGACCGAGGCCCCCCTGGGGTATCCCTGAATGAGCCGAGCAAAATCGTATCTGCCGAGCTCCTTGATACGACGGACCACCTCCCACTCCTCCCTGCTAAGGGACAAGGTCGACGAATCATTCCATTGCTCGGCTAGAGGATACCTCCATGGTCGACACTTAGAGGAAGATCCTGGGGGCTTCACAAAGAAATACTTGGTCCTCCAGGAAGAAATTTTCGAGGGTGTCCTGACCGGGCGATACCGAACGTCTCTATATTGCAGAAAGGGGATTCCAGCCCCGGAGCTCGGACTATGGCTCATCCTCAGGAAATGGCGCAGAATGCCGACAAGTAGGCGGATGGCCGAACTGATGGCACAACAATGCCAACCCGTTTATCAACCTCCAACTGTTCGGAGGAATTTGGCTCGGTAATAACCCAAACATGGCGCACACCTCGTCAATAATCGGGGCGTACGGGAGCCTCATGCCGCCCATCGTAAAAAACTCCTGAGACGGCGAAGTATCCATGAAGTTCTTTGTGGATCCGCCATTCCTAAAGGCGGTCGGGGCCCCAAGACGTAAGAATATTATACTTAAGTGTCAATTTGTTCAACTCCCCACGGTCATCGACGATCGGTCTTTGGCGATAACTCCACAACTAAACCATCTTTTCTCTTTCATCGACATCTCCTCCGCACCTCAGACCATGCTCCCGTAACTACCCGTCGACATGTTCACCAAGAAAAGACTTTTGGAAAGAAGAGGAATGAAGAAAAGGGCGTACCTAGCGAGGGGTTCAAACGGAAAATCGGACGACGAAGTGAAAGGAAATTTCTAGGAACCGCTAACAACAAAGAACAAGCGAAGACAAAGTGTAAGCTGGAGAACGAAAGCAAAAGGTAAAAACCGCCACAACTCGTCAACTATGAGTATTTATAGAGGTTGGCGAAGGAACACTCGAAAGTGACCCAATCGGACTACGACACGTGAGAAAATCCGAGCTATGCTCGTACACGCGGCATGATCTAAGCCACAAGAATTAGGGTTGTTCAAATCCGGAAAGGAGCGGTAGTTGAAAGGACGACGGACGGTACCGCACAACTGCTATAAGGACGACACGTTTGATTACGAGCGGTTGTCGAGAGCACGCGAATAAATAATAAATGTTTCAAGTCCAGCGTCGCCAATGATGGCTATCCGACCTACCATAGCATAAGTCATCACGCAAGATGTGCCGAGACCGATTAGTCGGGGGCCCTCAGTCAATCGACCCCAATACGAGCAGTCAGGCACGACTAGTCGACACCCGATCGATCGAAACTGCCCGAGCAATCCCATGACCGTGCTACAAGGCCAATACTTGACCGATCGACCACCTACGAGCAAACGCGCTTTAGCTATGGGAAACCGACGAACGCCAATGTCCAACATACTCTTTCGACCCTGCTCTTCGCTCAGACTCGAGGAGTAGGAGGCTTATGGTTGGGTCGGCTATATTGGACCCGAACCCAATCCCACAGGCCGATCGGTCGGTCTCACATCCACCAATTAATTCGGGCCTGACCCACACATCCATGGCCCAACAATAGAAGAATACCTCCCATGCAGATCGTAAAGACCTAAACTTATTTGAAAAACCATATAAAGGTATTATTCTCATAATGAGGTACGCACAATCATAAACCTAGCTTTCTCGTGTTTGTCAACCTCACCTTCACCGTAAAACCGACTTGGCGTCGGAGGCTAATCGGGACACGACCCGTCAAGCCTTCTTTGTTTTGCAGGTATCTTCATCTTGAATTCACCACGAAGGCAGTCAATCACGTGGAGACAACCAAGAATCGTTCCATCCTCGCCGTAATCCGTGAGAACCAACTTCAATATTATTTTGAATTTTAGTAATATTTATTTTGGAAACAAAGTGGTACATTATATAATAGAAATTTATGTCTTTATTTAAAATATCTACAATTATTAATTATTAATTAATTATTATACATAATTTTTAATTATTATTCCATCAATACAAAATTTAATAAATGAACGATAACTAATCATATAAAAATATAAATATGGAATTGTTTGTTGTTTCAACTTTAATTATATAAATTGCATTAATTTCTTATTGTTTAATTTTTAATTTTAAAATCTTTAAGAAAATTTAATTAGGTTTCATTTTATCGTTTTCAATTTATAAAATTTTTATAAATTTATTTAATATATATATATATAAGAATGATTTTATTTAGTTTTTAATTTTCACATATAAAAGTTTTATTAAATATTTTAATCATAAAATTGTGGAGGATTATTGAATAATGTAATTATAGAAAACAATTGTACCTGCAATTGTCTCTTTACAAGGGCCTTATGTATTAAAAATCTTATCTGTTTAATTCCAAGTATATTAGTAGAGTTTTTATTAAGAAAGTTTTTTTGTTGAGTTTTTAATAATTTTTTAAGAAGTCAAATAACATTTAGTTTGACATTTAAAAGCAGAGTTTTTGAAAAAATTTATGTAACAAACTATTTGACAACATAAAATAAAATTACTTTTAATTTTAACTATATTTTATTTTATAATAACAATTATTTATCCATATAAATATCATTTAAAATATATTAAACAATATGCAAAGTATAATATATTAATTATTATATAATTTTAAACCTTATAAAATATAAATAAAATATATCTAACCACAACGTTTATATGAATTATAAAATAAGTATATATATATATATATATATTAATATTAATATTAAAATATATATAAAAGTAAAATAATATTATATAATTTTCATAATAAAAGCGTGAGGATGAAATAGAAGATTGTAAGATTTATGTATAAAACATAAGGACAAAAGAGACAAAAAATAGGTTCATTAATTAATCTGAAAATTTTACTTAAAAAATACTCTTTTAAGAAAATTTTAAATTTGAACTTCTTAAAAAAAATTAAGCTGCTCAAAAGTTATATATATTATTAAAACAGTGTTTTTTATTTTGTAATCAAACATTTTTTAAGACTGTTATAATGGAAAAAAGTATCTCTCTAAAAGTCCGGTTGGCTGGTATGATTATACGAAGACGATTATAAGCAAGAAACTAACGATAGAGTATTATTAACACTAATTTTCAATCAAAACTAATCTGTTACCTCCCTAAAAGGAAAAAAAAAAAACAAGTTGCACGTAAAGTAGACGGTGTACCTGCCACCAATCCACGTTTTCCTCCGCTACTCGGTAGGTAAGTGTATGTTAGAATTCAGTTTTCAAATCAAACGGAATTAAAATTATTTACTTTTCAGACTTGTCGACCTTGTAATGAACACCTAAGCATTTTCTAAGATGGAAGGCATCTGGCCCGCACGGGTAGATGGAAGGCATCTATTTTGTTTGGCCCTTTGTGCCAGTAATGATATTCCCCAAATGGCGCCGTCTCTTTAATACTAACTTCTTACTTCACAGGAATCCTCGGGCACTCGAGAAACGGATGGGTTCGATCAAAGCAGCGCTGGGCGACGGTATCCTAACGTCCATGTGGGTTTTTAGTGTTCCGTTGCTCGGCGTTTTCAGCTCCATCATAGCAGGTTACGTAGGCGTTGAGGTCAGATCAATAGGTGGACTTTTCATCACCATTAATTTAGCTGCAATTCTGGTGCTTACTTTCAGTAGCATAGGGGCGGCCATGGGCGGTGCCAGCTTCAACCCTGCTACCACCGTCTCCTTCTACGCCGCGGGGCTTAAACCTGATGCTTCTCTCATGTCCATGGCAGTTCGGTTCCCGGCGCAGGCCGTAGGTGGGATTGGTGGAGCCAAGGCCATCCTGCTGGTTATGCCAGAAATTTACAGGAATAGACTCAAGGGTCCTTCTTTGAAGGTGGATTTGCACACGGGTGCTATTGCTGAGGGAATAGTGACGTTTGTGTTCAATTTCGCTCTGCTTTCTATAATGCTTAAAGGTCCGAAATACATGGTGTTGAAGGTGTGGATGATGGCTGTGGTGACGGTAGGATTGGTGACAACTGGTGCCAATTATTCGGGACCATCCATGAACCCGGCCAACGCATACGGATGGGCTTACGTCAACAATTGGCACAACACTTGGGAGTTCTTTTATGTGTACTGGGTTTGCCCCTTTATTGCAGCAATTTCTGCTGCTTCGGTTTTCAGATTCCTGTTTATGGCTCCAGTCAAGCAAAAGAAAGCCTAAAGTGAAGAGGAGGCAATAATTGATGTCCAGAACTCAAGACTGGATTTAGATTTAGATGTTATCAAGTGTACTTTTCAAAATTTGTTCTTGGCCGCCATTATCAATTACTGATTGCTTGGCCTCCATTATCAATTACTGATTGCTCTTCGTGCTTGGAATTGGAATTCGTAGGAGATAAGAAGTTCCTGAAGATTTAAATGACGAATTAATCCTGTCACTGTACTTTATCATTTACCCATTTCAGTGAACTTGTCATTTCTTATTCTTCCATTGTGATAAAATACCAATGTCTAATTTGTATGATGATAGTTTATCCGAAGGAATGTATCATATGAGGTTGGATTTCACCACATATTCGGAGGATGACTATTGAGTAGTGGATAAAAAGTGGTTCCCCCCTCAGTGTCTGTAGACACTGTACCACGGGGCCAAGTAGATATTTTCAGTGCGTTGATTTTGCGGTGGATCTAATTACTCAGCAGTCAGCGTGCCAACTACGAGAATATAATAATAGTTTCCCGAAGGCAACGTTTTAGCCATCCGAAAACAAATCATCCGAGAGAAGCACGGTCAGCCGGTCACTTGATATTTACCGTCAGAAGGGCGACTTTATAAACATATTTGAGTATGTAGCCTAAAAGAACTTTCTGCATATGTCTTTAATAAAATTTACTTAGATAGCTTATATCATTAGTGTGACACTTTAAAGACTCTTAGATTACAATTATCCAAATTTTTGCTGAAGCATAACAATAATTACCAAAATTTTTATTAGTTCTAAAAAAAGATATTCATCGATCACAAAAGTATTTTATACGATATAACTACCAAATTGGCACATTAAAAATATATACAATAAAACAATTTTACTCAATTAATCTACTAACTCTACCTAATCTCCACTTTGTCAATCACATTATCGATAATTTCTACATCTTAAAAAATGTAGCGATAAAGAATGAGTTGTCTATTAAGTAAAATTAATTGACTGTACCTTTAAAATTAAATAACTCAATACATAAGTTTAAAATTAACCGAGTGATTTAAACATACATATAATAGTAAGATACACAATAATATTACTTAGTTTATACAAAAATTAACAAACATTCAAAATTTATCAAAACAATGATTACAACTATTATTTTTTTTATTATTCTCATTTATATCTCAATTCTCAATCTAATTTGGTACCATTGGATCCCGCTTGAATCCGGAACCTAAATCTTGCGAAATCATGATCCTGAGTAAACTTTTCCTATAGGTTTATTTCCATGAATCCTTATTAGGCATCATCCCACAAGGGTGGCGTGCCTATAACAATCAAACATCAAAACAAAATTATTACTTCAACTCAATCATATTATGAGGAAATCAATATAAACATACATACATAACTAAACTATTTCAATCTATCATTTCATTTCTAAAGCAACGAAGTTTGAAAAACTTTATTTACATATCAAAAGCCACACTATTGGCTTATTACAAAAATACAAAATAACAAATTTGCGAAAGTTCCCTTAGGTTCTTGATCACTTGATCTTTTAACTATCACCTGAAGAGGGGACATGAAGGGGTGAGCTTGACAGCTCGTGAGTAACGGTTTATAACAAAAAATAAGCAAAAACTAATTAAAACATTCGATTGTCATAGAAAATTCTCATTAAATTCATAAAGCACTTGTTTCTAAACATTCTCATCATGTAGTCAAACTCTCAAACTACAAAATATGAATACATTAAACTTGTTCACATAACATAAACATATAAGCACATCAGAATGATTCGGGTGGATAAAAAACAAAACGTACTACACATTTTTATATAATGGTCTTGCATAGTCGTGAACTTATGGGAGTCCGTGAAAGAGCTTCGTGCCACTAGCGGACAGGCGGGAGAAGCCTTTAACTTTGTCAATGTACACATGACTTAACTTAAGAGACCACTACAAACTCACATAACGTGTATTTCATAGCTTGTAAACTTGTTGCCCGAATTGGCACTTTTTAAAAACTTGCTCTTCATGTACTTGATATATTTTATAAACCATTCTCGAAAACATGATTTCATAAACACGTATCTTTTCAAAGAGAAATTCTTTTCAGAGTCTTTTCATCAATCATCAACACAATTAATGTAGCAAACATATAATAATTTCACAATTCATTCAAGAAGCAATAAATGCAACACTTATGATGCAATTGAAATCATTAAACTTTTTTTAATTCAAAGAAAATATTTCGTGGCTTATTTGCTCTATTATAAACATGTAACTCATCTTGATTTCCTTACTTATGAACTTGCTCAAAAATATCTCTTCTCTTGTTCCTCTTGCCTATTTAATCCCTTTATACAATAACAAAAATCCCACTCAATAGGTTTTCAATTGAAAATTTCTCAAAGCACAATCACTAAAATTGGTTCTAGAGTTCTTAAACCTAAACATTTTTTAGACTCCATGAACTAAAATCCTTCCCAAAAAAATCCAAAAGATTTAAAATGATCTTATCTTCATTCTTCACCAAATGAAGGGATCTTTAGCTCAAAGGGAAACTCTTCTCTTCCTCTTCCCTTTTCCTTTCTTGAACAATTCTAAAATCTCTTTTAAAGAATAAAAAAAGTTAAACCCTAGCTTGTTTTCTCTTCTTCTCTCTGTATTTCTCTCTCTTCTTCATGACACTCTCTCTTTTTTTCTCTTCAATTTTCGTTCTTCTCTCTTCTTAAAATGCAAGACAACACTTCTTCTTCCAATTATGTCCTTAATGATTGAGAAATGTCCCATTTGCCCTTCCATTTATGCCTTATGTCTTTTATACTTAAGTATCTTGCCAAAAATACCATTGAATATTCTGACATATCTCTTTCTTTTAAAAAGGCATTCTCCCTTGTCTTAAGTTTCCAATGACGCCAAAATCAATCCGTTTGGTTCATAAATCTGAAAGTTAGGGTCCAAACATTTCAAACTGTTGTTAGGCTGAAACAGTACACTATACCCAAATCCATCCAGAATTTAAAAGTTTTAGAGACTGAATTAGATTTCAATTTTTTCATACCATTTGTAGCTACAAGTCTCTAGTTTATCTTGAAACAAGAACCATCTCATTTGAGATCCTATAGATCCAGATATATTCAAAATACCGAAGTATGTCCAGTAAACATCCAATTCATACTCTTCCAACTGATACCCTTAATTTGATTCAATCCATATTTTTCAAATCAATACCAAAAGCTATCACAATCTATGGAGGGATATAAAAATGTGTTAAGAAACTATTGGTTCAAGAATCACTTCATTTGGAGGTCAGATAACAAAATTATGGCCGAAAGAATCAAACAAGGTTTGGTCCTCAATCATATTGAACTTGTCTCGGGACAAATGAAATAACTCTCTCTACAGATGTCGGATTAAGATCATTTTAGGACGATTTCTAAGAGGACCTTAAGATATACAACTTTCAAGAAGTTCATGAGGTCAGATTCTATCATCTCAACAAAAATGGACCAGGCGATAGGATCAAACGAAGTCAAAGGAAAAAGCAGACGAATGGGAAAAGGTAGACGAATGGGGAAAATTGCCATAACTTTTCCTATAGATATCATATTAGGATGTTCTTTAGATGATTTGAAAGAGGGCTTCAAGATATACAACTTTCATGAAGATATTAAAGACAAATTCTATCTTCTAAAGGGTCAAAATGGGAGTAGATGATAGATATAGATGAAACCAAATGAAAAAGCAGAAGAATAGGAAAAAGCAGATAAATGGAAAAAATTACCATAACTTTCCCTACAGATATCAGATTGGGATTTTCTTTATATGATTTGAAATAGGACTTTAATAACTACAATTTTCATGAAGACCTAAAAGATAGATTCTATCTTCTGAAGGGTCAAAAATGAAGCAGACGATAGGTATAGATGAAACCAAATAAAAAAGCAGATGAATGGAAAAAAGCAAATGAATGAGTAAAATTGTCATAACTTTTCCTAAAGATATTGGATTTTGAAAGAGAACTTCAATATATACAACTTTCATGGAGACCTCAAAGACAGATTCTATCGTTTGAAGGGTCAAAAATGGAGTAGACTATAGGTTAAGACGAAACCAAATGAAAAAGCAGACGAATGAGAAAAAAGCAGACAAATGAGGAAAATTGTTATAACTTTCCCTAAAAATATCCGATTAGGATGCTCTTTAGATGGTTTGAAATATTACTTCAATATCTACAACTTTTATGAAGACTTAAACGATATATTCTATCATTTGAAGGGTCAAAAATGGAGTAGATGATAAGTACAGACGAAATCAAATGAAAAAGTAGACGAATGGGAAAAAGCAGATGAATAGGAAAATTTGCCATAACTTTCCTTATAGATATCAGATTAGGATGTTATTTAGATGGTTTGAAAGAAGACTTCAAGATATAAAACTTTCTAGAAGATCTCGAAGATAGATTTTATCATTTGAATGGTCAAAAATGGACCAGACGATAGTGTACAGAAGGTCAAACATAGAAGAAGCAGAGGGTCAAACATAGAAGATACATTTTATACTCCTAAGTATCTCCCCTCATAAGGACCATAACTTTCATATCAAAAGTTCAAAAATTTCGTACTATATATCGTTGGAAATTTAAAAGAAATATCTACAACTTTCTAGAAGATAACTTTTTCTAAACTAGTCTAGAACAATCCAGAATTGCCCTCGAATTCAAAATACAAATTTTACATTTATCCACCAATGTACTGCACCCAGTTCTTAATTTCATGACAAATTTTGAGATTCTTAAAGACATAATTTAAATTATATATCTTCATAAGAAATGTAGCCATATGTTTCTAGTTTAATCCAAATTAAGAATCATATCGTTTGAATAACTAGAGAAAAAATTGTGACTAAAAGACTGAAGCATACTCTATGAATATTTTTTAGATCAATCACCCATTTTGTTTCACAATCTTTCTTTAACACAACTCATACCAAGATCACCTTTTCTACTTCATTTACTTCTCATTCTCAACTCCATTTCAAATCAATATCATCCAAAGAAAAATATAGTCCATGACTAATCATGAACATCAATAACAGAACACACACATATGTACATATTCTTCATCAACATATTACACAAATTCAACTTCATTTTTGCTTTCATTCTACTTCTAACTTTCACCTTAATTCTTCCTATTTTGAAATCTCTTATCCGCTAAAAGCACCAAAGCAAAATATGAATCTATCCACATTTCTCATATAATAGTTTTAGTCTTTTAAGAAAAGTTCGGGGTTCAACAGGTACCCTGGTACTAATCTAGTATGTAGCTATCAGTACAAGATATTTTCAAGACTTAGGATATTCCGGTACCATTTTGGTATTTAGTCATCAGCGTAGGATATCTTCGGAACTCAAGATTCCTTAGTATCTATTTTACAGATAGATACCTAATTATCGCTCGCTCATAGCTAAAGAACCTATAAATCTATGATTATAGAATATAGCCTATCTAAAACGAGTCACTAATTCTCTATTTACATCATTTATTCACAATCTATTATCAGTCAATCGGTATTTAATTAACACATTTTTTGATGAATTAACAAGCAATACACTTCATTATATGTAACAACATATAAAATAAAACACCTTGTATTTTGTTAATTAATTAATGATTAATTCAAAATATGATTAGCTATAAATAATTTATTAATAACAAAATGATACACCACTTATAGAGTACAATCTAATGTTATCTTTACCTGAATTTGGACTCAACTAATTGATAGTCCAATTTACTCCTTACTTTTCAAACCTAGAGATTGCAAATTCTATTAGATTAATTTAAAAAATCAACTCAATTACACTTAATAATCCAAGTTATTCCCTTTTCACTTCATTCTTAATTATAAAAATGTCTTTACTAACCTAACCATCACAATTGCTAAAATACCCATAGTTTTTACAAGTCTTATCTTATCCTCATTTATTTCTATTAATACAAAATTACCCTCCTTGAAAATAAATTTTATATTACCCATAAATTTTTGCATTTTTATTTTATATCTTAATACAACTTAAATTTTCCAAAATAACCTTCTTCTTCACCCTCTCTTATTCTCCTAACTCTTCATTTTTTCTCATTTTTCAGTCACCTTTTCTTCATTTTTATCTCTTTCCATGATTTAATTTATTATCTCAAACAATCGCAACATACAATTCAACTATAAACTAGTGTAGGATGACTAAAAAATCACAACAAAAGGCATATAATAGGTTTTGGAATTTTACCTATGTGTTAAGAGATTTTGAGGTTGTTAACCTTTACAATTCACTACAAGAAAAGAACAGAATAGTGACGGAAGTTTAGGGATCGAAATTTTCGTCGGCAATGTCGATCGAAAAATAAAATTTGGCGGCGATATAAATTTCGTCGGTAAATATCTATATAATTCGTCGTCTTCGAACTCAAAGAAAACCGATGTCATTTGGTTATCCCTAAACGACGTAATTTTGGAAAACTTAACCAAACGACGTCGTTTTTCGGATGAAGCTATAACGTTTATAGTTTAACAAAAATGACATCGTTTGGTTATTGTAAAGTTATAAATGTTTAAAACATTATCAAAACGAGATCGTTTTCTAGATGAAGCTATAACGTTTATAGCTTACGTTTGGTTAAAATCCAAACGACGTCATTTTGTAAAGTTATAAACGTTTAAAACATAACCAAAACGACGTTGTTTTTGTTTTTAATCAAAACGACGTCATTTTGGTTATGTTTTAAACCATCCAAAATCCCTCCCCCTCACCCAACCTGCCCGTGCCTGGTTTTTCTTCCTCTCCTCTTCGTCGATCTATCACCTCCGCTTGCTACCATTGCTGTTATTTTGAGCAGTGTTGTCGTCGCGGAGGCCTGCATCGTCGACATCCTCTACTCCGACGGTCTTAACTGAAGATATTGTTTTGGAAAACCTTACTCTCCTTTCTCCATTCAATAACAATCGAAGGATAAAATTTTTGATTCATATGGAGTTTGTGTTTGGTTTTAAATGTTAATTACGGATTGTTAATGATAAGCTATGTATTTGTTGGAGAATAATGGAAAAATATTGAGATTTTGTCTTGAATTAGAGATGAAGAAGTTTATGCATACCAAGTGTTTGACAAAATGCATAATGTTTGATATCTATTGTTTTTTTTCGTAAATAATTTATTTTTGTGTTCTTGTACTTATTTTGTGTGTGAAAACTTCAATTTAAAAATTAGATACTAAGATCAATTTTGTTTAGATGTGAATAATAAATTTATTTTATGTTCATATAAACAATATTTACTTTTAATTATATTGTTATAATTTGTTAACAAATATTCAACTAGTCTTTATCAATGTCAATATTTTTAGTGAAACACGAAATGACAACCAATTCTTAGATTAATGAAATAAAAGAAGAATATTTATTATAAGTAGAAAATTAAAAGAATGCTAAGTATGAGGATCAAATTACAAGTGCTTAAAGAGATGCAAATTTTAATGTGAATATTACAATTGAACAAATGTATTTTAGTGTAAATTGGTGCATATATTAACTAAACTTTGATCAACGAAAATGTTTGTCTCGTTATTTTGGTGTAAACTAACTTCTCCTGCGTAATTGATAATATGATTTGTGTTCAAATTAAGAACCAAACAAAAGTTGATTAATGGTAAGTACAACAAAAAATTCCTTAATTGATTTTAAAACTCTTCTTCTATCATTCCTCTTAGATTGTAACATATGCATATAATGAATCTAGATTGTTAAAATCTAAAATTCTCATTCTATGAACTTGTTTCACTCCTAACTAATTGTACATTGTGAGACTTTATTCTATAGATGATATTGTGATTTTAAATAAGTTAGTGAAGTTTACATTGAAGCTTCAAATAAAATAAATAAATGATGCTTAAAAATTATTAAATCATATATGATTAAGCGTGGTTATAAAGTTCTTCAAAGAAAAATGTTAAAAGTGGCATATATGCTAAGTATAAGGATCAAATTACAAGTTTAGGCTTTTCTAATAAATGAGTTATGAAGTCAACATAAACTACAATCGAGCATAATTGGAAATATTATAAGCGAAGACATGTCAATCAAAAAGACTCTAATATTAGTCAAAATTTATTTAATTAAAAGATTAATTTAATTATATATTTATAAGTAGGCCATGTACAAAATTTTATATTCTTTGTTTGTTCTTCTCTATTGAATGAATGTCAATTTATTATGAAAATCTTTTATCTTGTTATTACTCAAGATAACTCTCAAACCTATGCTTTATATCTACGGTTTAAGTAGGTTGATGTAAATTTGTTATCTTTTATTTCATTTAAAAACCTTATATGGATTAATTAAATGAAAATAATGATTTAGAATTAATAAATGATATTTTTACTTTTATATAATATCTATTTACTTAATATTAATTTATATATAATATACGTTAATTTATCAATTTTCATCTTCCTTATAAAAGCGATCTTCAAAGATTAAATTTTGGTCAGGTCGGCCGTGTTGGGCTCGGATCCAGTCAAAACAACCCGTGGGCCGATCGGTCCATTCTTTAGAGATCAGTTTTATGCCTAGGCCAAGCCCAAGTACGACCCATGCCCCCCTTGGCCCATCCGTAGAAGTAAGTCTCCCATACAAACACGTAAAGACATAAACCTAGCTGCAAAACCATATATAAGATATAATTCTCCCATAACAGAGGTACGCAATCATAACCTAGTTTTTCTCTGCATTCATCAACCTCACCTTCACCAAAAGACTGACTTGAGCGTCGGAGGGGCTAATCGGGACACAACCCCCGACAAGCCTTCTTTGTTTTGCAGGTATCTTCACGTCGGATTCATCACAGAAAGTAGCCGACTTATGGATCCGAATGGCAACGTACAGTTCAGCCAAAATCTAGCAGAACCAATTGGCGCCCACCGTGGGACCCGACTTCCGGGCACCATGTCTAGAAACACACAGATCAGTCAGGCAGCGGCGACGAACCCTGATATAGCCGCTGTTGCGGCTCTGGCGATGCAACGCATGGGTTTGCAGCTACCTGCAACTCTGCCGCCTGCACCACATGTTTCCCGCACGGAATCCTTAAATCCTAACGATCAACCGCAACCTCAGAACTTGGAACAAGAAGAACATAGTGTCGCTTTAGAGGATAACGCTGCACTCAATATGCACTCGAATCTCCGACGCCGATCGGATGCAAATCCTCTTCCGCCTGTGCACACCTCCCTCACCCGAAAACAGATTGAGGAAGCAGCTGATCTATTGATTCGCCAGATTTTGCAATCTCGGCCAAGATAATCTAAATTGCGTCATGCACGCAAACCGCTGCGACAGATCAAAGATGACGACCGATCACCACCAATCAAAACCTAGAAAAATCGTGGACGATCGGATTAACACGGTATGAGCTTGGCCCAGATCGTAAATGACGACAATCTGACTCTCTCTTTACCCCGAAAATTTTGGATAGCCTCCCGGCACCCGACACCAAAATAGCAAGGCCTGAAAAATACACTGGAAAGACCGACCCCCTGGACTACTTACAACACTTCCAGTCGATGATGAATCTGCACTGCGTGCCAGATGCCATCCAGTGTAAGGCTTTCATGCGGCCTTTCAAGAGGAGCCCGACGATGGTTCAATAGTCACCTCCGGTCATATCACTGCTTTGAGGATTTCAGGCTACTTTTTCTCAACCAGTTCGCCACCAGTAAGTGATCACAGAAGACAGCTTTAGAAGTGATGCAGCTTACCCAAGGAAGAAACGAAAGTTTACAGGAGTTCATCACTCGGTTCAATAATGAAGCGGTCGAGGTCTCCGACCTCACTTACTCGTCTATGTTGGCAGCACTCATGAGTAACACGAGGGATGAGGTGTTCAAAAAGTCATTGGCCCTCGATCATCCCCGATCTATTCAGGAGATCAGACATCGGGCATACAAGTATATTCAGCTCGAAGAAGTATTAAAGAATACAAAACGCAGGGCAGATGATCGCGGGCCGAGTGGTCGGGCAGATGAGTCTCACAAGAGCAGAGGATCATCGACTGGAGGAAGCCGTGGTCAACAATGGCATCACCAAGACTTTACCCCGCTTAACAAACAATATGCGGAAGTATTGGCGGCTATGAGAGCGGACGGGGAATCCATCCAAGAGCCCAATAAAATGAAGACCCCTTACAAGGAGAGGAACCCAAATCTATATTATCGTTTCCACAGAGACATCGGCCATGACACGAAGGATTGATGGCCATTGAAAAAAGAAGTCGAATCCCTTATCCAAAGGGGAAAGCTGGGTCGATTTATAAAGTACGGACGGAATGCCGATCGAGACAACGACAATAGGATTGGTCGACCAAACGATGAACGACAGCCTTGGAGATGAAATGATAGAAACGACGGAGGGAGGAACAACGCGAACACAGACAATCGACGAGTAGAGAGAGGACGATCAAGGGAAAGAGACGGCAGGAACGTTGGACAGCAAGACGACCGACCGACTGGGGTCATTAACATGATATTTGGTGGAAACGCAGCGGGGGGATCCACTGCTAAAGGGAGAAAAAGCTATGCTAAACAGGTCGGTAGAGACTCATCAGCCAAAAAGCCGAGGGAGAATGATGGGATGATATCGTTCAATGAGTCTGACCTTGATGGTGTAAGTTGTCCTCATGATGATGCCCTCATCGTAAATCTAAACATGGATGGTTACGAGGTGAAGCGGATGATGATTGATACGGGCAGCTCGGTCAACTTGTTGTATTACGAGGCCTTTAAGCAGATGGAGGTACCAGAGGATCGACTACTGCCTATAGAAGGACCTATCAAAGGGGTAACTGGAGCATCAGCCTACCTGTTCGCCTGAGTCCATTTAAAAGTGAAGTTCGGGCAAAAGCCATGTCAAATAGAAAGGGATGTTGAATTCCTAGTCGTGAAGTTTCAATGGGAATACAATGCAATAATCGAGCGAGCTACCCAGAACGCCCTTAGAACGGTCGTCTCTACCTACTACCAGGCGATGAAATTCCCAACGCCTAATGAAATCGGCACTATCAGAGGTCAGCAGAGAATCGCTAGGGAGTGTTACTTAGCGAAAACGAAAATATTAGACGGGGCGGTAGTCCTGACGAGCTCTCTTGAGGTGAGAGTCGATGAAGAAGAGCGGAATGATGAAGCCCTCAGAGCGAAACTCGTTCTCCTCAGTGAAGATGGAGAAAGGGCAGCCGTACGTTCGGAATCCATCAGGCAAAAGGCGACCAAATTCTACAACAAAAGGGTCAAGCCGAGCGATGTAAAGGTAGGCGGTTACGTCCTACAAAAGACCGAGACGGTCGAGAAGCATCCTGGAAAGCTTGGACAAGCGTGGGAAGGACCCTATCGAGTGATCAAGCAAGTCAGGCATGACTCTTACATCCTACGCGATGCAAATGAGAAAATTCTACCAAGGCCGTGGAACTCCCGAAACCTAAAGGCGTTCTACCAGTAGATAAGTCTTATTTTGATTAATGTTTATTCAATAATGTTTTTTTACAACACTTGTGGGTACCTTTTTCCTGTCCCTGCCGGACAGATTTTTTAACGACCCACGCTCTCATTATCATCAATAAAGGGGTTTTCAGATTTTTCGGCAATAAAGAGTTACATTATATGTGGCAAAGAGTAGAAAATCCAATCGGCATCTCCATAGATCAACTACGGTCGGTTGCTCGGCATCTCCATAGATCGACTACGGTCGGTCGGGTCGCCAAAACAAGATCATTGGGACCCTCGCTCGCCATGGCTCGGCATCTCCATAGATCAACTACGGTCGGTCGGGTCGCCAAGACAAGATCCTTGGGACCCTCGCTCGCCATCGCTCGGCGTCTCCATAGATCGACTACGGTCGGTCGGGTCGCTAAGATAAGATCTTTGGGACCCTCGCTCGCCATCGTTCGGCATCTCCATAGATTCACTATGGTTGGTCGGGTCGCCAAGACAAGATCCTTGAGACCCTCGCTCGCCATCGCTCGACATCTTCATAGATCGACTACGATCGGTCGGGTCGCCAAGACAAGATCCTTAGGACCCTCGCTCACCATTGCTCGACATCTCCATAGATCGACTACGGTCAGTCGGGTCGTTAAGACAAGATCTTTGGGACCCTCGCTCGCCATTGCTCGGCATTTCCATAGATCGACTACGGTCGGTCGGGTCGCAAAGACAAGATCCTTGAGACCCTCACTCATCGTCGCTCGGCATCTACATAGCTCGACTATCGACCGACCAGGTCGCCGAGACGAGATCCTCGGGACCATCGATTACCCTCGCCTATTGCTCGGTTGGGTCGCCAAGATAAGACTCTTGGGACCCTCGTTCGGCATTGACACAGATCGACTGCGGTCGATCGGTCGCCAAGACGAGGTCCTTGGGATCTCGGTTCGGACTTTACTATAAGTCGACCTCGAAGTCGGTCGACTATGAGCAACTTCATCAAACTCCTCTATACATTGAAAGTAAAGAATATAAATATGGAAAATGATTTTAGAAAAATGAAGCAAAAAGAAAAGATTTCATTCCTTTAAATCTGCCCTGGTCATAAGCCCGACCAGGCGAGCTTCAAAAAACTACAGAAGGAGAAGTGGGCGGATGCCCAGGGGAAGCCTCGGAAGCAGGCGGAAAAGTAAAAAAGGGAGCAGGGTCCAAGGGAGCGGCCGGGGAAGTATCCTCACGAGGAAGCTCGTCCTCCTCAATCGAGCTAAGGTCCAGCTCCTCGACCGGGACTGACCCCCGGTCCTCCATGGCTCTCTCCTTTACTTCCTCCAGAGAGAGGCCAAGGGAGGTAGGAAGCAGCGGCTCGGCAAACCCCTCAAACGAAGGACTGTCCGACCCCTCAGGAACGCAGGCTTCATAGCAATTCTTCAGGATCATAAGGGCCAAGTCACAGGAGTATTCCAAACACTCCTCCTGTAAGAATCGCCTCTGCCATCGCATGATCGCCTCGATCCTTTGTTCCTTTATGGAGGCCCGCACCCTCTTCAGCGTATCTTCAGTTCTCGCCTGACCACTCACCGCCGCATGACAATCCGCGAGGTATTTTTCCTTAAGCTTGCTATCTGACTCCAATTTCCCCCGCAACGCTGCACATTCCTCGGACAGCTTTTTCCTCGCCGCCATCGCCCTTACCCTTTCAACCTCCTCCGCGGTGAATCGAGCTCTCAAGGCGTGCATCTCCTTTTCCCCCGTATCAACTTGAGCTTTCAAAACACTCACCGCTTCCTCCCGAACCTTCTTCTCCTCCTCTAAAGAAAAATTATGAGCCTTAAGAAGGTCTCTCTCCTCTCTCACCTCTGAAAGTTCGTCCTTCAAAGCCTACATCTGCTCATGAAAGTCCCGAACTTCACGGTCCAAAGCCTCCAGATGCTGCACCGCCGCGAAGGACATTACCGAGTTCCGTATACAACTACGAAGGAGTTGAGACCCCATCTCCTGATTACTCTTCTGATCCAATTTCTTCTCGTCCGCGGGGGGAGTAATCTTCTCAATAATGTGGCGGGACACATCAAGGTCAGCAATTGAGGAGTTTATGGGCAGCTTGATCAAAGACTCCCACTGCCCGACGTCAGCCACTTGCCTCTTCCCTTTACCCTCAGCTGACGGGATAGTCCGATCCCCCACTTTCTTCTTCCCCTTGCTTTGGCCTAAAGGACGAGGAGATTGGTTGGCTACTGAAGGACGAGAAGATTGGTCGGCTACTGAAGGACGAGGAGATTGGTCGGCGACTCTGACGGCCCTTCTCCTCTTAAGAGGTCGCTCAATCTCCTCCTCTCCTTCCTCAATGATCACCAAGGCCTCACCAGGCGGGGCGACTATAGCGGGGGCTGCAGAGGGCCCGGAAGCGGTAGAAGGAACATTCTGCTGCTCGGAAGCAATGGGTCAAGCGACAGTTGAACTGGCCTCTCCAACACCCTCCTGTCCTCTGGTCTCCGAAGGCCCTGCGACCTTGCGCTTGCCCTTGGTAGACTTGGGAGGGCCGGGGAAAGCATGAACCTTAACCATGGCTGCACAAACAACGAAAGCAGGTTAGAAACCGAACCAAAACCTACAAGCATAAAAAATAATTCAACCATGAGGGGTCAACCAGGCAGGGCGGTTCCCTCTCCTAGCCCGCTGACTTGTGGCGGGGGGTCAATTAACAAAGAGTTGGCCGAGGCCCCCCCACCGTACCCCGAAATAAGCCGAGCGAAGTTATATTGACCGAGCTCCTTTATACGGCCGACCACCTCCCGCTCCTCCCTAGAAAGGAATAGACTTGACGAGTCATTCCATCGCTCGGCTAGGGGATACCTCCACGGCTGCGACTCGGAGGAAGATCCCGGAGACTTCACGAAGAAATAATTTGTTCGTCAACCACAAATTTTAGACGCCGTCTCGGCTGGGCGATATCGGGCATCCTTATACATCAGAGAAGGAACCCCACCCTCAGGACTCGGGCTCTGGTTCATTCTCAAAAAGTGGCGTAGGATGTTAACCGAAGACGGACAGCCAAACTGATGGCACAACAGAGCCAGACTGTTGATGAACCTCCACCCGTTCGGAGGAATCTGACTCGGCCTTAGTTGATAGTCGGCGCACACTTCATCAATAATCGGGATGTACGGGAGTCTCAAGCCGCCGATCTAGAAGAAACTCTCCGAGACAGCAAAACACCCGTTTATGTTGCTATGGATGCTTTCATTCCCCGCGGCCAGCCTAGGCTCCCAGGATCGAGGGATATTATTCCTAAGGATGGACCGACTCAACCCCGCTGCGGACATCCTTGATTTACCTTTGGGCAATTCCTTCACAACCAGCCCATCTCTTCGCTCTCTCGTCGAAATCTCTTCGACATCCCCCAACCTCGACGTCGCCGTCGCCTCAGCCATAACTTCCGACGACCTCTCGCCAACATCATCCCTTGGAGAAACTCCACTCCGAGAACCGGTGGACGGCATGCTCACTAAGAGGAAATTTAAAAGAGAAAAATGAGAAAAAGGGACGTACCTATTTAGTGGTAAGAGATCGGAAATTTGTGTAACGCCGAAGAAAACTTCCGAAAACTGAGAATAAGAAAGAGCAAAGGAAAGCAAGAATGAAACGAGCGTGAAGAAAACCAAACCGTCTGTCGACCCTGGACATTTATAGGGAAACGTTCGAATTGCGATCCAGCCAAACTCGACGCGTGGAGAAAATCCAAGCTATGCCCGGACACGCGGCATGATCCGAGCGGAGATAAATTAGGGTTAATCAAAATCCGGAGTGGCGCGAACAGTTGAAAGGACGTCTGAGATACCGCCTGATGGTTCAAGGACGATCGTTTGGATTTTGAAAAGTTGTCCGATAAAGACGCCGTCAAATAATAAATGCTTCAAATACCTTCACGCGCTCGCTAATGATGACCACTCGACCTGCTTTAGCGCGAGCTGTCGAGCAATAAGTGCCGAGGCCGACCAGTTGGGGCACTCAGCCGATCAATCCCAGTACGAGCAGTCACACACAACTAGTCGGCATCCGACCAATCGGGACTACCTGGGCTGTCCCATGACCGAGCTACAACAACAATGCCCGACCGATCGACTACTTAATTAGCTGACCTACAGACGAGCTACATCTCAATGCTCAACCGATCGCCCCAATCACGAGTCGTTCTATATACGAGTTGTAAAACCTCTACATACTCCTCCGACCCTTCTCTTCGCTCAGACTCGAGGAGTAGGGGGCCTTATGGTCGGGTCGGCCGTGTTAGACCTGGATCCAGTCAAAACAACCCGTGGGCCGATCGGTTCATTCTTCAGATATCAGTTTTATGCCTAGGCCAAGCCCAAGTCCGGCCCATGCCCTCCTTAGCCCATCCGTAGAAGGAAGTCTCCCATGCAAACACGTAAAGACATAAACCTAGCTGCAAAACCATATATAAGGTATAATTCTCCCATAACAGAGGTACGCAATCATAACCTAGTTTTTCTCTGCATTCATCAACCTCACCATCACCAAAAGACTGACTTGAGCGTCGAAGGTGTAACATCCCACCCCCTCCTGGAAGGGTAAAATAGTAAAATTGGCATAGGATGAGATTGGTAAGGAATAATTAGTACTGTTCATGTATAATAGGATTGATACACAGTATCAATTGTGTATATGGAATTACAGTAAATGCATTCATGACATTCCCGGTAATTGGGCCTAAAGCAATTTTATTGGAATTAATGGGATAATTGAGTTTGGAAAATTGATTGGACTGCACCATAAATGGTTTTACATTTTTTGGGATTTATAGGAATTTTTCTAGAATTTTCCGGAGAAAGTTCCCGGACCGGCAAAATCGCCGGTAACTGGCCTAAACATGTTTTGGGGTAGAAAAGGTGATTTTCGTGATTGAAAAATTATTCGAGTGTAATCGTTACTGTTTTATAATTTTAGGAATTTCATTAATTCTCGAGAAAAATAATTGGAAATTCTCGGACCGGATAAATCGCCAATTAGTAACAAATTGCTTTCTCAGTAGCAAAAATCGCTACCCATCTGATGCTGTACTATTGGGTATTTTATTTTGGGACTGAAAGTAGGGCCATTGGAGTGAAATGGAGTAAAATTTTGGTGGATTAAATAAATATATATTGACTTTCCTGTGAATTGTGGATCAATCACATGTTGCCATTTTTAAAGTCACATTTAATGCTCCTCATTCGGATGTGTGAGTTTAAAGGGAATGAAGAGATAAAATTGTTTAGGTTTTGTATAGCCATCCGAAACACACAAAAACCAACTCTTCTTTTAAACCATCGATTTTTGCACTCTTCTTTCTACTTTCTCCACATCTTCAAGCTATCTCTTATTATTCCATCAAAGCTTAAAGATGAGTTTTGTGCATGCTTGAGAAGGGAAGGGGGTTGATACTTTGGTGTAGAAGTTAGAAAGTGGTTGTTGAAGGTTTGAAGGAGGGTTTGAATTAGGTAAGTTGTTATTTAAGGTTTGAGTTTTAAATGTTGTTTTTACATGGAATTAAATGCCATGATAGTATGGGGTATTTAATAAAAGGATTTAAAGTATGTATTAGGTTCATGTAGACATTAAAGTGATGATTATTGTGATTTAAAGTAATGGGTATAAAGCTAAGTGATGGCTGAATTGAAAGTAATGACATGGTTTGATTTTGAATTGAATGGGGATAAGCATTTGAGTCTTTGAATGGAGGAATTAAATGCTGTAAATTTTTCAGTATTAACCCTAGTATATGTGTGACTGGAGTAATATTTTATTTGTATTTATTTTGATGTCTAGTGATGTGAAGAAGGTATTGGGAGTGGTTGAACTAAGGTTAACCTTAAATCTGGAAAGTTAGAGTTGAGATTGATGTTACTGTTTTATTCATAACTTATTGTGTAGAAATGCAAATGAGGTAAGGTTAGTGGCCACTGAAACTTTGGGATGTTGGTTTCAATTTAGTGTGAAATGGGTGTTGTTGAATTCCAATGATAGAAGGGTGAAATTTTGAATGGGAAAGTTCCTGTTCCATTGTCTATGAACAGTAACCGCAACCATGACATCTGAGTTTTGTTGATTTTTATGAATTAATTGAAATGGAATTAGGGAGAATGGTCTTCATGGAAGTTGTAGCATATTTGATTATCTTTCCATTGCTACTGATCTTGCTATTTTTGGAATTGTGTATTGGGAGATATGAATTTATTACTAATGATTGGTTTTGAGCATTTTGGATGAAACCTAGCTTAAGTGTGATTTTGTGAGTGTACTGATTGGAGGCAATTTTAACATTTTAAGTGGACTGAATTGGTGTGAGTGAGCTTCTGAAAAGTTGTAGAGGAAAAGATTACCTTGAAAATGACATATGGTTTGTAATTTTAGAAGTCAGAATTGGGAGATATGATTTTCAAAACTGATCCTACATTAGGTTATGAATGGCTGATGATAACAGAAACTTCCATAACAATTTTGAAATTGTTAGAGATCGAATTGGTTGTTGAGTGCTTCATGAAAAATGAATTTTATGATGTTATCTTTACAGGGATATAAAGTTCTGAATTTATTGACTTGTATACTGGAAGTTATGCCTCTTGTAAGATTACTGCCCAAAGTGAAGGATTTCAGGGACAGTGACATTGAATGAATTAATTGACTGGCTTAGCAATAGAATTTGATTTTGGGTTGTTCATGAAAGTTGTAGAGGACATTGTGAACTTATTGACCATATTTTTGTGGTAATTTATTTCTGAAGAATAAGTGAGTTATGAAATTGTAAATGTACTGCTCTGTGTTGATGGAAATTGAGTAGGCAGAAGGTTTGATGGATTATTTGACACCCTTAGGGTTGGAATTGATTTTATGGTCTTCTTGAGAATTGTAGAGCTTTTCATAAGCTTTCCAATGAGGTATAGTGGGCATTTTCTGATTTGTGTGTTAAAAGTTAGAGTAATTGGAAATTGGAATTTCAATCTGGAAAGAAGGAGGCGAGGAAAAGGGCATCTCATGAGGCGACGTTTACGCCATCGCGGCGAGATCAAAGGGCTGGTCGCGAGGCGACGCCTCGCCTCATGACGAAGCGAGGTGCATCTGCCTCATGAGGCGACGCCTCGCCTCGCGACAAAGCAGATGATTCCGCCTCATGGCGGCGTCTCGCCCATGAGGAGTTTCCGTATATATATATATATATATATTTATTTTATTTTGATTATTTTTTGATATTAAATGGTACAATTGTTCTTTTGTCAATTTCTTTCCGTCGACGTCCGATTGACCTGATTCCAGAGGCATCGGATTCGTTGAATATTTAATTTCATTTTCGAGAAAGCGGGAATTTTAGGCGGAATTTGGCGTAGCCTCTATCGATTTGAACATGTAAACACTTGTTTTATTTAATTTGGGACCTATAGAGGTCCGAATTATGCACCGTCGGCGCTTTATGGATTTCTAATTTTCATAGAATTTTATTATGGGAAAATATTGAATTAGGACCGAATTCATGAACATGCATATCTCATCATCATGAGCACAAATTTCATATTTAGTGACTCGTAATTTTTCTGATTCATATAGAGGTCCAATTGGAGCGTCGATTGACCGACGTCACAGAGGCTTTCCGACATTAGCTCGGAAGTAATAGGTGAGTAACCTAGTTGGTTCCTCAACCTTTATGTGTTTAAGTTTTTGCAATTATGCCATGTGGAGATAATGGAGGGTTTATGTGTGTTTGAATTTGATTGATTTGGACCAAAGGTGTCTCGAAATATTTGGAATGAGATAACGAAGTGCTACTTGTGAGTGCTTGTTTGTAAATGTTATATTGGAGATCTCGGACCAGAGGTCCGAGGAAATGGGAAATTGATATTGAAGTGTTAATTGTCTGTTTCGTTTCGATACATTGGATGGGATTGTAAATGTGATATAGTAGGATGCAATAAATTGGAAAGGTAGATAATTGAAATACCGGACCGAAAGTCCGAAGAATTGGCAAATAGTAATGATATGTAAATGGAAATTGGAATATGTACATTGCATGCATAAACATAAATGTGTGATCAGATAAAAGGCAGTTGTGACCGGAGCAGCCACTGTATCAGGGCATATCACGCCCAACGTATGTGAGAGCTTTCAACTCAACGCACAGGACCTCAGGTCCAACGTATTCAGAGCCTCAGGCTCAATGTATCAGGGCTTCAAGCCCAATGTTTGAAGCCATCGCTCAACGCAATGTGCCCGATTCTTTGGGGCAGATTTGGTAGCGCAGTCACAACAACGTAATGAAAATGGAAAGGGTCTCATGTGCATTGCATATATGGTATGATTGAATTTGGATTGTATGAAAGGCAATACGCCTTACATTTGTGAAATGTAATGGTATGTATTATTTGAGATTACATTTGTGAACTGTGTTCGTATGTGATATTTGGCAAGTGATTGAGCATGCATGAATTGAGTGAACCATCGATGATGGTTTCTCTTGAGTTCGCAAAACTCACCCAAAATTTGCATCTATTTTTCAGGTCTGAAGAATACCCCGGTTGACACGGAGTATATCTCGTAGGCGAGTAAAGGTTAGAGGTCGGGATCGGTTAGGTATCGCATTAGTGTTTTAGTAAATTGTATTCCGCAATCATCGTATAACAAGGCTTTATATTTTCTTGAGCCATTGTGGTATTAATGTTTATTGCATTGACTTATTGTAATGATTCTTTGGATGACCGTAATAACTGAACGGGTTTATATTGAACACGGATTTTATTTACTTCTTGTGTTTGCCGTGTGAGCGTGGAGTTGATGGCTCCAAAAAAAAAAAAGTGTGTCTTGAATTTTAAATCGACTGATGTAGTACGCCACTCTCGTGGGACACGGACTCGGATATCACCAACGATATCGGGTTCGGGTCTTACGGGTGTGGGGTGTTACAGAAGGAGCTAATCGGGACACAACCCCCGACAAGCCTTCTTTGTTTTGCAGGTATCTTCATGTCGGATTCATCACAGAAAGTAGTCGACTTATGGATCCGAACGGCAACGTACATTTCAGCCAAAATCCGGCAGAACCAAATTTTATTAACTCTTATAAGGAAAGTATCTTAAGTTTTATTAAACAAAAACAAGAATAAGTAGAAGAACAAAAATAAATACAATAACAAATTGTTTGCAGAGTAGATAAGATCATAAGTTATTAAAGCACCTAAAATAAGAGTTTCTCTAAATACAAGAAATAACGAAATGTCTAAGTGTACCTGATTAATGAATATAATAATCTTCTATTTCTTTATATCCATAAAATAACTTTGTTATAGACATAAAGGCTAGAAAAATTGTAGAAAATAAGAGATGGGGATTGTGAAATTAGGATTACGAATTTTGTTAGGTTGAACAATTTAATTAGTTTAAATATTTAAGATTAAGGATACAAATTAAATCAAATTATTTTACTATTGATTAGAATTGAGAATATGTTGATGTATTGAATATAATTGGGGGTTGCCAATTGGTTAACTTGTACTGGGAATTGCATAATTATAGAATTTGCAATGAAAATGTAGATTGCATTAAGAATAGACAAATGATTTAGAGACCCAATATGAGTTGTGATTATTGGTCGATATAGAAGTGTTTTTTTTTTTCAGGATTGACCTTATTCCAAAAGGGGGATGTCTATTTTATAGGAAAAATTCTGCAAAATGTTCAATAAGATCCTCGTAAAATGTGACATCATCGTTTTTATTTCAGGAATAAGAGCTTCTTAGTATTAAATGATGATTGAATATAGTTAATGACCTTGATTGATTTAAATATTTCATGGTAGCTGATGTGTTATATAGGAGAAACGCTTTCTAACCTGTGAACAAATTTATTCTTGGTTGTAGGAACTCATTTGTTTCCAGTATATTCATTTGTAGCTAGTTTGAAAAGAAGCTTTAGCAGGTATTTAAATGACATTTATTTATTGTTTTGGTGTGACAATGTAAAAAATAATATTCAGACATTTTAATGATATTTGTATCAGTTTGTATATTTTCCATTCTAGCTCCGTCATTATCATCTTCGTTCACGTACTTCAGGAAGATCCATCTGCGTGTCGGTTCAGGTAAGTGAATATGTTTTTGTCTACGTTTGTTTGGACTAGGTTTAGTTTAGGTTTTTCTTTGTGGAATGGACTTCAGTTTATCATTGAAGTAATATAGGATGAGTGTAACTTATATTATAGTTGCAATTACCTTAAATTGTCAATTCGTTATTTATTTGATTCTTATTCCGTCATTATTAGCTTCTATTAACTTGTCACGTGCGAAATTTTATACGCATTTTGTGAAAACTAGCAATATGTTTAAACAATTTATTAAAATAAGTTTTCATATTTAGTAAAACCTCTATAAATTAATATTGTTGGGATAATGATATTTATTATTTTATAGAGATATTAATTAATCAATAAATTAATATTAATTAATTTAAAGAGATTTTGTAATTGATTGAAGTTAAAATTTGATTACATCAAAAGTATTGTATCTTAGAAAAATTCATGTTTCATATTAATTGAATGAATCTAAAACATAGATTCATTGTACATAATATTAATGAAAACTAATAAATAATGTTCATTGTTTCTTAATAATTAAGTATTATTCATTGTATTTTAACTAAAAACATTCGATGTACATATGTACGTATGATGAAGATAGAAAATACTTTATAAACAAGATATAAAATTTCTTGAAACCACACTTGACAATGGCTCCTCATCTAAAAGGTGTCACGAAATCAACAATAACGGATCAACTACGCAAAGAATTATATGAGTACAAGAGAGATCATTCGACATGCACTTAAAAAGATTTGTAGTTGTGGCTTGAAGAAAAATTTCATTTGAAAGTTAGTCAAGGTACAATGTCAAACACACTCAAATGATCGGCTGAATATCTTTCGACCAACCTAGAAAAAGGAAGGGATATCAAGCAACACAAACCAACAAAATTTCCAGATATGGAGAAGGTTGTTTATGAGTGGTTTCTCCAGTACCAAGATCGTGTGAATATGATCGGAAAGCTAATTTTGGAGAAGGCAAGGGATATAATGAAACTTCTATACCCTCAATAAGATTCTGAGCATAAATTTTCTCAAGGTTGGCTTGAGAAATTCAAACTACGACATAGTATCAAGTCATTTCGTTGTTTCAGAGAGAATGGTTCGGTTGATATACAAGACGTGGAGAAGAAATTGGAGTCTATAAGGGTAAAAATAGATAAGTTCCCTATGAAAGATGTTTTTAATATAAATGAAACTGGTTTATTTTATAGGTTACAAGCTGATCATTTTCTTGCTACGAAGCAACTTGAAGGAAGAAAACAAGACAAAGAAAGGCTAACAGTTGTTATTTGTTGCAATGAGGATGGCTTTAAAAAAATCTCTTTATGGATTATTGAAAAATATGCAAAGCCACGTTGCTTCAAGAATGTTAACATTAATAGCTTGAATTGTCACCACCGTGTCAACAAAAGAGCTTGGATGACAAGTGTGCTCCTTGATGAATTTATCCGTTAGTTTGATAAAAAAAATGGATGGTAGAAGAATTTTGTTTATGGTAGATAATTGTCCAGCAAATCCAAGATGTATTGAAGGGTTACATAATGTTGAGTTGTTCTTCTTGCCACCCAACATGACATAAAAATTCAACCTTGTGATGCTGGAATAATAAGAGCTTTCAAGATGTACTATAGTAGGAGATTTTACCATAGGATTTTGGAAGGCTATGAGTTGGGACAATTTGATCCAGGTAAGATTAATATTTTGGACGCTATCAATCTTCCAGTCTCAGCTTGGACAATTAATGTTCAGCCAGAGAGAATAGCAAATTGTTTTTGACACTACAAAATTCGTTCAGGGGATGAAGTCTCAAGGAATTTAGATGAACCCACTTGTGAAAACGACATTCATGAACTTGAGCTCATGATTAATGATCTCAGGCTCTTAGCTATCGTAATAAAATGGATGTTAATAGCCTATTAGAATACCCAGGTGAAAATGATACATGTTCAAAGGTCCAGAACTTAGAAGAAATTGTGGCTAATATCCTTGAAAATAATGTTGATGATGAAGTTGAAGATGATACAATACCTTTGGAATCAGTTACGCGTAAGGAAGCACTTATTGCAACTAAAACTCTTCACATTTTTTTGGTGCAGTTCAAGAACATAACACTAAAAATTTTGGATGCAATAAGAAAAGTTAAAGATGAGCTCCAACTAGACTTAAATTTTAAGAAAAAACAAACAACACTAGAATCATATTTCACTAAATTGTCTTAGTTATATTTTATAAGATCATATAATTATTAATTTATGATATTAATGGTACCTATATTTACATAGGGTATTTTGAAAATATATTATCTTATTATCTTATCAAAATTTGTTAAATTTTCAACTAGTCAAAGTCGGGACCGGAAAAAATATTATCTTAGAGAGTTTATTAATTTATCGAGTATCAATTTAAAGAGGTTATACTGTATATCACAGTTGTAAATATTAAATATAGGACTTTTAATGATTGAACAAATCGTCTCACATATATGATTAGAAACATATATGTGAGATCGTTAGTATAGGTTTGTTTTTTAGATTTGAATCCATAAACTTGAACCCAAAATCTGTCATAATTGAGACTGTGAGGCTTATTGATGAAAAATACGGGGAGTTTAGGAGTCACAACCAGAACTTGTCCCGAGTCACATGTATTATCTTAAATGTTCTGTATAATTTGGCGAGCATGAAAGATACTAACTATGGACTCACCGAGGGTTATGTATGGAAGAAAATCTCTCAGGCCACAAAGACATTTTACTTTCAGGAGTTTGAGGTACAATATGCAATTAATTTTCTTTTTTCGTTTTTTTTGTATACATTAATAACATGCATATAAATAGATTATAAGTTATCGAATTTATTCCTTTTATTTTCAGAAACATTTTTACTGAAATTCTGCTATTGACGGGGTAATACATAATGTATGGAAGTCGCGAGCTTGTACACGCTATCGTGACTTTATTAATGCGATAAGCAATGCCGGTGTCCGATCCTCTTTTATTTCTGAGGCCACATGGAGTCGTTGGCAGGATTATTGGACATCATTTGAAGCAATGATCATATCGGGCCGTAACTTGATCAACAGACGTGGTAGTTCAGGGATAGACAGTCTTCCCATTCATACAGGAGGATCAATTACTCACCATGAGCATGCAGAGAGACTTGTAAGTATATAAATATTATAATTATATTCTCAATTTTTACTTTGCTATATTTCAATTTAAATTGATGTGTGAATGTTATGATGAAAATATGTGTAATATGGCCAATGATCATGACTGTGTCGAGTAATTTGTTACTGCCATATATGACTGTGTTGAGTACTTTGTTTTGTTGAATAGGGGATAATATCATAAAAACAAAAGAGACTCTGCCGAAATTTTTATAAATTTTAGTTTAACTTATAACATCTTATTGTTATGCGGGAAAAGTCTATGGGTGTTAGGCTTACACCCCGTTAATTGTTTTTGCATACTCATATTAAGAAACATGACGGTGTGACATTCGTCAACATCCAATGTCGAGAACTAAATGTATGTGAAATTCATAGTTTAATATTCAATCTTAATAATTATCACTTGCTAACTATAATATAAGCATTGCATCCTAATATGACCAAATATAACAAACAATTGGGTAACAGTCGTAGGAAGAACAAGTTGTTGATGAGACCCAGGCATATTTTGATGCAGTGGGTGGTAGGGACAATCGTGGAAGGATCTTTGGTCTAGGCTCATATGCCAACACATTTTATTTGTAGTCCTCTATGTCCACTAAAGCAACATTTAGTTCACAATTGACAACGCAACGTATCAATCAACTTGAAACCACAATTTAAACTTTGATGGACGTAATAAATAAGCTCCAAAATGACATGGAGCAAATGAGAGCGAGGGATAGGGACTCGCACCATTCACGCTCATCAGGACAATAGGATTGTTGTTGTCATTTAGTTTTAATTTATGTACTATTTAATGTTTTAATTATCAGTTAAGAAATCTTTTTTCTTTTATATGATCATTTAATTTTCTGTTTAAACAAATTTAATATTTAAAAAATCAAAAAATTATGAAAGGATAATTTATAATTGTTGACATTGAAATCAAATTTCACGTCGAGATTTTCAAAACAATTGCCATTCAACAAGTCATTTATAAAGAGTTAAAGGTAATTGCAACGAGCATACAACCTTGAGCTTTGGATTAAGCAATCAAGGTTACATTTGAAGAAGAAAAATAATTAGCGACGGAAAGGATCTGTTGCTAATTTATATTACAATTATCGACAGTTTGAAGTTAACCGTCAGCATTTGAGTTATCTCAAGTTACCGACGGATGCTGGAAACTGTCGGTACGGACCGACTAATATACGAACGATTTCCATCGACATATTACTATCAACTTCACCTATGGTTTTCGTAAACTGTTGGTAAAATATCTAACAAAGCCTCTTGTAACGTCGGTAAATATATAGACAGAAATTACATTCCGTTGAAAAAATTTACCGACCGTGGTTTTGATGACGGAAGTCTCTGTCGGTAAATAACATTACCAACGGAATCTCTGCAGTTTCCGTCGATAATGCCCCATTTTCTTGTAATGATTTCTTCACATTTTTACTGCAAAACAACTAAAATGAGGGAACACAAGAGAAAAGCTTCACATGCAAGAGAAAGATGGTACATTTACATACTTACTAATTGAAAAAATGGAGATAAAAATGAAGAAGCCAAGTTGATTTTCGTTGGTGCTGAAATTTCTTGCAGCTATCTTCTACTTATATCCATATGTTTAATAGTTTTATAAGCTATTATTATTATTATTTTCTCAAATAAGTTATTTTCTTGTTTAATATCATAATATTGAATATATGTCGAAACTATTAGACCGAAATGGAGACTCTTTTCTTTGGCAGACGCAAGCACTTCCAATCTATGACCACTGCACACATCCCTTTCATTGCGAGTCCGCAAAGTTTACCATGTATTGGAACTCCACGGGTAATGATTCCTCGGGTCAAAGCTGCTTGCACCATCAAGCCACAAACGCTGTCTGTAACATACTAACAATCTTAAAAGCTCAATGGAAATGAAACAAAACTCCAACTTTGTAACTACTACAAGTTTAAATTATCATGAGACAACCAAGAGTTTTTGGTACAAGCTCAACCATCCAAGAGGAAAGAAAAAGTACAAGGAAAGAGGAAAATCCAAAGAGGTATTAACGGATTGTTTGACTGCTTTCATGGTCGTTTGCTCAGCCAGCAGTCAGTCCATTATGGTAAAATAATGAAGCTTTTGAAGTCTCATAGGGGAACTCTATCGCACCACTTGATCAAGAACATAAGATCACTGTAAAGCATATTCACATTACTGCAATAAGGTGTACGCACACTTTCTTTCTTCTTATTGCATGCTTTTGATTGATGCTTTCTGATTCCATTTCTTTTTGAGTGGAAATGTATACATTATGACCTTGGTGATAAAGTCAGTACAGCGAAATCAACGGTCAAGCAACTTTGGTAACCTTAACAGTAGATCTTCGTACTCTTGATGCATCATGAAAGTTTTGAAGCTTCATGGCTCCGGAGGAACTTCCCCGGATATACACGATGAAAACTGCTGCAGACACCTATTCGATTGCTTTAAAGACAAATTTAACAAGCCTCAGCTTCCTTGTTAATTACCCGGCGTTCTTCACGCCCATCATCACTGTAAATTCATGCCAATTCGAGCATTAGATGTGGACCTCAAGTGTACCTAACCCTCATGTCACTATAGATATTATTTATATATTTTCCCGATCTTCATCTTCAGATTCATTATCTGGGCACGTTACGTGATAGCAGAATTAAAAAAGTAGATGAAAAAGGTGTTAAGGCATTTTGAGAGGACAAAAGTAGCAGTTCTATTAATTAATACAAGTAGAGCTATCTCACTTTATAAACATTCAGGCTCCTTTAATTTCTTCCTTATTTTGTAACTACCAAAGGGTCATTTTCTTAGTCCCGGCCAGTCACTTCCTCACATTATTTAGTATCTTTACTCCTGCTGACAACCCAAACTCAGAATTCTTGTTTCAGGACAGCTCAGTCTTCTACTGTCAAAATTCTAACCATATCACATGCACTGTGGGTTACCTTTTACAAGTCATTCCTTGGTGCTTTTATCTGTTTTCTGAAGTAAACTATTGAGGAAGCGTTGAAGATTCTGAAGTAAGACGAATTGAAGTAATAGCCAAAGAAGAACCCGATATGCATTTTCAGATAAATATTTCTTTAAGATGGATTCATACAAGAACAAAGAATCAAGTTTATCATTGGCTTTGAGCGCCAGGATGTTGAGGAGATCATTATTTCCATTTAATTATCGTTCATTACAAGTAAATGTATGAAGACCCAGAAAGACAAAACTCGAGAATATGATCAGGAACAGGAATGAAAGTGAAAATGATATTGGACAGACAATAAAGAAATAACAAGAGGTTTAAGCACACTCCTTGGTATACAAAGGCTAAAAGAACGATATGCATACCTATACATAGTTAAGCCAGGAGCTTTTACTGAAGAAGAAATGAAGATATTAGCATAGATGCCTCATGAGATCAGAGAGTTGTGAATCTCTCTGTCTCTCTTTGATTGCTTTATAGTAAAGCATCGCAAAGAAAGTGAGTATATAAAAAGGGAGCAAAGAGGATGAAGGTTCATTGAACCTGGCCACTCCAAGGGTCGGTATAAATGCATAGGACCGCATTCGATGGTATAGGACATTTGCTTTGTATGGAATACTATTAAGACACGTTGGTTTCGATCCGCTTCGCAAAAAGCCTGACGTGAAACGATGAATGTGTCGGTACTTTCATCGTTATGCTTCTTTTGGTGACTTTAACACATTAAAATAAGTTAATTTACAAATTGCTTATGTTAAATAAAATAAAAAGAATAAACACAAGAAAAAAAAAGATAATTAGTACCAAAACTAGAGATGAAATTGTGAATGATATGTTTAAGTCCATGAAATGAAAGTGAAAAAAGAGATGAAGATGAAAAAAAAAGTGGTCTAATTTTAATAAAGAGAGTAAGTACATTAAGAGTGATGAGCCAAGCCATTACTACACAAGTTTTGGCGAGGATGGTAATAAGGCATTGGGAGAAAAGTATAAAAAAACACTTATTATCTTCAACACGAGGCATTGGATTTCTTTAAAGAGCTGTTTTGCACTGTTGATGATGTTTCTATGCCTTTTCCTCATCTTCCAAATCATCTTTCGATTTCTGAAAATGATGCTTTGGCTATTTTGAGACCCATAACCAGGATGAGGTATTTGCTGCTGTATAGTCTATGAAACCTAATAAAGCCCTCGGTCCTGATAGGTTTCAACAAGTTTTTTATAAAAAGTATTGACACCTTGTGGGCGATTGCGTCTTTGCTATGGTACGGGATGCTTTCTCCACTAAAGTTTGCCCGGATAATTTGACGGATACTATGGTGGTTCTGATTCCAAAGAATAATCAGCCTATTTCTATGACTCATTTTCGCCTTATAAGCTTATGTAATGTCAGCTACAAAATCCTTACAAAGGTCTTTGTCTAGCGATTACGGCCATTATTGGCTAATCTTATTCTTCTTATGTGAGGAGCCTTTATTTCAAGTAGAACTGTTTCGGAGCATGCTATCTTGGCTAAGGAAGTAGTTCATTTTATTCGGAATTTTAGGACAAAGGAGGGTTATCGAGCTATAAAGATTGACCTAGCTACAACGTACGATATAATGGACTGAAGATTCTTACAACAGACTTTAGTGGATTTTGGATTCCCTTTGATAATTATTTATCTTATTATGTCGTGTGTTACTAGTTCATGACTCTCTATTTTACAGAATAGCTTTCACCTCCTTTCTTTTGAAACTAAAGTGTGGCCTACACCAGTGCGACCCACTTTCTTCTTATTTATTTGTGCTTTGTATAGAGAAACTATCTATACTCATCTCTGCCCGGATTCATTCCAAAATCTGGCAACCCATTCAGATTTCCGATAATGGACCTCCAGTTTCTCATCTCTTATTTGTAGATGATGTGCTACTTTTCTGCCATGCATCTTCTCGTGATTGTAGGGTTATTATGGATACTTTACAGAAATTTTGTGCTTGCTCAGGAAAGCAAATTAACGAGCAAAAGTCTACAATTATTCTCTCCCACCACATCTCACGTAGGCATAAAGAGGTTTTGCGACGCTGTTTTAATTTCTACTTTACCATGTATTTAGGAAACTACTTGGGCGTTCTTCTTGTTGGCAAAAATAAGAAAAGTGAGTTTCAGGATGTCATTGACAAGATTCAAACCCATCTGCAAGGTTGGAAGACTAAACTCCTGCATAAAGTTGGGCCTCTAATGCTAGTGCAATCCACTCTATCGACAATCCCGATGTACTCCATGCAGACTTGTTGGTTTCCTCGTAATGTCTGTGATACTATTGATAAATGTTGCCGTGATTTCCTTTGGAAATCTAGTGAGAGGAAGGGTATTCATCTGTTGAACTGAGAGTTAGTTTGTAACCCAAAAGTTATGGGTGGTTTAGGCTTACGAATGGCTCGAGAGAATAACATTGCAATGTTGAGTAAGCTGGTATGGTTTCTTACGAAGGAGGAGGATACACTTTGGTCCACTGTAATGCATTGCAAGTACTTGCAGCGCTCTAATATTCTTAATCACACTATCTCTTCAGCTGCTTCCCCTTGTTGGAAATCTAGCGAGCTGTTCCGTTCCTAAGGGATGGAGACTCTTGGAGAGTGGGAAATGGTGAGTCTATATCCTTGTGGCAAGATAGATGGGTAGGTGACTTTCCTTTATGTCATCAAGTCTCTAGCATATCAATCATAGGGATAGTCTGGTATTAGTGAAGAATCTTTTGGATGATCATGAGCAGTGGGACCTCTCTAGTATATACAACGATAGAGGATGCCTTGCAACATGTTATCCTAGCCGTGCCATTATCGCAAACAAATAAAAATGGTGATTTGATTTGGAGAGAAAATAGTTCAGGTTGTTATTCGGTGAAGTCTAGTTTTGAATTTATCACTCGTCTTCCTTATCCTCCAACTCCTAGCAAACTTTGGTCGCATATTTGGAAGCTCAAAGTTCCTTAAAAACTAAGGTTTTTTATCCGGCATATTCAATGGTAGCACCTCCTAACGAATCTATTACGATAAAATCGTGGACTGGCCACTTCTCCCTTTTGCCCACATTGTGGTCAAGATTGGGAGAGTAATGTTCATGCTTTACGTGATTATTTATAGGCCAAAAAGGTATGGACTGCTATTTTGGGTAGCTTAATTGCTTCTTTCTTCACTCTTGATCTTGATGCATGAATTACTACTCATACGTTTAATGTATCTTGTTCCCTTAATCATGCTATCAAATTCATTGTTGGAGCTTGGATTATTTGGTGTGCTAGAAACGTGAGATTTTCCAGCGTGAGAAAATGTATGTTTTTGGATAGCACCATAACTATTTGAAGCTTGTTGATGAATGTTGGGCGTGCATGAGGGAGGCTACGTTGATAGCGAGGGAGAGTAGGTGGGTCTCGTGAAAATTCCCTTGGCCGAACTATGTTAAAGTTAATGTTGATGGGAGCTCTCTTGGTAATTCCGGTGCTGCTAGCTTTGGTGGATTGTTGGGAGATAAGGCTGGTCGTTGGATTGTTGACTTCTCAGGTTTTATTGGTATGCTACTAATTTTTTAGCTGAACTCTAAATTATTTCTCATGGAATTTCTTTAGCATGGGATCCTGGTTATTGGAGGGTTCTTGTGGAGTCCAACTCTTTCGAAGTTATTCCTCTAGTAACTATTAACTGTTCTCACTCACACCCTTACTTGGCTATTATTGATGATGTCAGATCCACGTTAAACAAAGATTGAGACTGTTCTCTTATTCACACCCTCAGGGAAGGGAATCGGTGCGCTGATTTATTAGCGAAATATGGGTCCTCTTCCTCGCATCGTTGGCATATATGAGAGACTCCAATGCCGGGCTTCATCAGTATTTACAAAATAATGTTCTCTCTATCGCTTTTTTGAAGCATTAGGCCTCGTTGCCTTTATCCATTTCACCAAAAGATAATCTAAGATATAGTATTCCACATAAGTAGACAAGACAATAAAGGTTGGATTCGATTAGGTCCGTTAGGTTCAACCCGACTCGGCCTGAAGTCAATAAATGAAAGTTGTCTTGGCACGATTAAAGACGAGATCTTACATCAATATTATCCTGTCTTATTACGTCTTTATAAAATCTCGATCGTTTATTTTGCGGTTTCGCGGAGCTTCATGGGATCTACATAAATAAATGGTTGAAATTTATTGAATACAATAAGACACTATAATATTAAACAGAGTATCTGGACTCCCTGATTAGACCCAAGATTCAACTTAAAATGACAAAATGAGATTATTTTTTAATTTGGCAGGCAGCTGATTAATTTGGGCGTGCTCAAACTTATGCTAATTAGAGGCAAAAATGTAATATTTCAATTTTAGAGAGCTTCTAAGTTAATTAGAGATGATATTTTTGGTTCGGTATGACTGAAATCAACGGGTCAAACTTTGATTGATGGAGCTTTAAATTAAGGTTAGACTTAGGGGACCAGTCACCAGCTTGAAGTTTGATTGGACAAGGTTATTTTAGACAAAAGACCTCCAAAATAACCCTGTCTAATTTTATTAATACTCTAGACGGGGTCGTTTTGGACAATAATCATGAGTTTAAAGGTCCCGGCCAGGGTTATTTTTGACGCGTATCTAACTAAGAAGCGCCAAATTCTAACTACTAATTATTAATCCGGACGTACATGCAAGTATAGGAGCGTAAGTAGGCTACCTATGCATACGGTGATTATTGATAAGAGCAGTACTGGCGGATTCCTTTTCGCCAGTTTTTGCAACCTGTGAATAATTCCAACACCTGTACAGGTTCGCTTTCAATTTTATAATTTTGATCACTTTCATTCAGTTTAGTTGATTTTGGACTTTACGAGACTTGATTGAATTACATGCACTGCTTTCTTTGAGCTGTAAAGCCGTTCCATTTCTGGGTTAAGACGGAAGAACGTGTTATGAGCGTTAATGATTCAAGTGGTTCCACTTGTCATCCAACAGCGATTCACGACAACATATTTTCTAGAATAGCCATGTCCAAAGACATCTCAAAGAGGCTTGGACCGTGTTGAAAAAGGAATTTCAGGGTGATTCAAAAGTCATGGTTGTCCGACTACAACACTTGCGTAGAGAGTTGAAACCTTACAAATGAAGAATGACGAAAGTTTGGACTTCCTTAGTAAAGCGATTTGTGGTAAGTCAAATGAGGACTTTGGCGCTAAAATAGATGATCAAACAATTGTTGAAAAGGTCTGCGTAGTTTAAATTCAAAGTTTGATCATGTTGTAGTCAATTGAGGAATCTAAAGATCTATCTATTTTTCATTTGATGAACTAATGGGTTCCTTGCAAGCACATGAAGTCGATTAAGTAGAAAGGTTGAAACAGACGAAGAGAAAGCTTTTCGGTGCAGGAAAATATCAACACTTTCGGGCGTGGTCGAGGTAGGAGTGGTTCTCGTGGTACATTTCGAGGAAGATCGTCGGAAGAGGTCGCAGATGGACGCGGTAAAGGTCGAGGGAAGAACGAAGCCATATATGAACTCGGTGCGGTGTTATAATTGCGGAAATTATGGACATGTAAGAAGCGAGTGTTGGCATAAAGAAGAGCAAAATAATTTCACCAAAGAAGAAGCGGATGAGGAAGACTATAATGATGGTGAAGAAAAATTGTTCATGGCACGAACAAGAAGGATGGAGAGCAAAGACCAAGTTATGTATGGTTTGTGGACGGTGGATGCTCAAACCATATGACCTGGTCCAAATCGTTATTTTCTAACCTGGATGAAGGTGTTAAGCGAAAAGTACAATTTGGGTAATGGCAAGACATTATTTGTTGAAGGAAAAGGCATCGTAAGGTTTGAACTTGGTCCCGAATTTTCAAGTTTTTACACAATGTGCAATATGTTCCAAAGACTTGATTTCAATTTAATTAGTGTTGGTCAACTAATACAATGTGGATATCTAGTCTTGTTTGACAATGGAAAATGTAGTATCACGGAGAAGAAGACAAATCATCTGAGGGCAAGTATTGCAATGACAAAGAACCAAATGTTTCCCTTAGATTTGTCAACAATGGGACATTTTGTGTCATGCAACAAGCAGAAGAAGAATCAACGTTATGGCATCTCAGGTATGGCCATTTGCATTTAAAAGGTCTAACACTACTTAAAAGCAAAGGTATGGTCACAGGCTTACCTGAGATTAGTAATATAAAACTCTGTCAAGGGTGTGTATATGGAAAACAGACAAGGAGATCTTTTCCAGTTGGTCCACTGGCGTACAATGAATGTCTTGAAGCTGTTACATGCAGACTTATGTGGACCAATGCAAACTCCTTGTTTTGGGTGGTAGTAAGTATTTCTTCCTTATTCTTGATGATTATAGCAGGATGTCGTGGGTTTATTTTATGGATGACAAAGATCAAACATTTGAAAGATTCAAGCGTTCAAAATTTTGATTGAAAACAATGTGGATTAAGCATTAAGACTCTGCATGCATAATGGTGGAGAATTTATTTCAATAAGTTCAACTCTCATTTGAAGAAAACGGAATCCAAAGAGAGTTTATCGCTCCTTATACTCCGAGAGCGAGCGGAGTAGGTGAACGCAAGAATCGCATTGCGATTGTCGAAATGGCTCAAGCATGTTGAAAGAAAGAGATTTGCCGAATGATCTATGGGTCAAGAAGCGGTAACAAAGAAGGTATCTACTTAATCTATCTCCTACCGTCTTTGTAATGAACATGACTCCCTTTGAGGCATGGAATGGCTTTAAACCCAATGTAAGTCATCTAAAAGTTTTGGCTGTTTATGTTATGCCTTGATTCCTTCGCAAGCTCGAAAAATTGGATCAAAAGTCACAAAGTGTATATTTGTTGGCTATAGTACACAATCAAAAGCTTATAGATTGTTTGAGCCCGAAAGCGTAAAAATCCTCATAAGGAGAGATGTTGTCTTTGATGAAAGTATGTGTTGGAATTGGCATGAGAAAGAAAGTCGAGCCGCAGATCGAATGAAATTGACGTTCTGAAGATGATCAAGTTATAATGAGCAAGATATATCCCGATGTCCCGTTGACACCACCAAGTTCAAATGCACTCCCAGAGAAGAAGCTTCTTCTTGATTTATCAACACCAGTTGCTCAAGAAAGTATCGTTCAACGGCGATCTCTATGAAACATGTGGCTTTGCATTAATGGTAGGCTGATCCTACTACATTTGAAGACGCCGAGGACGGAAAAGTGGATGAAAGCAATGCGAGAAGAAATTTACGCCATTAACAAAAATAATACATGGTCGTTGTGTGATTTACTGCGGAAAGAAAGCAATCGGACTAAAATGGGTATTCAAGACCAAGTATGGTTCACATGGAGAAATACAATACAAGGCTCGTCTGGTAGTTAAAGGTTATTCCCAGCAAGCCGGCATTGACTTTGAAGAAACATTCGCCCCGGTGGCCCGGTTCGAGACGGTACGAATCTTTCTTGCCTTGGCTGCTCAACGTCACTGGGTCGTGCATCAATTTGATGTTAAATCCGCCTTTCTCAATGGCGAGCTGAATGAAGAAGTTTACGTCGAGCAGCCTGCTGGTTTTACTATTAAAGGGGCTGAAGGAAAAGTTTACAAATTACATAAAGCATTGTACGGTTTAAAGCAGGCCCCACGGGCGTGGTATAGTCGAATCGATAAATATTTCATTGCCCTTGGTTTTCAGCGAAGTGATCGAGAACCTACATTGTACGCCAAGAGAAGTGGGAAAAGAGACTTCTTAATGGTTTGTCTTTATGTCGATGACATGATTTTGCAGGATCATCTCAGTTCTTGTCAACAAGTTTAAGGAGTATATGAAAGTGAGTTTGACATGACGGATTTAGGAGCACTAAAGTTCTTTCGGGTTTAGAAATCACACAAGGAGAAGATGGGATTTTGTAAAGCAAGAACTCTATGCTAAGGAGTTATTGAAGAAATTTGGTATGTTGAAATGCAGTCGATGAGTTAAGTTATTTCCCTTTCGTAATCCTGGGATTTCTGTTGGCCCGGAGAAAAGGTTAGCAAAGTTGACAGAACCCGACGATTGTTTTGTTTAGTTGCTTAAAACTGGGAAACTAGTTTTTGACATACTTGGTTTATACATAAATAGACGGAGATTCTAGAAAGAGCTGATTTTCGTGTGGATATTGATAATCATAGCTTGCTTGCTTTTTATTTGATAATTTTGTGGTTATTAAGTCTGGGATTGAAGGTAATGATAAGGTTATGTTCTCGTGTTTCCTGCATGTTTGCAGAGTACGAGGAAGCGGGTTGTTGTTTCCAATCTTGAAATCAAGTTCAAAAGGAAGTAGAGGTAAGATATTCTCGTCTCTGTTTCATCCCGAAGCACGCGACTCGGAAACTGAGAAGTTCTTCACCCATTTCACTTTTACTTTTTATGAGCTTATTCTTTTGAATTTCCTTGTGAGTAGTTAAAGATTCATGCAACACATCCCGTCCAGATTTTTAATTTAGAGCAACTCAATAAAATCTGTGACTAGGACAAGCCATTCTTTACTTGTGCGAGCTCAGTAGATTATGCTTCTAATCTAAAATTTAGGAAACTGAAATCAAGTTCTATTGTTATTCCAATTCATACATGTAGGTTTTGGAGTTCCTTTTAATTTTACTGGTTTATGGGTATTTTGAAGATTGTGTCCTTCAATCCACAAAACAATTTCTAGCTCGTTTCCTCTGTTATCTAATGTTTATTACATTTACGTTATTAGTTGCAGACCATTTTGAGCAGTCTCATCGTTGAAATGGTTTTAAAGAACATAGCTTCATACTTATTTCTTTGAATTCCTATTTTACACTTTTGGAAATGGATCCGTGATGATGATGATGATGGTATCAATAAGTGGAGTATTTAACTCTAATTCCATGGAAATATTTTCAGCGAAAATGGTAACAAGATTGGTAGATTTGAGGTCTGACACTGTCACTAAACCAAGTGAAGCAATGAGAGCTGCTATGGCAGATGCTGAGGTGGATGATGCTGTTTTGGGTGATGACCCAACTGCCTTCCGTTTGGAATTTCAAATGGCTCAGATCATGGGAAAGGAGGCAGCTCTCTTTGTTCCATCAGGCACCATGGGTAACCTTATTAGTGTGCTTACACACTGTGATATAAGGGGAAGCGAAGTCATTCTTGGAGATAATTCTCACATCCACATCTATGAGAATGGAGGTATTTCAACCATTGGAGGTGTGCATGCAAGGACTGTGAAGAATAACAAGGATGGGACAATGGACATTAACTTAATTGAATCTGCAATTAGAGATCCTGCGGGGACCCTTGTGTATCCAACTACTAGGCTCATTTGTTTGGAGAACTCACAAGCCAAGTAAGTTCTGTTATGGTTTGATGAGATTTGTTTAGTTCTAAACTGGATGCTGACACGATTCTAACTTCAATATTTTAATCATTTCATGTTTGTAATCTCTTTTTCTAAGTTAAATCTGCTGATAAAAAGCTGGTTATATTATATGCAATTCTTGTTGCTTCGGGGCAGCTGAATTTGTATTTTAGTGAGTATATTGCTTTGCAATGTAAATGGTTGCCCTCCATTTGAATGTGGGGCCAATATTTTATTCTCCTAATCGTAATTAACGAGGCATTTTATAATCTAAATGTATTGTTCGTTTAACCATGGTGGTTTCTTCAAGGAAATTTGACACTTGCAGATAGAACCTACATATTTACAAACTCTGACCTCATTTCTCCATTAACTTTTCTGTATCATGTTTTAATTGGTCCTTTAATTGTAAATTTACGAGACACATTTTGCAAATATCTACTTTAATAAATGTATTACGTTGTATAAACAAGAAAAAAGTTTAATTACTATATCCCAGGATTGGATTAGAAATATGGACAAAAGCGAGTAGGCTCTGGGACCAAAAGGGAACCACAGAACCTTTACTTGCTTCTTTGTTGTTTCCCCAAGAACTCATTCTGTTGCATGTTCTTTTCTTTTATCTGCATTATGAATGACTGCTACATCTGACATGGTTCAAAATGAGTAATTATTTGGTTTCATATTCACTCTTCATGGGAGGGATGAGACTTAATTAGGTTGACTCATCATAGTAATTCGTTCCATTTACCTGTAATTGATAGTAAATGATTCAGTCTCAAAACTAGCTTTTGGTGTTCATACATCTAAGTGGCGTCATGTGTGTTTTTTACATGGCCATAGTTTTTACTACTTTTTTTGAAATCAGTATAAGCTACAATTTTCTAGAATTACTTGTGTTGGATGACTGACGGGGCCAGCAACACTACTGTCGAACAAAATGACTAGGTCTAAGTGAATTTATATACAAGAAAGAACATCTTGTCTCAACAAAAACCTGTAATATGTTGGATTATGGGTACTCTTATATGATACTACTAAGTCCTCCTGTACTCATTTGATTTGAGACATCTCTCATTTATAAACTCCTAACATTGTCCTCCTTAAAAATGAGTCTAACTACATTGTACTAATTGCACTTTACCTCAACAAATCATTTGGGTTTCATCACACCTAGCTCTTACACCAGTTGCTGGATCCTCCAAGTGGCTGACAACATTAAAAGGGAGAACATCAACCAGTTTTAAGTGACTGCATATAAAAGGACTATTTCAATCCAAAACTTTAAAGCAATGTAGTTATGGGTCTCTTTTGTATACAAACTATTTCTTCCTCGTGTTCTTCATTCAATATGAGATCATTCCACTTTTAGAACCCAATTATTTGGCACTGGTCCAACATTTGAGCAGTCCATGTTTGTGAATGTCAGTGACACGTGCTACGAAATTCTCATTTATTGTCTTCTATTGCAACTCATTTGATCTGTTGTCAAGATTCTTCTGGATGTCTTATGGGTGGTTGTTTGTTACAGCTGTGGTGGTAGATGCCTGTCAGTAGAATATACTGATAGAGTTGGGGAATTAGCTAAGAACCATGGTCTCAAGCTTCACATTGATGGGGCTCGCATTTTCAATGCATCAGTGGTAAGTAAATAAAGACTTTTTACTACATTCATTATGACAACCATATAAAGCTGGTTGACATGCTATCGTTTGATATGATTGTCCTCTGATGAGGACAATGAGGCTCCAGAAATTAATATTAAATGGGTATTACTGCTTTTTTGTCAGACCTGGTGTAGCATGGTCAAAAGTGTTGTGCTTTGATTAATCTGATTTATCTTTATCCGGAACGAAACTAGGATGATTAATTTATGGATCCCCTATCCAAAGTACAAGGTTCTAATATGGAGTTCTTTGGAATTAGGCTCTCCTACCTGAATAACAGTACCTCTAGGGTGTGGCTCCTGTAGAGTTTGTATGATCATTAATCATGTCATGTAGTCACAATCATGCAGCATGGTTGCGATGCTACTGCTCACCCGGGATTAGTTAAGAAGGTTATTGCGCAGCTACCACGCATTCCTTCCCACTTGCAAACTAATACCAAATGCTGAAAGGGAATTCTAGCTCCAGGTTGGAAATTCCTTCCTGAAACAATTGAAAGCAGCAAGTAATGCTTTAGGCCAATTGATGATTGTGATTTGATCTATTTACTTGCGGCAACTTAAGATTGGCCTTTGATTTTCTAAATTTCCTGCTTTTGGTTTTCAAGGGCTTTAGCTATCTCTCAATGGTCACTGCTGGTAGACTTAGTCTCATTGCATAATTTGGTTGACTGTAGAGATAGTGTAACAAAATAAGTTAGATTTTCTTTCAATAATTTAAAATTTCATTCCATTACTGCACAAAATTTTACATAAAATGCACATTGTCCTTCCATCCTGACATGTTAATTATGCTAAATATGATATTTTAAGGGGGATTTTTGGCGGAAATATACAGAAAATACTCCTCTTGTTATCTGATTTTGTCTAGTTGGTCTGTTAGGCACTTGGAGTTCCTGTTCATCGGCTTGTTGAAGCTGCTGATTCAGTTTCGGTATGATTGAGAACCAAAATTTCCTATCATTTTCTTCCAACACTTGTTCTTTTCTTTCTAATGTCTCAACAAATTTTAATAATTCTCTTTAAATTTATGAATTAGGTTTGTCTATCCAAAGGCTTGGGTGCACCAGTTGGATCTGTCATTGTTGGTTCAAAAAGCTTTATTGCAAAGGTGTTTAAATTTGGCATGGAAGATGAACAGTAGATCTTTTTCTTTCCTGTATAAACCGAGTGTTGACTTATTCTTTGTCGATTCTTTTAGGCGAAAATCCTCAGGAAAACTTTAGGTGGTGGGATGAGACAGGTCGGTATTCTATGTGCTGCTGCTTTAGTTGCCATCCAAGAGAATGTTGCAAAGCTTGTAGATGATCACAGGAAGGCTAAGATGCTAGCAGGTATACAGTTTAACCGTTCATTCAAAGCTCATATTTCAGCTCTTCGTTCTCTCTGCTCTCTTCTTCTACAACAGTAAATTTTGGTTGAAAGTTCACGGGGTAACTTTTTGTGTTCAGAGGGGCTGTGTCAAATTAAAGGTTTTCAAGTGGATGTTGATGCGGTAGAAACCAATATCGTGAGTATCGGAGATTTTACCAAATTTTAAAATGATCATAGTGATGCAACATTTTGGAGATTCTCCTTGAGCTCTGATTTAAATCATTTAAAACGTATCTAATCAATTTTCCCTTTATTGCTAATACACGTTTCTTTCTATTGAGATTTTTAGACGATGACTTATGTATTGATCTCTTTTGTGCGAGCATTTGCAGATTTATGTGGATATAGTAGAGGGCTCTAATATAACAGCAGAAAAGCTATGCAAGAATTTGAAACAACATGGTATACTTGCGTTTCCAGAGGGTCCACTCAGGTCTGTTATTCACAAACATAATCTAAGATTAATTGGAATGTATCTGTAGTCATATGGTTGTTAAGATGGACAATTTAACTTATGGGTAAATATCTCAAAACAAACGGGTTTGGTTATGTTGATTTTTTGCTGTTGTTTCAGCATCAGACTTGTCCTTCACTACCAAATTTCAGAAAGTGATGTCCAATACACACTATCATGCATTCAGGTAAGTTTCTGACATGTGTCTGCTCTTTCATTAAGTGTTTCTCTAACACAATGACTCAAATTCTGCTCATTAGACCATTGCAGCAGGCTTTTAGCTGGGTTGCATGCTGAATATGACTACTAGAGGAAGAACTGCTTCTCATATTTCTCTATCTGAGATACTGCCAGCTGCACATGATTATAAAGCCTTAATCTTGTTCTTTAATGTATGAATAAAGCTGTTCCTCTACCTATATAAGAAACAAGATGAATTGTATCGGCTTCTATTTAGAGGCGCATACTTCATTCACTTGTGCTGAGATTCAATGTTAAAACTCCACATCATTCAAATTATGCTGCGTTTGGCACATTACCAATTAGATTTGGACTTAGAATTGAGGCCTCAATTTCAGATGTGTTTAAAAAATATTATATAATTTTTAAAACTAAAAACTTAAAAATAATATTTAATCAATTTATTTACCAATATGGAATTAAAATAAACATTAAAAATGTTTCATTGAAATTCATTGTTAATATGAAGTATTTTGTTTTTCTTATCCATCATAAATTTTAATGTAATAAAGAGTTTATTTGTCTATTAATTTGTATTTTTATTGTCTTCAACTTAACATCAAGATACTTGTTAAATGGAGGAGGAATAATGTTCTTTTTAGGGATGACAATTTTTGACCAATGAATTTAAATTTAGTTATTTTTAATGGGCCAGTTCATTGGTTAGGCTAAGGTTCAGACAAATTCGAGGTCTAATTATTTTAAGTAAAACATTATTTTACTTTGAAGGATTGGTCTAGGATAAGCTTGAGTATGAGCAATCTAGACTTTGATTTAATTAAAAATAAATTATTATATATTTTTAATTTTAAAAAATTATTTTAAAAACTTGACTGAGCCGGCCTGTTGCCATCTCTCGTTGGTTTAGTAGTTGATATAGAACAAAAAAGTATCTCAGTTACATATAATAAGAGTAAACGCAGAATAAAAATTTTAATCGTATTTTAACGTTTATTAATCTAAAATCGCTTTGACACCTAAATATAAGATATTATTTAAAGGCATAAATAAGAAATAAACACTCATAGAAAATTCTACCTAATAAGTTTTAGTAACAATTGTTAGTCGCAACTGATGTATACTAAATATATATTATTTTTAGTACTATTTTAAAAACATATTAGTTATGTTTTGTATGAATTTGAAAGATTTGAAGTCTAATTGAGAAGTTTTGTCATTTTAGGTCATATTTTTGTTGTAAAATTTGAAAGATTAGAAAAAGAACCACTCATTACGACACAGTACACAGTCTTGTGTTAAGGGCCGTGTATGAAAATAGTTATTTCTATTTCTCCAACACAACATACAAGCCCCATATTACCACCTATATGCAAAATACGATGCAATACATAGTCCTGTATATGGACTCGTGTTGGTGAAACTAATTTTCAAAGAATTATATGAAGTGCATAACCAGCTACACGAACAGATGAGTGAGACTGTATAGTTGATTCAAATTAAGGTTTTGTAAATTTCTTACAAAGGAGAGGCAGAAAATAAGTGTCTTCTAGCCAAAGATTTGCCACTCTTTAGAGTTGTTTTGCTTCAATATTAGTCAAAGATTCACCACTCTTTAAAGACAAAGGAGGACTTCATCAACTCTTTAGAGATTTCAAAATTTAAGAACATGTTTTTTTCTTTATTATTTTTGTGTGAATATTCTTTGTGATATTATGAACTAATTGGATATAAATTTATGAAGGTAGAACTTAAGATGTGATATACTTCTATTCATTGTTCGACTAATAAAATTCTAGTTTTTCTTGTAACTTATTCATGCTTTTATATTGATTGAATCGAATGAGTGAAAGTGGAAGATTCGATATACGACTCAAGAATAAAAAGATTTGAGAGATGAGGTGTATGCTTAGGTTGTACTGTGAATAAAGAGGGTTGAGCATAGATATTTAAGAGAAAGTCATATGATCTTCCTAGGTTAGAATAAAACCTATCTAGAGAATTAATAGAAAGATTTAAGGCATCTTTAGTGCTTTGTCTAAATCTGAAAGGGATTCAGTTGATCGACATCTGAATAGTGATTATATGTTTCGAGAGAGAATGTAATATAAGTTAACAACTCTTACTAGTACAAAATTGTAGAATAATTCATAAATCAAAGGTGAAAGTGAATATAATAAAGTCTTAGGAGAACCTGACATAAATCTAGTTAATTCATAGTTCATTCTTGATTATTGATTACACTAGTATTTAGATCTTTTCTTAGTTATTTTATTTTCATTATTCATCCATCAATAAAGGTTAATCAAACTTGTTAAGTTTATAGTATAATGGGTTGTTAACTAACAATCCTTCAAGGATCAACCCATACTCACCTATGCTAATTACAATTTTGTTGTGTGCTTGCGATTAAAACAAAGAACAGTAATATTAGGTACCATAGGACTTGTGCTTAAACATTAGGTTTATGCCTTGAAGTGGATCTACTCCATCCATCATCATTTTCTATAGGTTGGAAAAAAATTCTATTATAAAAAAGTGAAAAGAAAGATACATGTCTAACAAAAATGAGTCAAAACGGTGAAGTTTGTCCTTTTGAATCAAATCTACTTAATTACTTAAAACTCAATTCCTATCCCTCCGTTTCCCGCTAAAAGATTTCAATGCTTTCAATTACACAATGGGCTTCTGAATTCATTAAATGCTTATGCTTACGGAATGTCAAAGCTTTTTAGTGGCATGAGCATTTAATGTTTATGGAATAATGGTTTAAATAGAGCATTTAATGCTCTTCAAAGTACAAATCATCGGGCTCATTTAATGCTTCTCCAGAGTGGTTTAATGGTTTACTGCTTTTCTACTAAAATAATCCTATTGCTTCTGAAATGGCGTTTTGGTTTAAATGGCTCATTTAATGCTTCTCCTGTGTGGTTTAATGGTTTAATGCTTTTCTACTCAAATAACCCTAATTCCCAAATCGTCGATAATCTGCACTTCTTCAAGGACGACAATTGATGGAGTTTTTGGATTTGAGTAGGTATTGCTGTTGTTTTCGTTTTCTTCTTGATTTTGTGCACTGCTGTCATTTTCCTGAAAATCATCCTTCATTTGCTGATGTAGGCAAGTGTAGGGGATGAGCTCGTAACCCAGATACCATCGCACATTTTACAGAAGTAGACAGGAGCATCATCTATGATTCGTAAGCAGACAAGGCACCTGGGATAGTCTTCTTTATCATCGGTTATTTGTTTAGAAGTCGCGTCGGTGGTAACCAAACCAGATTGCTTTTGACGCCATTAGTCCACTGCAACTATCTCTCTCTCTCTCTCTCTGCCCCAAATTGCAGTTTGGCTTTCGTGGTGAATTAGATCTTCTGGGTACTGACTTTTTCTTATGCTAATGGATTTTGGTCTTAACGTGCGTGCGTTTGGTGGCCAAAATTAGGCTTTGTAATGTTAAAAAGTTATGCATATAACGTGACTTGGTTAGAAAGATTAAGCTTTGACAATCAAAAGGTTTTAAGTTTTTGATAATCAAAAACCAAATCCAGCAAAGACAGTGAGAGGGGATTATAGGATAAAGGGACAAAAAGGGTCGTGGCATTGGGAATCCTTTTTTTTTCCGAGGACTCGGTTACATTAGTCTTTAACATTGGCCGATACCAATTAAAAGCATCATTTTTCTTACAAAATTCTTTTTAGGCTTCAACTCCTTGATCATTTTTTGCGATAAGATGGTTTAAGATTTTTATAATTAGAATAACCAAATTGACTGAATTTGAATTTTACTGCCAAATATTTCATTTTTAAATACTCATTTATTATATTAAAATTATTGGGAAGGATATTATAGCCAAGTTGGTTTACTTGATTTTTTAGGTGAACTTGCCTCTTTTGTTTCTCCTTTTTGCTTGTTTTGAAATTACTTGGGCATAGGTGCTTTTGTTTCTTATGGTGGATTCCATCAGATTGATTAACATTCTCCAAAAATGTCATTCCTTGATTTATGATATATGTAAAATGTATTTAAATGATGAAGCGTACATACATTAGGTGTGAGTAATTGGAAGTTATTGGATATCGGTAAAAACAATTGGGATATACTAACTCATATTCCATGGTATATTGGTAAAGGAATTGGGAAATGCTTATTTATATATAAAGAATTAATGACATGGATAACGACCAAACCGAACAGAATTGAAATCATTGCTTATCAATTATCAAACTAAACTTCCCATGAGTGAGAACTTAAAGTTTTCCTATATATTCTTAGGTTTTCTTTTAGCTTCCCTATAGCTTGGTCTGAATTGCTTATATATCTCTTTTTGTCAAAATAACTGAAGAATGCTTTTGTAGGACGGTAGCGTCGAGGTGGAAACCAGCAGCAGAAGTTGCAGAGTCGAGGTGATAGATATTTATATTCAGGTATAGATATTTATTCTTTTAAGTATGAGAAGATATTTTTTGAATTGAAAATTATAATTATATGCATCAATTATATGAAGCATAAAAATTGGTTTGCACAAGCATGCATATATATGTGAGGTCAATAAGTTACAACAATTTCTTTCATAAGTTGTTAAGCAAAACTAGCGGCATGGATATCAGGTTGTTATACATGTTCTTGCTTTGGTATAACTACTGAAACTGCCTCAGAAGACAATGGATCATGTGCAATCAATATAGATTTCTGCTTGTGGTTTCAAGGACAAACTAGTGTGGTATGAAGAGTGAAGTTATGAAGTCCAATGGTAGAAATTCTTTTCATCTTGAAGAAAATCAGACTCTACTATTAAAGGAAAATGCATCAGGTTGTCAAATAGAAAGTACAACTGCTACTGGTGTTTTAGGAGGTACAATGACATTCTTTATGCAAATTTAATAGATCTATATATGATGTGCTCTTTGCATTAGTTTTGTTTTACTTAAAGCACATCCATTTTTGCTCACATTCAATTATTGTGTTGTTTTTGTTAGGAGTTCATGGAAATAATGTCAGAATTTGTTGTTTACAACCTTCCTCTTCAATTCTTACAAATCAGTACTTTTTGGAAAGAAGAATATCATCTGTTCAAACTCATCTACAACATAATGGTGTTATACCAATTTATGAAGCAAATGGAACCCAAGCATCCAGTTCAGCCAAGAGTAGTTTAACATATTTTGGATTCAAGCAGAGGCGTCCATTTACAGATCTTTCAAACTGTGCTAAGAACCTTTTCAAAGATTTTAACTCATTAGTTGTTCCAGGTTTGTCAATGTTAGATTGTATATAATTTTTTTTTATATTTTTTGTAACTTATCCAATCTCATATACTTTCTTTTATGTTTGGAGGAAGTTGGTTGCTCAAACAAACGACTCAAATCAAGGAAAAGTTTTGAAGTTAATAGCCTTCCTCAGATTCAATCTGTTGCAAGTTCACCATGTTTAATCTCCAAGAGAAGTCAAAATGGAAATCTATTAGCGATGAAGCCAGGAAGACATATAATTAGAAGTATGGGCAAATGTAGTGCTATAACTTGCAATTGCAAAATTAATGACAACATTGAGGCTTCAAACATTGCATGTGAAATTGGATTGCCAGATATAAATGTTCCACTGGAAGATTATACAAATAATGAAGGCGATGACATTACTGATCTTGTGTCAGAAGATTTACAATCTGAATTATCAGATGAAATTGGCAGCACAATAGATAATAATGTGAATGGTATGGATATAATTGTAATTATGCTAAATTAACTGTCTTTCAATTTTTCATGTAATAATTTTTTCTTCTTTGTTACAGCTATTGTGAATGAATTGAATGGTGCATCTATTGAACAAGGTACACTTGACATATTTAATTTTTCTGTTTATATAATTTTGTTGAGACATTGTATTATTATTTTTCTCCAATCTACTTATAGGGTATTGCATAATTGAATTCATTTATTATTATTGCAGTTGAAAGTGATGATGCAAACTATGCAACTGACATTAATGAAGATGATAGTATTGAAGAAAGCACTTACTTTGCACATAAAGGTTTAATATCTCAGAGGTTATTTTACATCTTTTGCATAACTTGTGTTTGCCTTAGTTAAAATTAGAATTATTTTTCTTTTACAGAATATATTGATCTTGGTGATCCTCAATGCGTTTGCACTTATTGTGGAGCTCAAATGTGGTACTGTGAGAGGATTCAGAAATCTAAACACACTGCTAACCATAGATTTGGTCTTTGCTGTGTTCAAGGAAAGATTCAACTACCTCATTTCAAACAACCTCCAGAGTACATAAGGAAGTTAGTATTCAGTAAACAGTTGGCAACATCCAAACATTTTATGAAATATATCAGGATTTATAACACGATGTTCAGTTTCACTTCTATGGGAGGAAAGGTTGACAAGTCACTTAATTATGGTCATAGTCCTTATTCTTTTGTAATGTCTGGTCAGAATTATCATCATATTGGTAGCTTACTTCCAGTTGAAGGCTAGCCACCAAAATTTTCTCAAATGTATATCTTTGATACAGAACATGAAATTGATAATCGAATGACTGTTATAAGGTACATATTAAATTCACGTCATGTCTTGCATTTAATTTTTATCTCATTATTAATTTCCAATGATGAAACTTTATGTTCCATTTTCAGATCAAAAGATGATCATAGTTTTCTTGATCGTAGTATTGTTATGAATTTGAACGAGATGCTTGATAGTTGTAATATATTGACTCAGGCTTTTAGAATGGCAAGAGATAGATTTCAAACATCCAATAGCAAGGATTTGAAGCTAAGACTAATCCACAAAAGAGAAAGTGATGGCAGAACTTATAACTTGCCTACAACATCACAGGTAGCAACATTAATGGTTGGTGATGTGGATACTTCAGATATTGGGAAGGATATTATTGTTCAAACACAATGTGGGCTATTACAAAGAGTACATGATTTGCATTCAACCTATCTTCCTATGCAATATCCTTTGTTATTTCCTTATGTTATAGAAGGATATAGAGAAGATATCTCTCGTAGTGATGCATCACTGTCAAGTACTAAAAAGAGGACGAAAGTCACATTACGGGAGTATTTAGCCTTTAGAATGCAAGATAGAGATGATGAAAAATCTCTTCTATTGCATGCTGGGAGACTGTTCTAACAATTTGTTGTTGATGGATACACAATGATGGAAAATCAAAGAATCAGTTATGTTAAAACTCATCATGAGGATCTTAGAGCTGATTTTTATAACACTGTTTCAAAAGCAGTATCACAAAGGCATACATCAAGTGCGTCTGTTGGTAAACGTATAATTTTGTCGTCACCTTTTGTTGGAGGGCCAAGATATATGATACAAAATTATCAAGATACAATGACCATTTATAAATGGGCTGGCTATCCTGACATCTTTGTCACTTTCACTTGTAATCCGACTTGGCCTGAATTGACACGTCGATTAAAGGATCTGAATTTGAAAACACAAGATAGACCAGATCTAATAGTTCGTGTTTTTAAGATGAAGTTAAATTGTTTGATGAAAGAGCTAATGCGAGGCAAAATCTTAGGAACTATTCAAGCTGGTAATTTTTCTCTCCATTATTCTTCAATTTGTATCATGAGTTTCTATTAGTTTGACCTGTTAACATAGTTTTTTTTCTCCTTTTAAAGTCATATTGCAAAGCATTTATAATTGTTTGTCTTCCAATTGTTGCTTCATTGAATTGTTCTATTTTGTTAATGACTACTTTAGTACATATTTCATGGTTCATATATTCCTTATATATTTCTTCCAATCATATTTAACTAATCATTTAATGTTCATCCTTTATTAAAGATCCCTTCAAATGTTAATTGATAAACACAATATATTCCAATATTTGTTCAATCATTTGCATTACTAAATGTCATTATTTTAAAGTTGCTTCACCAACATCTCTTTTCAAGTAGATCCTGATAGTTAACTGATTTTATATATATATATATTGTATAATATATTATTGATAGTTTTTTTCATCCTTGTGTCAATTGTTTACACAATTGAGTTCCAGAAACATGGCTTACCTCATGCTCACATCCTTCTGTTCTTAAATGATAAAAAGAAGTACTATAATCCTGAAGAGCTTGAAAAGATTATTTGTGTTGAGATTCCAAATCCTGTTACTGACACAACTTTATATAATATTGTTTCTAAACATATGATGCATGGACCTTATGGAAGTCTAAATCCTAAATCTCCATACATGAATGAAGGTAAATGTGGAAAGTATTATCCTAAATCTTTTGAAAGAATCACTTCTTTTGATGATGAAGGATTTCCCATTTATAGGAGAAGAGATTATGGTAAGTTGATACACAAACAAGGGGTTGTTGACCTTGATAATCAATTTGTTGTTCCTTACAATCAGGAATTACTTCTGAAATATGCATCCCATATAAATGTTGAGTACTGCAATCAAATTTCATCAATCAAATATCTTTTCAAGTATTTGAGCAAGGGAAATGATCGAGTTACTGCTACCTTATATGATCAAAGTCTGAGCAATAATGAAATTGATGAACCTAAAATGTTCTTAAATTGTCGATTTATTTCTTCTCATGAAGCATGCTATAGAATATTTGGTTTTAAAATTCATTATAGACAGCCATCTATTGAGAGACATTATTTTCACCTTCCTAATCAACAACAAGTATACTTTACAGAAGGGCAAATACTTGAATCAGTTGCTAAGAAGCCAAGGAACAAAGAGAGCATGTTTATTGCTTGGATGGAGGCTAACAAGAAATTCCTAGAAGGTAAACAACTGACCTGTGCAGAGTATCCCTCTAAGTTTGTCTACCAAAGTGAGAATAAAAAATGGAAGAAAAGAGTCAATGGATCGAAAATTGTTAGAATGATTTATGTTTCACCAAGTGCTGGTGAACTTTTCTATCTTAGACTTCTATTGAGTCAGGTGAAAGGCTCAGAGAGCTATGAAGATATAAGAACTGTTAATGGAATAATTTATCCAACTTTTAGGGATGCATGTTATCAACTTGGGTTACTAAGTGATGATAGAGAATATATTGATGCTATTAATGAAGCATCTTTGTGGGGTACTGCTCATTATTTGAGATCTCTATTCATTACAATGCTTTTGTCCAATTCTATTTCACGACCAGAATATGTATGGGACAAGACATGGAGACTTATAGCAGAAGATATTGTTTATTCTCAGTAAAAAAAATATAGATGCAATGGTAAGCAACATAATCTTGGAAATCTTTCCAAACTACTGTATTTTTATTTGTTCAAGCATTGGATTATATTTCTCTTCATACTCTTTCAGTTTGTGTCATTCATACCATGAATTATTTTATATCAAATATTTATTTTCTTTCCAATATTCCTCATTTTTTATGTTTATAAATTAGATTATACTTACTTACCATACTTTTTGTTAGATAATGTTTAGTATCGTTATATCTTCAGGGTTGCTTAAAACATTTAGTCTAATTTTTTTTGTGAAAACCATTTCAATATTAACAGCTGTAATTTTTTGTTACAGATTTAAGACTCATAGATTCTCAATTGCAAAATTTTGCTCTAGCTGAGATTAACAATCTCTTAAAAGCAAATGGTAAAAGCTTGCAAGATTTTCCTCCAATGCCTATTCCTCAAGGCCATGCTGATCTTGATTTGCAAAATAGACTTATTGTAGATCAGTTAAACTTTAATAGGCAACTACTTTTAGAACAGCTAAATACTCTCTTGAGCACAATGACTACAGAACAAAGAGTTGTATATAATACAATTATGGAATCTGTAATTCAAAACAAGGGAGGTACTTATTTTTTGTATGGCTATGGTGGAACATGCAAAACTTTCATATGGAACGCTCTCACTTGTGCGTTGAGATCAGAAGGTCATATTGTGCTCATTGTAGCATCCAGTGGTATTGCATCAACCTTACTTCCTGCTGGATGCACTGCTCATTCTAGGTTTGCTATTCCTATTCAATTGACTGATGAATCGACATGTAATATCAAACAAGGAAGTTTCAATGTTGTGTTGTTGCAAAAAACTAAATTGATAATTTGGGATGAAGCTCTTATGGTTAAGAGGCAATGCTTTGAGTCTCTAGACCGCACACTTCGTGATATTCTCATATTTGCGTTCCTGATAGTCTTCATAAACCCTTTGGTGGAAAGTCTGTTGTATTTGGTGGTGATTTCAGACAAATACTACCTGTCATTCGTGGTGGTTCTAGATCTGACATTGTTCATGCAGCTATGAAGTCTTCTTACTTGTGGCCTCTTTGTCAAGTCCTAACTTTGACAAAAAACTTGCGAGTGCATGTAAATTCTCAAAATACTAATGCTGATGAATTGAAAGAGTTTTCAGATTGGGTGCTTAAGATTGGAGATGGAAAATTATCAGAACCTAATGATGGAGAAGCACTTGTGGAAATACCTCCTGAATTTCTACTGACTGAGTTTCATGATCCTGTTGCAGCTATTGTTGATTCAACTTATCCAGAGATTAATTTTTTTTAATGATCTAAGTTACTTGAAAGGCAGAGCTATTTTAATTCCAACTTTGGATGTTGTTGATAAAGTTAATGATTATAGTCTATCTCTTATTCCTGGTGAAGCTAAGGAATACCTAAGCTCTAATTCTATATTTGCAGCAAATGAACAATGTGAATTCTTGTAAGAATTGCATCCGGTTGAGTATTTAAATACATTGCAGTGCTTAGGCTTGCCTAATCACAAACTGATATTGAAATTTGGAACTCCTATTATGCTCATTCGAAATATTAATCAATCTATTGGACGTTGTAATGGCACACGACTTATTATTACACAGCTTGGTGTTAATGTTGTAGAAGCTAGACATATATATGGTGTAGGAAAATCCCGGTGTGTACATCACATGCACACGGTGCGGAAAACAAAAATTTTTGTTCTGGGACCTTCCCGAAAGCCAGGATCCATGTGTCTATATAACATTGTCAAACCATAACGACCAAAGGAGACCGTCTCTAACGGTATCCACGCAGAGATCGGAGAACCTAACCGGGGCAAACCCTTTGACTCGAGAATAGCTAGAACAAGGGAGAGAGTGCTAGCTCTTACTTTGTTCTTGGAGAGCTTGGAATCAACGATGAGAAGAAGGCTTGGAGAGGAGATCTTGAATATCGATGAAGAAGAATGGAGATGATAGTGAGAGAAGAGAGGAAAAAACTTTTTATTCTTCAAACCCTTCCTCTTTAACCAACGACCATCTCATTCTATCTCCATATGCCATTTGTCTTTAACTTTTAAAGACATTAAATGCAAAAGTGGATTTGCTTTCCACGTTAGTCTTTATATATATATATATATATATATATATATAAACAAGTCTTCTCCTCCTCCTTTCCACGTAAATGATATATATATATATATATATATGAACCACTATATATATATATATATATATATATATATATATATATATATATATATATATATATATATATATATATATATATATATATATATATATATATATATATAAATGTTGAAGTGGTTCAGTCACACTGAGGTCGGTCCTACCGGGTTCCGGTATGGAAAAAACACTGAAGACCTATCTCAATAATATCGATGTCGCGATCTCATCAGGACATATCTCAATCTCATCGGGATCTATTTAGTCCTATTGCTTTCCATATATTGGATCTCTGTCTAAAACTATTTTACTAATTCTTCGAATCACTCTTATGCGTGTGACCCATTAGGTTCCTGGTTATGTTGGCCACTTAGATTAACACTTAATCCAAGCAAGTCATGAGCGGTATCTAGCAACACATCATGACCCCCACTTGACCGGAAAGTAATTGGTTTGACGAATGAACCTATGTTCATCACGAACCCTATCACGAACCTTTCCATAGACAATTACTGTGCAATTCGTCCTTTCACCATGCTATACCCCATTTGGTTATGAGTATGGGCAAAGTGTCAACTCTTACTAGACTGACTACATCAAATCTAGTCCAAGTGATATCAATTCTTGTCTTGGGACTCATTACTTTATATGTCACTGAAGACACTCTTCATGACATATGTACTCCAGCCAGAGATTTCCAAGTAATGACCCTGACAAGAGGCCATGGGTATCATCTTCTGCTATAACAGAAGTGGTGAATCCTCTATTAGCTACTCAATTACCTTCAAATACCTCAAGCTGTACCCAAGCACCACCCTATGAGCGACCTGTGTAAGGCAACAAGGAATGGAGTCAAAGCACAGAATCAGTATCCAAGATATCCTTGAGTACCTCAAGTCTAAGGATATTTGCACCATTGCTATGATGAGATTATCACTGACATTATAATAGGACATCCATGTGATGATCTCATAGTAGGTCATCCAATGTACTTACTACCTCTAGTAAGCATTCACATCTCAACCCTAAACATCTCATATTTACAGTTTCTGAGATCCACTGCTTGATCAAATCAAGGAGCTTGAAATGTGCTAGTTTCTCTGAATTACCGATATCCAGTTTCAGTAATCCTATGACTAGGGATAATTTAGATACTGACATAATTGCACATGATAGGAATCTCAGTAGTATGATCACATCATAATTTCCTTCATGCTATGTCATATATCATGGACTTCATTAATTTGCTTATAGATCAATATCAATTCATAAATAATGAATATCAAATTAATGAAATATGCCTTTCTTTATTTATTCATAAAGTACGTACACAACTTTGTACAAAACACGCTAAAGGCGATTGCCTCTAGGGCACTACTCTAACAAAATCTCCCACTTGACCTAAAGCCAATCGCCTTGATATCTAATACCATAGGCGAGTACATGAGAATCAAAATTCTTCTGTGACAATGGCTTTGTCAACGGATCAACAATATTCTGCTCTGTGAGAATTCTCTCTATCTGGACATCACCTCGACCAATGATCTCCCTGATCAGATGATATCTGCGGAATACGTGTTTAGATCGTTGATGAGACCTTGGTTCCTTCGCCTGCGCAATAGTCCCATTGTTGTCACAATACAACTGTATGGGCCCATCACAACTAGGAACCACACCAAGTTCAGTAATGAACTTTTTGATCCAAACTGCTTCCTTTGCTGCGTCTGAAGCGGCAATGTACTCTGCCTCGGTTGTTGAATCGGCAGTTGTCTCTTGTTTGGAACTCTTCTAACTGACCGCCCCGCCGTTCAGTGTGAATATATAACCTGATTGGGATTTAGAATCATCCTTATCAGATTGAAAACTAGCATCTGTATGCCCGCTCACCTGAAGATTTCCACCTCCATATATTAAGAAAACATTCTTAGTCCTTCGCAAGTACTTGAGGATATTCTTGACAGCCACCCAGTGACCCTCACCAGGATCCGATTGGTATCTGCTCGTAACACTTAGAGCATATGATACATCGGGTCTCGTACATAACATAGCATACATGATAGATCCTACTGCAAATGCATACGAGATCATATTCATGCGCATCCTCTCATCTTGTGTCTTAGGACACATAGATTTCGAGAGTGTTATCCCATGAGTGATGGGAAGGTACCCTCTCTTGGATTGTTCCATGCTAAACCTCTTTAGCATCTTGTCTATGTACGTTGATTATGAAAGACCAAGCAATCTTTTTGATCTATCTCTATAAATCTTTATCCCAAGGATATAAGTTGCTTCACCAAGGTCTTTCATGGCAAATTGTTTGGACAACCAAATCTTTACAGATTGTAGCATAGAGATATCGTTTCTCAATAATAATATGTCATCTACATATAGCACAAGGAATACGATTGCAATCCCACTAACCTTCTTATACACACAGTGTTCATCCGGATTTTGTGAGAAACCAAACTCTTTGATTACCTCATCAAAACGGATATTCCAACTCCTGGATGCTTGTTTCAATCCATAGATGGATTTCTGAAGCTTGCATACCTTTTCGCCATCATAGGAGATGAAGCCCTCAGGTTGTGTCATATACACATCCTCAGCTAAATTTTCATTTAGGAAAGCTGTCTTCACATCCATTTGTCATATCTCATAATCATAATGAGTGGCAATGGCTAGGTGTATCTTAATGGATTTAAGCATTGCTACTGGGTTGAAGGTCTTGTCGTAGTCAATTCCTTGTCTTTGACGAAAACCTTTAGCCACAAGCCTTGCTTTATAGGTAATCACATTACCATCCATGTCGGTTTTCTTTTTGAAAACCCATTTATACCCTATAGGTTTTATTCCTTCGGGTGCCTCAACCAAAGTCCATACTTGATTTTCATATATGGAATCCATTTCAGCCTTCATGGCATGAAGTCATTTCTCAGACTCTGAACTCTTCAGAACCTCTTCATAGGTAGTAGGCTCATTATCTTCTATGAGCAATACGTCATTCTGTTCATTCACGAGAAATCCATATCTCTCGGGAACAGAGCGTATCTTACGTGACCTACGAATTTCGTGTGTTGTAGAAGGTTGTACTGTTACTTCATCTGTATGAGTCACAGTTTGAGTTGAGCGATTGATCTGCGTCATTCGAGCATCTCGAACTTCATCAAGTTCAATTTTGCTCCCACCGTCTTCTTGTAAAGAAACTCTTTCTCTAAAAGACAGATGCTTTGAAACAAACACCTTTTGTTCCTCAAAGAAGGTAGAATTGATATCCCATTGTTTCTTTAGGATATCCTACGAACAAACATTTGTCAGATTTTGCATCAAGTTTATCTGACTGTATCCGCTTCACATAAGCAGGACAACCCCAAACTTTCAAATGAGTAAGATAGGATCTTTTGTTAGTCCACATCTCATATGGAGTAACATCAATTGTCTTTGATGGAACTATGTTTAACAAATAAACAACTGTCTCGAGTGCATACCTCCAAAAGGATTTTGGTAACTTTGCAAAGCCCATCATCGATTGTACCATGTCTAACAAGGTTCGATTTCTCCTTTCTGCCACACCATTATGCTGTGGTGTATAAGGTGGAGTCCATTGAGACAAAATCCCATTATCTCTGAGATAATCTAAAAATTGTTGGTCTAAGTCTTCCCCACCACGATCGGATCGTAATGTTTTGATACTTTTCCCAAGTTGGTTTTCTACTTCATTTCTGAATTGTTTGAACTTTTCAAATGCTTCAGATTTGTATCTCATCAGATACAGATACCTATATCGAGAATAATCATCGATAAAAGTAATGAAGTAAAGACAACCACTTCTAGCATGGATGGACATCGGACCACATACATCTGAATGTATTAGGTCTAATACTCTAGTCGCTCGTTCACCCTTTCCCTTAAAGGGTAACTTAGTCATCTTGCCTAATAAACAAGATTCACACGTGTCATATGATTCATAATCAAATGACCCTAAACTACCACTCTCATGGAGCTTAGCTATGCGTCTCTCATTTAAATGGTCAAGGCGACAATGCCATAAGTATGTTGATTTTAAATTATCTGGTTTATGTCTTTTCGTGTTATTGACATTCATAATTGGATGTGACATATCTAATATGTAAATTCCATTACATAATGTACCAGTACCATAAAGCATTCCTTTCAAACTAATAGAACAACCATTATTACTAAAAGTCAAATGGAAACCACTCTATTTAAACAAGAAAGCATAATATGTTCTTTGTCAAAGCAGTACAAAATAACATTCATCCAATTTAATTACAAGCCCACTGGGAGTGAGAAAATAAGTGCCTACGGCTAATGCAACAACTCTTGCTCCATTTCCTACACGCAGTCTAGTTCTCCTTCACGAGCATCTCATCGTCCCCGAGGCCCTCGCATATCATTGCATATGTGTGAGCCACAACCGGTATCTAATACCCATATGTTATGGTCGAAAGCAGATTAACCTCAATGACAAACATACGAAGAAGCCGAGGCATCGATGCCTTCTTTCGCTTCAATTCTTCCGAAAGACTTTACTGATTTTGCTTCAGGTGGCGGTCTTGCCTGATGGAAGCAAGTTCCTATTGGTGCAATTTCTTTGGTTTTCTTTTTGGCTGCACTTCTTTTTGATTTCTTAGACTTTTTCTTCTTCAGTTTCTTTTTCTTTGAACCAGAAGAAGAAGAGTCCACCACGAGCACTGACTTGCTATCCTTCTTGATAGCTTGCTCTGCTGTCTTGAGCAGATTGATCAACTCAGGGATTGTCGTGGATATTTGGTTCATCCGATAGCTTAACACAAACTGTGAATAACTATCAGACAATCCAACCAAAATTAAGTCAACACTTAATTCATAATCCATAACAAAACCCAAGACGGCCAACCTCTCAATATACCCATTCATCTTTAGTGCATCTTGCTGCAGATGAACACGAGTCATCTTAGTAGTGAAGAGTAGCCTTGAGGTCTCGAACCTTTCAGACCGAGCTTGCTCGTCAAAAGCTCTCTAAGATGAAACACTATGGTATTAGCATCCATAGACTCACGCCGCTTCGCAGCTCTGGTGACATAAATGAGCATAATACTGGGTAGCCATGTCACCGTCTTTGAGATGCTTACGATAAACTTTCGATCCTCATCAAGCATCAACAGCAGTGGATCAGGAAGTGGAACATCTAGGACATAGCCCAGTTCCTCAGATCTGAGAACAATTCTCAGATTTCTCAGCCAATCGAGAAAATTGGGTCCAGTTAATTTATTAGAGTCCATAAGTGAGCGCAAATTCACACTAGAAGACATCTTCAATCAACCTAAAGGGAAAGAGAGAAAAAATGTTAGAATATAATTACATGCATGATCATAAGGACTTGCATGACATGCATATGGCTCCCACTAGTTTCAAGGAATCCATAACCCTCATTACGAATCCAAGAAACATTATGACAAAATGTTCTAGTGGGTCGATATCCGACATTACTAAAATGACCTTGGGTTTACCCAACAAGCCACTTTAGGTCAATCGGTAGGTATCGGTCATACGAATTGCATCATAGATATCCGACATTACTAAAATGACCTTGGGTTTACCCAACAAGCCACCTTAGATCAATCGGCAGGTATCGGTCATATCATTTACATCATAGGTGCAATTATCGACTAGTGCTATCAACTCGTGATGTATGCACACACATTGGGTTATCAACTCTTGATGCGCGTACATCTGATGTACACTACCCAATTTTGCCTCTGTCTACGTTAACCTTGAGTTTACTCAACAAATCAACGCTTCTAGTGAAAACCGACCCATTAATCCAAAAATCTTATTTCCATGGTTCGAACATATCCGTATAGAGTGAGCTTGGGTTTACCCAACAACCCAAACTCTATAAGAACTCTGGTTCTCCCCATATTAATGAAAGGCGTTAGTTTTCATATTATGTGTGAGGGATTTCATCTTTCTTCACACTTCTTCTTCTCCAAGCTGTAGGATTATAGTCACCATGACTATATGGAATGATTTAGGGCATCAATCACATTGAATCTATACCTATAATCATCCATCATCCCACCTTTGCATGTGTTAGTCGACTAGTGCATGTGTTAGTCGACTACTTGAGTATGCAAGTCGACTTATGCATGTGTTAGTCGACTAATTTTGGAATTGCTCTCTAATCGGCTAATTTCTCAATCCGTGCAGTTCAAATTCACAATACCAAGTGTAATATACTTTACTATGATGTACCAATAAAACACTTTCATTGTAACATGTTTACCATATATAGTCATACTATACATGAAATACTTGAAATCGATGAATACACTACTATTCACTTAGATTTCTAAATAATTTGAAAATATCAAACTATCACCCTAAGTATCTCTAGGTAGTCTACACTTTATCAAGACTACTTTGGCACTAGTCACAAAAATTGTGACGGCCAAAACAATCAAGACAACGAAATACACTAACGAGACGCTAATGAGACACATTTGACATCCGAAAATTTTTGGAAACCCAATTTCAAGAAAATAATTTTGGAAAGCATACAACATCAATGTAACATATTTTTAATCACATTAAAAATAATACAAGGCATTGGAACCGAAAAATACACAATCAAACATTCCAAACAAAACAGTTCCAGCAACTTTCTCAAAACTGCCAAGTTCTGTCTTTTGCTTGAAAAACTCATCGAACAAATTTCAATAAATTCTGAGAAAATTACAGAGGTTACAACATGTTCACAAAATGCTCCATGAAGTTTTTCAGGATTTATTTCCAACAAATACTCAACCAACCTCAGCAACAAAGTCAATGTTGAATCTGTGTTCCTCAACACAGATATTCCCAACAGCACACAATAAATTCTCAAATAAATAGTAAATCACCTCGAAAACATTTTTTCATTCTCATAGACATTCATAAACATCTTAGAGACATGTAGGTGAAAGAAAATCCAAAAATTGTTTTTCTATAATTTATTCTCGAATTTATAAGCATGCTTGTTCAAGGATTGTGCACAAACACAGCAACCAGAACATTAGGGAATAAATTAGCAAAACCATATCAAATCACATTGATAAATTCTTTCCTTTCACAGACATATTCAACAACATCTTATGAGCATATCTGGGCAAGAAAATTTTGAAAACAATATTTCTATACTGATTTCGAATTTAACACAGTCAACATGCATCATCGTCACAACCAATAGGCAGCTCCAACCTTGTTATGATTTCTTCGTTATATACGACACAAGTGGCTCTGATACCACTATAGGAAAATCCCGGTGTGTACATCACATGCACACGGTGCGGAAAACAAAAATTTTTATTCTGGGACCTTCCCGAAAGCCAGGATCCATGTGTCTATTTAACATTGTCAAACCATAACGACCAAAGGAGACCGTCTCTAACGGTAGCCACGCAGAGATCGGAGAACCTAACCGGGGCAAACCCTTTGACCCAAGAATAGCTAGAACAAGGGAGACAGTGCTAGCTCTTACCTTATTCTTGGAGAGCTTGGAATCAACGATGAGAAGAAGGCTTGGAGAGGAGATCTTGAATATCGATGAAGAAGAATGGAGATGATAGAGAGAGAAGAGAGGAAAAAGCTTTTTATTCTTCAAACCCATCCTCTTTAACCAACGACCATCTCATTCTATCTCCATATGCCATTTGTCTTTAACTTTTAAAGACATTAAATGCAAAAGTGGATTTGCTTTCCACGTTAGTCTTTATATATATATATATATATATATATATATATATATATAAACAAGTCTTCTCCTCCTCCTTTCCACGTAAATGATATATATATATATATATTAATTACTTAATTAATTAATAAGATATATATATATATATAAATGCTGAAGTGGTCCAGTCACACTGAGGTCGGTCCTACCGGGTCCCGGTATGGAAAAAATACCGAAGACCTGTCTCAGCAATATTGATGTCGCGATCTCATCGGGACATATCCCAATCTCATTGGGATCCATTTAATCCTATTACTCTCCATATATTGGATCTCTGTCCAAAACTATTTAACGAATTCTCCGAATCACTCTTATGCGTGTGACCCATTAGGTTCCCGGTTATGTTGGCCACTTAGATTAACACTTAATTCAAGCAATTCATGAGCGGTATCTAGCAACACATCATGAACCCCAATTGACCGGAAAGTAATTGGTTTGACGAATGAACCTATGTTCATCATGAACCCTATTACGAACCTTTCCATAGATAATTACTGTGCAATTCGTCCTTTCACCATGTTATACCCTACTTGGTTATGAGTATGGGCAAAGTGTCAACTCTTACTAGACTGACTACATCAAATCTAGTCCAAGTGATATCAGTTCTTGTCTTGGGACTCATTACTTTATATGTCATTGAAGACACTCTTCATGACATATGTACTCCGGCCAGAGATTTCCAAGTAATGACCCTGACAAGAGGCCATGGGTATCATCTTCTGCTATCACAGAAGTGGTGAATCCTCTATTGGCTACTCAATTACCTTCGAATACCTCAAGCTGTACCCAAGCCCCACCCTATGAGCGACCTGTGTAAGGCAACAAGGAATGAAGTCAAAGCACAAAATCAGTATCCAAGATATCCTTGAGTACCTCAAGTCTAAGGATATTTGCACCATTGCTATAATGAGATTATCACTGACATTAGAATAGGACATCCATGTGATGATCTCATAGTAGGTCATCCAATGTACTTATTACCTCTAGTAAGCATTCACATCTCAACTCTAAACATCTCATATTTACAGTTTCTGAGATCCACTGTTTGATCAAATCAAGGAGCTTGAAATGTGCTAGTTTCTCTGGATTACCGATGTCCAGTTTCAGTAATCCTACGACTAGGGATAATTTGGATACTGACATAATTGCACATGATAGGAATCTCAGTAGTATGATCACATCATAATTTCCTTCATGCTATGTCATATATCATGGACTTCATTAATTTGCTTATAGATCAATATCAATTCATAAATAATAAATATCATATTAATGAAATATGTCTTTATTTATTTATTCATAAAGTATGTACACAACTTTGTACAAAACGCGCTAAAGGCGATTGCCTTTAGGGCACTACTCTAACATGTGGGACTCACTTTGGTGAAAGAGTATACATCTCTAGAATGACAATGATACCTACAGAGTCAATTTGGCCCTTACAACTTCAAAGGAGACAGTTTCCATTCAATATCTCATATTGTATGACGATAAACAAAAGTCAAGGCCAGTCTCTTAATTATGTGGGATTGTATCTACCAAGGCTCATTTTCACACATGGACAATTATATGTGGCAGTTTCAAGGGTGAAATCAAAGCATGGACTCAAAATCCTGGTTCATAATACAGAAAATGAAGCATTATCTAAGACACTCAATGTTGTTTATAAAGAAATATTTCAATATCTTTAGCATTATGGTTCATTTATTTTGAAACAATTATGAACTGTTTAATATTATATTTTTTTGAACATCAACCACATGCTAATCTAATTAGTTATTTTATATTAAATCTTTGATTTGATTCATTTATGTTGTAGTTTCTTTGCTTATTTTTGTTATTTACATTTTATAGATTGAAGCTTTAGTTTTGATTTGAGTGAATTTTGTTTCCATATTTTCTTTCATTCATATTTTCTTTGCTGACTTATTTGCCTTGTATAAGTAAAGCTCATTTGGAATGCTTCACTAATTTATCTTTTCAGTTTTCTATTCATTGAGATTTTCTTTCCTAACACATGTTCCTTAAATTAAAAAGCTTTTTAGGTAATGTGCAAATGTCTTCCATGAAAGTCAACTACATTGGTAAGCTACATACTGAGAAGGAGTCTTGGAAAATAGCTGTAAGAATTTTTAGGCTGTGAAATGTTTCTTATCGAAATTCTCCTAATGTTGTCTCTAATCTGCAAATGTCGTTGCTTGATCAGAAGGTATATTCATTTTCTTTTTCTTATTAATGATACTGATAGCTGACTATGTTAAAATGATTATAGTATATAAACAAATCTGTTAATTTTTTACAGGGAGATAAAATCCAGGCTACAATTGGAACAGAGAAGTTAGTGACCAAGCATCGTGATTCAGTTGGGGAAGGTAAATGTGTCATCATACATAAATTTGTTGTGGTTGACAATTCTGGAGATTATAGAGCAAGTCAACACAAATATAAGATTAATTTCCACTTTGGCACTACAGTCAATGCTGTTGACAATTGAAACTTCGGAGCAAAAATATTCAAAATCTAAATACCAGCCGATACCGAAAATTTTAAAAAGTAGGGAGAATTTTTTTCGAAAATTTCGAAAATTTCCCTCCCTCCTTCTTATCTCTCCTTCCCCCACTTTTTAATTTTTAATTAATTATTTTATTTATTTCAACTTTTATCACTACAAGAAATCAGTGTTTTACCGACGGAAATTCCTGTCGGTAAACAGGAGATATCCGTCGGTGAATTTAATCACCGACGGAATTTGGTGGAGCAAAATTCGGTCGGTGAACTGCCCGAAGCTAAAAATACTGACGGACATTTTCCGTCGCAATGTTACGATGGAATTATCGACCGAAATATTATTGTCGGTATTTATTTAACGACGGAATGGTAAGTACAATTCCGTCGGAGAAATATTGCTACGGTCATTGGGTCCGTCGGTGATGCGAAGTTATATTCAACGACATTTTCCGACGGGAGGTTATACCGTCGATAACTAGGGTAACTTTTTCGACGGACAATTGACCGTCGGTAATGACTGATTTTTTTTTTGCTTTTTGTTTTTATAATAATGATTATATTATATATTCACTTTATTAATTTGTGTTGCATTAGAATAATGAATAATGACAAAATTAATAATTAATAAAATATAAAATAAGATTAATTTAATTATTAAAAAATAAGAAATAACAAATTTCTTATGTTTTTTAATTGAAAACACATGACAATGTTATGGTAATTATTGTCTACATGATCATGGATGCTCTGAACTGTTTCCCCCCCTCTTTAACATTTCCATCTCCTGCCTAAGCTTAGCCATCTCCTCCGCATGCTGTTTGTCCTTGGCCATCTGCTCCATCTCCGCTCTCATCTTAGTCAGCCACTCCATCTCCTCTCTCATCTTAGCTGCTTGCTCCATCTGCTCCAGCGACTCTTTGATCTTTGAGACCTGCTGCAGCTCCGCTCTCAGTTGTTCTGTCATCTGCAGACTAATCTCCTCCCTCACCTTAGCTATGTCCTCCATATGCCGGTGATGTTGAGTAACCCAGCTGCTCGTTTTGATTAGCTATCTGTTCCCTTAATGAGTCCATTGTGGTTCGGAGCTCCAATACATCATGAGATTGAGATGGCCGAGCAGATGCTGCTGTAATAGAAAGGGAAGAGCGCGAATAACAGGTGTTTGCATATGAGCCCAGGCCGAATATTCTTCCACGACGGTCCCAACCACCCACGACATCAAGATATGTCTGAGTCTCGTCGACAGGTTGTTCCTCCTGAGATTGTCGCCGGATATTTTCTTGTATTTGATCCTATTAGGAAACAATCTTTACATTAGAAAATAAGCTATAACTGTTAAGAAATTATTAAAATATGTTAATTTCACTTACATTCACTTCTCTACATCGACTGTTGATGAAGGTGACACCATCATGTTTCTTCGTGTGGGTGTCCACAAATACCTGCATAGGTGTAGGCTTCGTGCCCAATGCCTTTTCCTACACGTATAACTTAAATTGTCAGATGTTAACTAGTATTTAAAAAAATTTCTCCAGAGTTTCCTCTGTATATATGATATTTGCCCCTTGTTCAACAATGAAAATAACTTCACACAGCCATATGGCACCAGACATTTATATCATAATCACATTGTTCAATAAAGCAAATTAAGATATATGTAAAATTGTCATGAGAAATTAGATACTTACTAGTCTATGTGCATACTCGTTGTGGGTAATTGATCCTCCCGTATGCACTGCAAGACTCGGCCCCCTCGGCTCTCCACGTCTGTTAGCCGAATTACGCTCAGATATGGACATTGTCGCAGGTGATGTCCAATATTCGTTCCAATTACTCCAAATTTCCTCCGAAATATAACGCGGTCGTGCACCAACCTTGCGTATTTGATTAATTAAGTCGCGATAACGTATGCGTGTTTTCTTTTCCCATTGTTTATACATGCTGGCGTCGACACAAGAATCCCAGTAAAATTCTTTCTGAAATAAGATGAGTAAGAATAACAAAATGTTAAAATGTTGTATGAACATTATGAATATAAAGCAACGTAACAAGAAAATAACTATGATGTGTACCTCAAACTCTTGAAAGTATAATTGCTTTGTGATGTCAGCTAAATTTTTCCACACATAACCCTCTGGTTCAATTATTTGCTTGAACAAGGAAGTCATATTTCTTGAAATTGGTTCAGACGGAACCAACCTAACATATCAAGTGATGTTACCCTATGTACATATTGGTAAAAGTAAAAGTTGATAATAAGCAAATTGTGAAGTGCTTTGATATCACTTACTGGCCATTGACAATAGAAACAAACTTTCTTCCATCAGGTCCCTCAGCGCCAAGTTGACGGACGTCTCCTGCATCCGGTACGCTAGTGTTGGACGATATATGCGTTGGGGAAGGGGATGGTGTAGGCTGAGAAGCAGTCGGTGATGCCTCAACTGCAACTCCCGGCACCAGAGGTGGAGAAGGTGAGTCAGTAGGTGCGGCTGATTGTAACGAACCACCTTCACTGTAATGTCCCCCGAACATGGTTCGAAACCTCGGTGGCATGAAGTCACGTTGTCTCTTCGGTCCCATTCTTTTCCTGAAATTCAATTTCCCACAATTCTCTATATGTACAATTTATAATTTGAATGCAATATTCTACACAACACATAGAGGAGAAACTATGGCAATATATGAAGGTTAACAAATTGTTATCAACCATAAATGAACCTTAACAATTATATAAATATGCAATGTTCACTTTTAATGTGTTACGGATACAACAATAATTGAACGTGAAGGCAAAGGGTAAACATGTCTGGTAGTACATAAGCACATTGATCTATTCATTTTTTAGGATTCCATATAACATGGGAGTTGGTAAACGTGAAAGAGTCCCCAATGTCTGGGTTCCCGAGAAGGGTTCGTGCACGTTCAAACGCACCAATTGAAATAGTGAAACTCCGTCCAGCAACATTGCGTTGTTGATCACATTCTTGCAATAACATTGCAGCTATATCTATACTTGTTGAGGAAACAGTGAATGAGTGCCCAGTCTTAGAATAGTAGACTTCTTCGGTGGATGAACTACTAACAGGAACAAATGTACCTAAAACGTAATTAGTGAAGAAATGTTGAAACCGTGATATTAACCAACCATATAAGTAACGAAAACGGTATATTATTGAATACGTGATTGTGCATACGAGGTTTGGGGAATAGTAGAGGAGTTGACAATACCCGATCTTCCTATTCCGTTATAAGCTGACGTGACATTGCAGTCACCTTTATCGGCATACATGTCCTCTTCGAGTTTAAAGGAAGCTTAAACATGTAAGATTGACAATGAAATGAGAATATGTTTGATAACTTTAATAAATGTTATTACAGGTTCAAACCACGGAAATAGTCAACGTGCAGATCATACTAAACACCTTCAAGTAACAAATCGGCCATCGAAGACAAACGTTTGGTACTATATGATGGAGCGAGACTTGAAGTAGTTTTGCTTCTATAGAATTAGACAATTTTCCCACATTCCTCCCAACGGAAAGAATTGTTGCCGTCCGGAACCAATCGCCATGTCGACATACGTTTCTAAAGAAATGCAATGAAAAACCAAACATAATATAATTAAATGAAAATAACGTGACTATTTAACTTAAAATATGCAATTACAAACACAAGTCATTCGCTATCATAACTTAATGGAAGATTACAATCATCTTCTTCTTCAGATGAATAAGAATCAAATTTCGGCTCCTCGTCAGATCTCAGACCCTCGTCATCCTCTCCAGATGAAATATTGGCAAATTCGTTTGATGGATCGTTCAAAGGTTCAGTATCGTCATACGTAACAGATGCATTGATAAATATCAGATCTTCTTGAAACGCCTCACTTTCAACACTATGCTCTCCTCTTCTAGGTGATTCGTAAACACCTCTAAGTTTAACTTTGCAAACCGCTAACCAATCTGCCTTATCTCGTCGTAAGCTTGGAAAAGGAATGTAATAGACCTGTTTAGCTTGCACAGCTAAGACGAAAGGTTCAAATTGACACAATCTTCGTCGGTGATTGATTTCAACTAAATTGTATTGTTTATGCACCTTTACTCCAACATTTGGAGTGGGGTCGTACCAGTCACATTTAAATATCACATATCGCTTGACTGGCAAAGCAGGGTATTCAACCTCCAGTATTTCAATAATTTTTCTATAGTAATCCATCATTTCACCCTGTATTGAAACCCCACTGTTTATTATTGACATGTTATGTCCATGACATTCTGTATGATATTTGTATCCATTAATGAAATACACCGGATACGATTTAACAGTTCGCAGAGGCCCCTTTGCAAGATCACAAATCATCTTGTTCTCGATTGGATTGTCTAAAGCCTACCAAATTCAATTTAGCATCGCTAAATATTTAGTTTCATGAAAAAAGTAAAACAAAACTTTGAAACATATTTAACATGAATTGTTTGTGAAAACTTGCATATCTCTCAAACCATCGGGGGAAATGCTTTCCAACTTCCCTATTTAAAGCATCTTGCGTCATACCCGGCATTATCTCCCGTAACAATGTCTCGTATAATCTAAATACAGAAGGAATATTTTTAGTGATGAAGATGAGACAAAGGTAAATACAGAAATATTCATATGCAACTTACTACACGAAAGGCAAAATCTCTTCACAGTTTAATACAATATAACCATGTGCAGCCTCGATCTCCTCCTCAGTTAACATTCTCCTTGTGGCACGACCAGATGTTCGTCCAGAATATGAGAAGATGAACAAGTTTCCATCAGCATGACTCGTTCGTCCCCCATCGTCATTACGAGGAACTTTTCTTCCTCTTGTGTTAACATGCGGCTCAAAATAATACCCACAAAACGTACTCGCTTCCTCCACTAAATAGGCATTACATATGGAACCTTCAACTATAGCTTTGTTTTTAACATTTTTTTTTAAGTGATGCAAATACCTACAGGAACCCAAATACTTATTAGAATGTAGTTGATAAAGCTTTGTAATTGGTTATTGCAGTAATATTTGTCTACTAACCTCTCAAATGGATACATCCATTGATATTGAACTGGGCCGGCAAGTTTTGCCTCGTGTGGTAAATGCACCGGTAGATGCTCCATACAGTTAAAGAAGCTTGGAGGAAAAATGCCTTCTAACTTGCACAAAATTACGGGAATTTCATGTTCTAGTTTTTCCATTTCACCAATGTTGATTTCAATTGAGGTTAAGCTTTTAAAAAACAAACTTAACTCTGTTATAGCTTCCCATACCTTAGAAGGTAAACATTCCCGGAATGTAATTAGGATAAGCCTTTGCATGAATACATGACAATCATGACTTTTCATCCCAAATAATTTGTACTTCCTTAGATCCACACACTTTGCCAAGTTTGAAACATATCCATCAGGAAACTTAAGAAGTTTCAACCATTCACATATAAGCTCCTTGTGTCTCTTGTCCAAAGTGTAATTTGCTTTTGGGTATTTACCAGTGCGAAGATCTTTATGTAACTCATTCCGTTTACAAAAAAGTTGCAAATCAGCTCGAGATTTTACATTGTCTTTTGTCCTACCTTCAATGTTCATAATGGTATTGAACAAGTTGTCAAATATGTTCTTCTCAATGTGCATCACATCTAGATTATGACGAATCAAATTCATTTTCCAATATGGCAAATCCTAAAATATACTTCGTTTGCGCCAACCAAAGTTCTGACTAATGGTTGAATTTACTTCATCGGCCTCTAATTCTGTTACTTTCAGCAAGCCTAATTCGTCAATTTCTTGCAAAATCTCTTCACCGGATTTGATAGGATGAGGACGAGTGTTTACCGTCCTATTTTTCCTAAACTTATATTTATTCCGCCTAAACGGATGATCTGAAGGTAGAAATTTCCTGTGATTGTCAAACCAACACATTTTGCTTCCATTTGGCAGATAAAAGGCATCAGAATCATCGCCACAATAAGGACATGCCAACTTTCCAGTGGTTGTCCATCCAGATAACATGGCAAAGGCTGGGAAGTCACTAATAGTCCACATCAAAGTTGCTCGTAACACAAAATTTTGTTGCTTAGATACATCATAAGTTTGAACACCATAGTCCCAAAGCTGTTGCAATTCGGCTATCAATGGCTGTAAGAACACATCAATTTTTTGCTTCAGATTTGTGGGCCCAGGGACAATCACTGTTAAGAACATATATGCCTCTTTCACACACATCCAAGGAGGCAAATTATAAGGAGTTATGAGAATTGGCCATGAGGAATATTGTTGACCAGATTGACCAAACGGTTGAAAGCCATCTGTTGACAATCCCAACCGAACATTTCGACTGTCAACTACAAAATCAACATGAGTGTCATTAAAATGTTTCCATGCCAAAGCATCTGATGGATGAGTCATTACTCCATCTTCCTGTTCGTGTTCAGCATGCCATCTCATGTGAGATGCAGTCACTTCAGAGGCATAAAGCCTCTGCAATCTAGGAGTCAGCAAAAAATAATACATCCGCTTCCATGGAACTAATTTCTGTTTCGTTGACCGTTTTCTAGGCTGAAACCTTTGTTGACCATAAAATTTACATTGGTCTAAGTTCATATCATCTCCCCAATACAGCATACATCCGAGACGACAACAGTCAATTTTTTCCACAGGCAAACGAAGACCACGAATAAGTTTCTTCATGTTGTAAAAACTATCAACCATTGTATGATCAACTGGCAACGATTCGTTGTACCACTTAAGGATTTTATCAAAATTGCGATCCGAAATATGGCCTTCACTCTTTATGTTCAATATGCGAGCAATTGATGACAACTGAGTCATTGTCTCACAATTTGGCCCAATCAGCGGTCACCGACCGTAGTAAGTCAAAAAATTGTTTTGCCTGCGGGTTAGGTTCTTCGTCAACATTTTCCCCAGATGGCTCATATGTATGACCAAGTCCATCATGCACCATTTGCCTGTAAGGGTTTTCCGGCCGATCACCAACATTTCTTCCATATCCATCCTCAACCACATTCTCATTTAAGTTCATTGGCGTATGTTCTTCACTTCTCCGAGAGGTGCTAGCAACCAAGGGTTCCCCGTGTCGGGTCTACTGGAAATAGTTCGGAACAAACCCTTTTCTTAACAAATGCAACTGAACTTCATCAATTGAAAGGAAACATTTGTGCTTGCATTTTTTACATGGACATCTGATCTTTGACCCATCCATATATGCAGGTTGCGAACATGCGTAATGAATGAACGCATGAACTCCCTCAACAAATTCAGGATTAATGAAACCATCAGCGATTAAATGTCTATACATCCAAGATCTATCGCTGAAACTCATAACTGGAGAACTATTATTCTACAAGATTGAATCCAAAGTTAGGCATCTATGTTTGCTGCATATGCAGAAACCAAATAATTAAACACATGTGTTATAACATCAGGCTATGACGTTTCATGCCTGAGCTAAGCTCTTTGGAATATTTACATCGTGAACACAACATATATGATGGTACACATATATGTAATCACATTATAGTTGACCACAATGTGATATACAAAGGATATTAAATTTCATACTATTATCAAAGTACTATTCATACAAGCTAGAATGTTATTGTAAAATATTACTATTCTCAGCAACTCGTTCATACATAATTACACATAAGCATATCAAATTATGTCCATATTACACGTTAACAGATATTCATTGTACACAACATCCATCCAAATATGGCTCAAATTGTTTCTCGTCAGTGGAACAACCATATGAACTAGGCAATAAAATTACTAACCAAATCATAACCACTGACCTTAATTCAAATGCAAAGAAAAGGTCCGGGATCACGTTTTCACGGCTAAACCAAGAACATCACGGGCGATGAATCTGATAGAGCTGCAATGAAACCCAGTAATCACATTAGTCATACCTTCATTGCAAATTTTTTACTCAAGGCATGACATATCATACTCAATGCTAAACATTTTGCATCCTCAAATAATTAAACAAACGCTCTCATGTTCTACTTTAAACACCATCTACGACGAGGATCCTATTGAAATTTCGGCAGCATGTCCCCTATATTTCGGACACCTCCTTACAAAAATAAGGATCCCCCTGCAAAAGAAACACACTTCTATCTCAACCAGTAATCACACCGCAAATCCAGTCTCCGTCCAACATGTGTGTTGTCAACTTTCACATATTGCACGACATCAATAACCGTTTTGAGGAACATGCAATGGGAAGTTCTATTGCCATTTCATGAATCAAGCGATAATATTACTAACTAAAACATAGGCACTGACCTCAATTAAATTGCCGAGAAAAGTTCCTGAAGTATGACATGGCCAATGCACAATGTCACAGGCGATGAAGATGATTGAGCTGCAATTAAATCCAACATAATTATTTGTTCATACATTATTTTCTAATAACTATTATGCAAGGCATGAGATATTATACTAAAGGAATGACATTTATCAGCCTCAAATAATTAACCTATTCTCATGTTCTTGTCAATGTACATATACAATTTCACATATGCATATTAAATTATGTCCATATTACAAGTTAAGGGAAATCTATTTTACAAAGCATCCATCAAATTAAGGACAAATTCATTAAGGTCCGTGCGAAAGCAACATGGAGGACGGTTCATATATATATGCATTATTACGGGAACGAACTGTTATACCACAATCGTTAGATCACAGCGTGTAATTGTTGCAATACATAGTCAGGAACATGTCATACTCAACGCATGCCATTTCTCATCCTCACAAAATTAAACAATCAACTAATAGCCTAAATCATTTTCATCAATGTAAGTCGCTTCAAATAATAAAATAAACGATCTAATCTTTTTGTTTAAACATCATCTACGACGAGGATCCTATTGAAATTTAATGACATTTTCCTATAATTTGGACACCCCTTAAACAATAAGGGTCACCCGCAAAAGGAACACACATTTATCTCAACCAAGAATGACATCGCAAATTCAATCTCAGACAACATGTGTCTTGTCAAGTTTCACACATTGCAAGACATCAATATATAATACCCACAAAGCAACATACTATGATAAGTTCACAACCAAGCTCATTCATCAGGAGCCAGAGACCACTAATAACAAAAGCATACGCACTCACCTCAATCGATATACTAATACTTTTATCCCATATAATATGCACATTTTATTATACATTTTTTATAGTCTACCTATAACAGTTTTATGTTTCTCTAATTTACTTCAAACTTAACCGAACTTTTTCACAAGTTAATAATATTGGCCTTAACATTCATGAAGGCCTCCTACTCTACTCACATTATTTCCTTCTTACTTAGTTTCTTATATTATCAACAAGTTTTTGCTACAAGTTTGAGTCATATACATACACAACAATTTACTAGAAAAACCACTCCTTCACGTGTTGTTCTCAAAGTTTCACTCAAATCTAATCCAAAACTCTTGACTACAGTTTATTTGCAAACTAAAAGATATAAACTAAGAAAGATAGTTTAAATATTCTCCCTTTGTCAAATAACTCCCAAAGAAGGAAATTGGGAAAAAATTTTAAGAAATCAAAACACAACTAGAGGCCTAGGAGTGAGAACACAGCTAAATATAAAATTGATTTTGATATAACCAAATTGAACTAAATAAGAATAATTAAATAATAGGGAAAACAAGATAACTCACAAATAAGAATTTTTATTAACTTATAAAATCATGAAACTAACTTATTAAACAATTATAATGGTTTTATGCAACATGCTCAGTATAGAACCACCAAAAGATTTCATAACTTGGTTAATCTTAATCCAAAACCCTTATAACCTTATTAAGCTCTAATGAATAGGGCTAACTAATTAAGATCATTCCTTATTTGTTATGAACCTATTTACAACCCACTATAAATACATGATCTATAATCATTAATCTAATACTATTTACATTTTCTCCATCATCCTTAGAGGATATTTAGTAAAATTTGATAAAGCTCTAAATTTATTTCGCATTATCTCTTTTCTCTTTAAAAATTTCAATTAAAGGTAAGAAATAACAAATGTAGTTGAACATATGTTATTATAATATATATTCACATTATAATATAAACTTATTTTTGGAATTAGGTTTCATCTTTCTATTGTAAGAATTTACATCTATCATTATTCAAGCCTTTGAAGCATTAATATTAACAAGTAGAAATATGGATTGTTATGGGGTAAAAGTATACGAACAAGTGTGAAACTAAAATTTCCACATGAGAATACCATATCCTTTTTGTTATGTTTTCCATTTTTAATATCATAGAATAAAATGTTTGGTTAAATTCTAAAAAGAAATGAATACTTATATATGATTATCAAGATATACGAAGAATAATACTTTACCTTTTGCACATAACAAAAATATTTACTACTAAGATTAAAACTAAAGTGTGAGATACAAATTCATAGCTGTCCTTCTCGGCATATGTAATCACATCCTATTGTTTCATAAACATGAATGACTATTTATTTTGCGAAAGATAAGATGAAAATTTTAGAAAATTTGTGTGCTGGGCACTAGTTGTGTGTGTAAAAAAATTTAAGGTTTCAAGTAGTTATGGTGATTGTACATATAAATGCAATATGTAAAAATAGTCCAATGACGACATTTATTTGTCAATATACTATAAGATCAAGTTAATTGGGACCCTTGTAAATGGTCATAAATGTCTTCTTATCATGGTTGTAATATTATGAAATCGATAATACTATTTGAAGTTAAGATAATTATATTGTGATGTTCAAAATACTAAATTAATGATAATGAAATTCAATTTGACATAATTAAAATATTTCAACATTCCATTTTGTTGTGTCAATTCAAAATATATAATCATGCAATATGATAAACATATGTTGAGGCAAACTTATTTTATCAATTATACATTTCATATGATAAGTTCTATTATTATGAATCCAATCCCATAAAATAATATAGGAAAAAGTGTCTATATAATGCTCACATTTAATTGCCTATTAGATTATTGTATATCATAGAAGTAAAGGATGTTCATTGAAACCTACACCATAATGCCAACTATCATTCACCTAAATTTTAATTAATAATTTTAATCCAAATTCTCTAAATATGGAAATAATATATAATTTTAATTCACACACACCAATTTTACATCAAAATATATAATGATGACTAATTTTACAGAAATATATGTATGAAAAATTTAACCTTTACCATAATTGTTATAATTCTAACATAAAAGTTCAAAATCACAATTTATATGACAAACCCACTCGTAGACATCAATTAAATACAAGAGAAAACCAACATACAATTACAATTTCCATAATAACAAAATCCATCTTGCACTATAATTCCAATATTCTGAAGCCAACATAAATATAAGTTAAATAATAAATTTACAAAGCTAAAACTTAAAAAGAAATTAATATTTATACGATACCCGATCGAAGTAAGGAGAGGGGAGGGAGGAGCAAGAGGAGTCGTGGGAGAAGGGGCTTACCTGTAGGAGACCGGCCAACGGCGTTGGAGCTCTCCACTCGGCGACAGGCGGCGGCGATGGAGGAGAACGGTGGAGGAGAAGTCGCGCAGCAGGGAGAGGAAGAAAGGAAGGACGCACGGGAGAGGAAGAAGGAACCCTGCGTTATGTTTAATAAGTTTTCAAAACGATGTCGTTTTGAAATAAACCAAAACGACGTCGTTTTGTTTTAATTGAGGACCAGCAATCCGACGATTTTTTCGACCACTGTACCGACCGAAATTTTGGTCAGTAAATTCCCTCCCTAACATTCAGCGACGGAATATTGTACCGTCGCAAAACTTCTTCTCCACAACCATCTTCCCGGACGACTGTCCATTTTCGGTCGGTAATTGTGACGGTTTACAGACCGTCGGTGATTTTCCGTCGCCAATAAACATCTTTCTTGTAGT